>CM027583.2:4506562-4822114 GCA_015852605.2 Populus deltoides
TTGTCTTCATCTATTGTTTCAATATGATAACCATTAGCACGTATATCTTTAAAACTGAGTAAATTTCTTTAGGACTCGGGTGAATATAATGCATATTTGATGCCTGATTTTGTGCTATTTGGTAACAAAATATTAGCTCTACTAGAGCCTTTAATCATGTCTGTTAGACCTGATATTGCAGTGACATTAACTTTAGTTAATGTCAAATATTCAAAGTATTTTTTTTCTTGAAAATTGTATGTGTTGTTGCATTGTTTGCCAGACATTATTCTCCATCATGAAAAGCCTTGCCTCCTTTCATAATATAATTAAAGTTTATTATTTAATTAAAATGAAACTTACATTATTTATTGAAAATACAATAAGATAAATATCCTAATATAAATAAAAATATTAATCATCCCCAAGGATTCCACCACTAAATATGTTATTTGTTTTATCTAGTGTTTTTCAACCCGGGCGGATGGCCGAGCCGACTTGACCCAAGGCCCGAGTCATGGGTTTTGACCGGGTCACCCGGGTCAACCCTATTTTTTTTATAAATCAAAACGACATCATTTTGGTAAAAAAAAATATATATAGTCAACGGGTTGCAACCGGGTTTTTGATTGGGTCTTGCCAGGTCAACCCGCCGGGTCGGCTGGGTTTTTAACTACCCTTATTTTTTCATAAAATCAGCCCGGTTCCAATCCCGAGTTAGCCGGGTCTTGGACCGACCTTCCGGATTGGGTTTTAAAACTATGCTTTTATCGGGTTTTCAAAGAAATTAGATATTTATTTTCCAATTTCGGAGGTCTTGGTAAAAATTATGTTAGTCCTTGAGGTTGGGTTTAATAACTCCACTCATCATAATATTTTTATACTTTCCATTTTGTTTCTTTTTATAAAATCTTTTATCAGTTACATCCTCAATCCAAGTATTATATTTCAAGATGATGGTGCAGGAAGATTTTCATATGATGTGATTCGTAATCTACATGCCAAGATCTGAAAGTAGAACAGCAATTAAAAAAAATAAAGTAACTATATATTTAATTAAAAACCATAGTAAATCAAATTAACATAGTACATAATCAAACCATTTATAAGCAACACTGACCTCCAAACAGCAACACTGACCTCCAAACAACAACACAGGATTCTAACAAGTAACACAACATAAATCCTCATTAGCATTCTAATTATTCTTTCAATTACTAGCACGTGGCATGTCCGAGGTTGTTGCCTGTTCAGTTCCTGGGCCTGCAGCCATGCGTGCTTGATGAGGACAAGTTCGTTTCCGGTGAGCTTCAGGATTTTCCCAACGTTGTGCTCGTCTCATAACGAAGGCTCCAAACACAGTTCCCATAAAGAAGGCAAAAACAGGCCTCATCTCCCTTGTTGTTTGTTTATAAACTCTACTCTAGATATGGTGTAAAAGGAAGAGCAAGACTAGATATGGTGTTGGGAACTAGGCGATTGAGCTGGTGGGATTTATAAAGGTTGTTGACTTTAGAAGACAACTTGATGCCCAAGTTGTATTTGCAAATGATTTCACTAAATAAACGCCTCTACTCCAAGGGTCAACCCCGCTGTCTTGCCGTGTTAAATATTTTATTCTAGATGGCGGCGTCCATACTTGGTGGATAAGGTGAAAATTTAACTGGGCCAGTTAGCATTTGTGGTCTCAACCAGCCCCTAACAATCAATGAATTTGCTCTCATTAATGGGACTTCCTCGGAAATAAAGCACCAAAATGCACATTTCAATGACAGAACTTGATTACAAAAGTCAGTGTCTTTTTGTGGCTAGTGCAATTCCAGAGAGAAGCATTCAACGAAAGGTTCCATTTCTGGCCTTGTCAAAACGTCAGTGTCTTTTCTTTCTTCTTTCTTCTTCTTCTTCTTTTTTTTTTTTATCTCTGTGTGATCTCCACCTCACACTTCCCCACCCAAAACCCAATCTGTAAAACAGAAGCCCTGGCCACCAAGCAACCCCAAACTTCAGCACTTCTGGTCCCATTTGCTTCAACGTTGCAATCCTCACCTTTGCTCCTTGAAAAGGTTCCTCGTCCAATCCATTTATGAAATCACCAAGCTTCTCTGAAATAATAGCAACCCCATTTTCCTCCATAAAAGGTCATGCTTCTGTAACCATGCAATTGGGAAGAATGCGTTTTAGTTCTACAGGACTTGAGGGTTCAAGCGACTCCTAAAATCCTCCAAACACACTAAGCAAACCCTTTTGTTGCTATCAGCTCTTACTGCTCTCACCAGACAAACCAGTACAAGAGCGCGCGTAAAAGACGATTAGCTGATACTTAGATGACTGTACAAAGAAGGAGATAGTTTTATAGAAAAGAAAGAATGGAAAAAATGATAAATAAAGTAACAAATTAAGGAAAATTTCCTTTGGGTCAGGGATCCATTTTTGGATTTGGTATGGATAAATTAAGCAAATATGAGGACAGGCGAAGTTTTTTTGGTACGCTTCAACCTTGCCGCTGGTAACATGATGGCATCACAAGGCAACTGAAACGCGGTTCGAACCAAGTCGGGTCTACAGGATTTGTTAGCATTTAAATTCACACTTGATAACCGAGTTCAAGTCTGCAGCTGGTGTGGCTAGCCAGTAGTTCAAGTATGCGGACTCTAGCCCAGCTGGAACATTGATAGCCGCACAGTTGAGAGAGGGGTTAGCACTTAGTTCAGGCAGTAAGGGTTTTTACTTTTTTTGATGTTTTGCATATGCATTGATGAACATAGAGACGCGTTTTCCATCAGGCACGGTATGGTTTCGAGTCACCCCAATACAAAATCCTTTATTAGTTAAAAAAGTTAATTGCAAAGCCAGCGATGATACAACCGAGTCAGATACTAGCAACTCGGGTACATGAGGACATGATTCAATAACTTCACTGATTCCACTGTCTGCAAAGCGACCAAAACCTGCATTAGACCCGGCAAGTGGGTGAAAGTATGAAAGAATTATTTTATTTAAAAATTTAAAATTTTAAGTTGAGATGATTTTTTTTATAGAATTAAAGTTTTATTAACTAAATAATTATTATTTTTATTTTATTTAATAAAAATATAATATAATATAAATTTATATAAATTTCAAACCTAAAAAATTTGAATTTTTACTTGAAAAAATATATTAAAAAAATTATATAAATTATATTGTGCAACTTAAGATTTTCATTTGAGACTGTTTTTTCATTTTAGAAAAAGCATCATTTGGAGAGTAAACAAGATGGGTTTGGGAGAGTTAGAGGGCCAAGTGAGGCGTTCAGCAGGGAGGAGACTTCTAGTATTTTCACTGGGTCGAGGGATGCTATGAAGTCAGAAAATAAGAGTCGGAGGAAGTAATATTTATGAGCACCCGGTGATGATCGAACGATGTCTGGCTTCTTTCGGTGACATGTAGCTACAGGGATACAGACTTGTAATATTTATGGCAATATCGATGGCATATCTACTATTTTCAGACTTTGTTTTCAACGGTAAAAGAGTTAGACCAACTCTCACGCACCACGATTAAACACTTACTCTATTATAAAGAAAGCAAAGAAGATTTAATTGATTCTATCCATGGCACATGTATAACTAATTGAGCAAATGCAATGCTGCAATCAGTTCGCACAACCTTCAACGCAGTAATGGGATAGAGGCCTCTCCATTGAAGGAAATGGAAAAGGATAGCAGGTGGCTGCAGGAAGTGCAGTAGCCTCGCAGGATTGATAAAGGGACATCTATTATTGGAAGCCAGTAGGGATCTGAGGCTGGAGCAGGGTCTATAACTATACATGCCACGAACTGCTTATGAAAACAAAGAAGACAATGATAAAATAGAGGAAACGAGCAAGAGAGTTCTTGAAGCCAGAGACTCAAGAAATTGTAAAATATGATGAGCTGAGCAGGGAACTGAAGATGTTATTCATAGAGGGTGCATAGCCTGCCTTGACCACGGTTCTGTATTTTTTCACATATGAAACACACACTTACATTCCTTGAAGTTATATTCATGATGTGTTTCATACTTTAGATGTCATCAAGTTTGAGGCTTCGAAAGAATGATAACACGATGATGCCCAATTCGAGTCTCACTGATGCGACCAAGGTGGCGAAGAACCTGTAAAAGACCAGAATGCATGGGTCACATTTCACCAAGTAAACGAACTTAACAGGTATGAATCTACTGAACAGTGTTTACCATTTTATGCTGTCAAAATAACAGCATAACAAGTTTCCAAGAATTTTTAAGTTTTGGATCTATTTCCCTAATGCCAAGTAAACCTTGTGTCAAAGTTCATGCCATGTATCTGACAAATTTACAGTTAATATAGAAAAGGAACAGCAGTTACTTCTATTTGACTTTCTTAAGCATGCAACTAATCATTGTATTCCATGATTTGATTATGGGTAGAAAATTTATCCAGCAAAAGGTGAAAAAGAAAAGAGGAATAACTTACAGTCAAAATCGCTTTTCCTGTATTGTCAAGCTTCAAGCTAGGTCCTTTCATGTCAGTTTCAAGAAAAAAGTGTTTTCCCTTTATTGATTCTGTCATCGCAATATCCCTCAGTTCCTGTTGTCAAGGAGACACTAAAATCAACTGCGTATAACAGTCAGTTTGCCTATGAATACAAAACAATGCTAAATGCCAACTATTTGAAATAAATCACAGACACATCGTGTAATTTTGACTCCGCATATTTTTTTACTTAAGCACCTCCTAGTTTAGGAAAACCTTATCGTGCAACAACTTAGGAGGTAACTGCTATTCAAAGAACTATTTAACCTTCAAAGGGGAACATAGATAAAGAAATTCTAGGTTATACTACCCAGCAGTAAAGTTCACTTACCAATGCTTTTTCCCAGAGATTCTCTGCCAGCTTCACAGCGGAAAGTTGAAAAAAATTAGAATAGTTGCAAAATTAAGCATGTACTAATGGAAGTCAGATAAAAGTACTGAATTGAGACCTTCTTCTTTGGGGCTGTAATAAGCTGAGAATTTGAATCAGCATATGCTGCCATGTCATTAATAGCTGCATTGACCTTATCTAGGGTGAGCCTTCCTCTCATGTATCTGCAATCAGCAATAGCACTGGAGTTGGTCGGGAGCGTTATAATATGAATGCTAGACGGGACTCTTCATTCCCAACATTTCCCCCGCTAATCTATGTTATGAAACCTCATATACTAGCCTCGGTTTCAGTATCTGTGCAAAAGTACTCAGACCAAGATTGTGCCACGCCTCAAACTCAGTTGAGACATAAGTGTAACACTAGTCCTATACTTGCAGAAATACACTACTACTGTTTTGTGTGAAATTTGATATGTCATTGGAAAGCTAGAGCCATGTCAAAAGACTCAAAACAGAGACCTTGCTCGGAGTGACATATCAAGGAATGGCACTGAGTGGCATGTAAGTAGTCTATGAATGGAATATGGATTCTTCAAAGAAAAACCATATAATTAGAAAGAAAAGAAAGATTAACTTACGAAGATAGGGAATCCAGCTCAGCAGCAGTTATATACCACAATGGTGGAGAGCTACGACCCTTTTTCTCCTGAAATTTAACAAAATCTTGATCAGTGATTTAAATAGTTCCCTCGCACTCAAGCTACAGCAAAAATTTATGAAAATTATAGCAACTGAACATTTGCAAACTATTTTCCCCTTATTTCAGTTATTCACTATCCATCTAGTTTTTCCAGGTTCATTAAATTCAAAATGAGAATGAAAGTGAATTTATTGGTCTGAGCCATACAAAACGTCAACAATCCGTATCCCCATAGATTTACGGATTGAAATTAAAAAGTAAATTTTCCATTACAATCACATACCTTGTGTGTTGCTACAGGCTCCTCAGGTTTCAATGGACCAAAACCAGGAAGTTGATTAGATGCTTCTGGCAGAATGCTGACAATACATAATAAAATAAGCACATTTGCAGCTCAAAATCTTAGACTCGCAGACTTGTAATATACGCATAAAAACACCAGTACCTTCTATTATTAATTTCCGAATTCGAGAAGGTTGTTCTTTCTGGCACATGTACAGACATACTTTGCAATTTTTTCTGCTGCCTTAGTGATGCTTCAATTAGTTTCTGAATCCATAAAACAAAACAAAACAAAAGGCAATTACAACCACAAAAAATAAATGCGCATGCTAAATTAACATAACTAAAACAGCTCCCCCTCTATTTTATAACCCTAGAGACAATAAAATTCTGTTTTATTCAAGTTATTTTCTTTGAGATAATGTTGTGTTCCGCTTAAATAAACCACAATGATTGTATTGAGCCTAATTAATTATTATTTTTTATTAATTCTTTAATCCGTATATGACTTCCAGCAAAATCAATTTCAAAAAAACAAAAAACATATTATTTCTTTTTCTTTTTCTTTTCTTTTTCTTTTTCTTTTTCTTTTTTGAAATCATGCACGATTCCAATGCTTCTTAAATTCTCTCGATTCCTTAACATTCAAGCAGAGCAGAAAAACTATAATCATAAATAATTCAACTTAACCTAAATGATTAGCCCTAATTAGATGAAACTCGATTTCGGTTATTCAATTTTACAATCAACAAAACAAATCTCTGACTGAAAAAACAAGGACAGGGAATTCAGAGCAAAGGTGGAGTACTTTAGCTTTAGGGATCGCCAAGGTCTCCTCACACAAGCGGTCTTGGATAGCTTGCACTTGCAGCTCCATCGCTTTCAATGCTGCGTCCACCGCCTTCAAATCGGTGACGCTGCTCGCTGGATACACTGCACGGACAAAAAATTTCAGTTCCGTGTATGAGAAAATGAAACACAAAATATCACAGGAGAATTTTATATCGAGTCGGTGACTCACTGTTTCGGGCAATAACGAGTTCTTGTAACTCAGCGATTCGAGTATTGAATGAAGAAATCAGTGAATCGAGTGATGAACCAGCTTGCTTCACATCCATTTCTCTCTACAGGATTAGGTTTTCTTTCGATAATTTTGCGGTTTCTCTCTCTAGTATTTGGATTTGTATTTCTAGGATTTCATAAAAATGATTTTGGTGGGAACTGGATGTTTTGTTTTCAAAAATTTTGGGATAAACGCAGTCAAGGGTGCCGTTTTATGAAAAAAATTTGGGATAAATATGGGGTTTCTTCAGGTAAACATACTGAAAAGTATACCAAAATCAAATTAAAATTTCCGACTCAGTCAAATAGTATTGAATTAATGAAAACTTTTCTTATTGGACCAAATGTTTGGGCGGAGGAAGTTAGAATTATCATTATGCTTGGGAAATATTATTAAATATTTGAAAATTTGTGGAGGGAGCAAGTAATCATTTTTGAGGGACAAATATAAAAATAAACTTAAGGTTTGAGGACTATATTTGATTTTGGAAATGGATGAGCTTGAGCTTTGTTGATATGCGGACTGATCTAGTAAAACTTGAATGTTAGACTTTGATGGAAATGGATTCTATCCAAGAAAAATGACAAACTCATAGTTTTTTTAAAAAAAAAAGAAGAAGAAATAACAATTAAAAAATAAAATAATTACCCAAGTCGTTTGTTTTCCATACAGTTTGAAAAAAAAATTATTATCTAAATTAGTTACAATAATTAAAATAAATCTAATTTTTTCAACAGAAATCATCCTAGACATATGCAAGACCCTTAAAACTATATGAATTGAACTTACAATATAAACATCAAAATAACATTTTGGTCATCAACCCCACGAGCTAAGCAAATGTTTGTTCATACTCTGTACTTTTGTGTGACGAGCCTAAACTCTTGTAGTCTTGCTCGATCTTTATTCACAAGCAATTATCTAAGATATAGGGTTTCTTATGACGTTTTCTTATTCGTATAAACAGTAAAGCTTTTCTTTTATATTTTCTTCTTTTAATTGAATTTTTATATAGTCTAATTAGGCTTAAAATTATAAAAAACAAATACCAAATTAAAAAAATAAGGTACTGAAAAGTAAAATACAATGAAAATACATTGCTCCCTTTATATTCACGTCAATTTTCATTTTAATTAAAAAAAATTATTTTTTAATTATAAGTTTGAAAATAAAAAAAAAATTATTACAAGATGAAAATAAAAAAGAAAAAGTTTGTTAATTGTCATGTTTCTGACAATTAAAATAAACAAGTTTAGTATCAAAGAGCTTTATTTGATAAGAAGAGCTAGACGTAATGGTTTTTGGCCTCCATCTAGCTTGAAAAAGTAAATCAGCTTGAGAGATAAAAAAAAAACTTTTAATCTCATAATTGAATAGTATAACACATAATGAACATTTATTCATACGAAATTTAAAAACATATTCTTGATTTTGTATTTTTGTTACTGCTTTTATGTTTCTTAATAAATTGGTCTTGGATGGTTTTAAAAATGTTACTAGGTGTTTTGTTTTTTTGAAAAAAAATATATTGAAAATAATTTGTTAGGTAAAAAACCAAGGCTTCTATTTTTTAACCATCATAATAATGGTCAAATTTTGAAAAGCAGATGATGTGTCATTTGTCATAGTAGGTGACATGTCAGGTGCTTTTTTTGTTTTCAAAAAATAAGGGTTATCCATCTCTTATAAAAGAAAAAAATAATAAAAGAAGGTCCAGGTTAACGAGGTAACCTTGTAAAAGATAAGTCAAAATAAATCATGAAACCTAATTTTTTATCAATCCAATGTTGAAATATAAAATTGAGAATAAAAAATAGAAAAAGGGAAAAAAAACTTGAGTTAGCTCGCTAAACCCGTGATTTGGATCACGGGACTAAGATAACCTCACAACAAAATAAAAAAAAAATAATGAACCTCAATCTTTGATAAACCTAATGCTAAATGATGTAATTAAAATTGAAGAAAGAAAGAAAGAAAGAAACATTGTTATAGTTAATAGTATTTTGTGATGACAAGCACATTGAAACTCATGCTCTTGTAGTTTTTTTTATAATTATTAAAATAAACTATGAAATTTAATTCTCAATTGACTTAGTGTTAAAAGATAAAATTGAGATTCTTTTTAAAAGATAACTAAAAAAACAACTCGAGTCAATTCGGGTTAATCCGTAAAATTCACGACCCGAGTTATGAGACGAAAACAATCTCATAAAAAAAAATCAAAACAAGTCATGAAACCTAATTCTCAGCTAATTCAATGTTGAATGATGAAATTGAGAAAAAAAAAAAAACTCGAGTTAGCCAATTTAACTTATTAAACTCGCGGTCTAGGGTCATATGACTATGATAACCTAATAAAAAAATAAATTGAAACAAATTATAAATTTCAATCTTCAATAAATATAATGTTGAATGATGTAATTAAAGTAAAAAAAAGATAGAAAAAAACAGTTATAATGAGCAATGTCTTGCAAGGAGAGGTATAATGAAATCCCCTTCTCTTTAAGTTTTTGTTAATTGTTAGACAGGTGCCTCGCGTCTCGTTATAGGCCAAGTTAATTTCTTTTATATTTTAAAAAATAATGTTAAAGTACTGCCAACATGTTTTTTTTTTTAAAATGAGTGACTCAAGTTATGTACATTAATGCTAAATAACAAATAGAAATTGAAAAATTGAATAAAAAAGCCTTAAGAATTATTGTATGTGTGTATGTGTTGTTTCGGATAATTTGCTCTCTTGGTGTGTTGTCTATGCATCATAAATAACAAAAGAAAGCAGAATCAATAGGCTGCACTGCAATCTAATTTACTTAAAGCACTTGTTTGCAAGATTAAGCCTGGAAGTTGATATCCCATGATGACAGTGAGTGAGTGCTAAATGCCCTTTAATGGAACTACTAAATACTCTTTTATTGTTTTTGCTAATGTATTTGCCGACATGGTTTAACGATTCTTTCCTGTTTAATTTTACGTTTTAAAAGTGTTTTTAAAAAAATTAAATTTTTTTTACTTTAAATTAATATTTTTTTTGTTTTTTTAGATCATTTTGATGCGCTGATATTAAAAATAATTTTTAAAAAATAAAAAATATATTTTTTTAATATATTTCTAAATAAAAAATATTTTAATAAACAACGCAACCACTTTCTTAACATGAAAACAATGACAGTGATGAGCTGCCTCTGCTCAATTAATTTACCAATCTTTAACAGCCTCTTTTTTTTTTTTTTGGCGCTAATGCAATACATAATAAGCAACAAGTATTTAATTACGAGTTACATGAATCCAATCTTCTTCTTGACAGTTAAGAGAATTCCTTGATCATAATCGAATAAAAATATTAAAAAACAACAAACTTTTATCGTTTCAAGAAAAATAAAAATATGGGTTCATGACTCGTTAATTTATTAATTATCTCAATTTTAGAGTTTCATGGCAATTATGAGTTAGGATCTCACCAATCAAATGCTGACTGGTTTTTTTACAGAGAAGCACCATATTATGTCATGAGAGGGATTGCAAGGTTAGATCACAACGATGGACTTGGAAGAACTGTCATTGCATCCATTCATCATCCTAGCAGTGAAGTTTTTCAGCTTTTTAGCAATCTTTGCATTTTTAGCATCGTATTTCTCACAAGTTAATTGAATAGTTGGAGCAACCAATCATGAGACAACTAATCACTCTTTACTGTAATAGTGTTTCATCAGTATTTCTAACTTGTTCTAGTGAAATTAGGATCTTGAACAAGGCTTAGATGATGCAATCCCCACAGAAGAAATGGCTGACATCCTTTCATGTTCAAGTAAAGGTAACAGAAACATGTAAGGAGGTAAGCCAACACTTAACCAGACACAGATATGTTTACTAGACATGTTTAAGGAATGTCGAAAAGAGTATTTAATATGTGTGGTTTTCTGGATCTTGAAGCGCCGGTGAGCAGGAGAAACCATGCCGGATTTCTGACTCAATCTCTTGTCCTAACAAAAAGACCTTCCGTGAACTTGTTTCGTGATCTAGGATGGAAGATATAACTGATCGTAGGGAAGGATTGGAATTTCTAAACGAAGATCCGTTTGATTATGTGTTCCAAACTATATTCTTCTAAATATTAAATTTTTTATGTTTATAATTAGTTTTTATATTTTTAAATTGTTTTGATATATTATAAAAAATAATTTTTAAAAATATTATTTTAATATATTTCTAAAAAAAATATTTTCAAAATCAATTATTACCACACCCCCTAAAAATACATCTCAACAACAATAAATTTGTTTTGTTAGGTATATCAATTATGGAATAATTATAATAATTATTAAGAATTTATTTATTTTTAATTAATTTTATTCATGTAAAACTTATTATCAACACACTTTAACAATGAAAAAATTATATTGTTATGTTTATTCTTGTTCTTATTTAATTTAATTATGTGAAAAATATTTTTTAAAATAAAAAAAATAAAAAAAATATTTGTGTATGTTAAAATGTAAAAAATATAATAAGAATACGATTTCTATTTTATTGTTTTTTCCTAAATGGAAAACAATATAATTTTTATTAAAGAAGAAAAACTAGAAAAGAAGAAGAAAACTGAAAATAAAAAAGAAAAATTGTTTTTTTTTTTTTTTTTTTGTTGTTACTGCACAGCACCTCGGTACTCTGGGGACTTGGAATTAAGAAATAATTCTTGAGACTCAGAAGAGACCATCCCGCTGTGGCGATCTTTAAGAGGTTTACACAAATTAGGATTTCACTATGCGACGCGCAGTACACAACGCGTCCAATACATTGCCAACCTCACTATCTCTATTCTCTATCAAAATATCCCCTCATATAATCTTAAAAAAAATAAATAAAAAAATCAGTATGCTTACAAAATTTTGACCTAATTTAATTTTCTCTGCTTTAAAATTTTAATTATTCCAATTTCCATGGCGTCCTCCTCGTTTGTAGAAATTGAGCGGTTCCATTTGATACCACTACTGTCAGTAACTTGCCCCTGCCACCGTCCTCTATTATCTAAAAATTCCCTAATTCTCAATCGAAAGAAACTCAATTTCGATCTCCTCTTAAATGGATCCAAAACCGCAGTTCCGGTTCACGCTAAGAGGGCGACGGCGAAGCGGTGGTTAATTACGTCCGTGGCCAGAGCTGAGGCTGATAGCGTCGACGAAGACAGCAGCAAAGAGGTAATAAAAATGTTCCTATAACTGACGCTCATTGATAACTGGGAATTCTGTAATTAAGTTTATTCTAGCAATTGTTAGACTTTAATAGTGTTATGTCGAGGAAGACGAGTGGGAGTGGGAGTGGGTGAGGTATTGTGTTTTCTGATGGAAAAAATTGCTATGTAAAGTAAAGCTGAGCCTGAAATCACTTATCATCACATTTGCCCAGTGCCAAGGCAATAATATAGTTAAGCTAAGAAACAGGAATTTTAAGTCAATAAAATTAGCATGCGGATGAAATCAAGGAATTGCTATGAATCAATGAATTTCTATGAATCAAGGAATTTCTTGTACCGACAAGAACACACGCGCTTCCTACCTTGTTGCTAAGTCAATAAACAAAATGCAGCAAATGACCCTTTTTCATATTTCTACTTCCAAAGTTAGCACGCGGATGAATCAGGGAATTGCTATTGTATGCCACATAAAGAATACCCTCCTTCCTTATGACCTGGAAGTGCTAAGAGTTGCTAGTAGTTATTACTCATAATTCTTTTCACTTCTGTATTATTCCTGATGGAGAGTATTACGTGGTGACAGACTCTGCTAATTCCTATGACTCTGAGTTTTGATGGAAAAGTATTGAAAGGGTTTTGGTTGTGTTTGTTATCACTAGTATTTCTCTAGGATGGTAACATATATGGCATTCTGTTTTATTGACCTGGTAGTTTTATGAGATTTTCTGTCTGCCCATGTGATTGTAAGTGCTTTAATATATGCAATCCGTGTTGCAAATTTATTTTTTGGATAGTAATTGTCTTGCACACCTCATACATGTCTTTCCTGCTGTAAAATCATTTTAGAATCCTTGTCAGGATCCCAATGATTTTACTACATGCTAGAGGTGCCTCTGCAAAAAGGCAAAAATAAACTTGATAAAGGGGCCTGGGTGTTAATCTCTAGTTTCTGGAATTGCTAAAATCATCTCTGTCATTAACAAAATCACTCGCAGATTCAAGTGTGCTAATTTTCAAATTGGAAAAGGACATTGATTGGGTACAAAAGAGTTTTCTATTTCCATAAGTGTCATAATTTGCCACATCTTCCACCATCCAAAGTAAGAGTAATATGCAATTTACAAGAAACATATGTTAAAAATGGTGAGGTACAAAGAAACTAGCAAATATGGGATTTCAGGATACTTAAAAGTAAATTTATTGCCTTTTGTGTGCATGTTATTTATTTATTTTGTTCTTATATTGCTTGTTTGCGAGGTTAAATGGAACTGTTGAAATATTTATGTTATAGGAAGTTGAGAAAGATCATATTTCACCTGCAAAGGAGGATTCTGTTTCACAACTTCAACAAAAAGCGAGTCAACTGAAGAAAAGAATCATTTTTGGACTTGGGATTGGGATTTCTGCTGGAGGCATAGTATTAGCTGGAGGATGGGTTTTCACTGTAGCTTTAGCAGCCGTTGTATTTGTTGGTGCGCGTGAGTACTTTGAATTGGTTAGAAGTCGTGGAATCACTGCAGGAATGACTCCACCTCCTCGATATGTGTCACGAGTTTGCTCTGTTATTTGTGCTTTCATGCCTGTTCTTACCTTGTAAAGATCGTGATGTATCTTTATTTATATTCCGAACATGCATTTAACTTGTGATACTCGTATGATTCTTGCAAGTATTAATTTTTTTTTGTTCAGTTGCTAATTAGTATTTCTAAAATTTGGTCAGGTATTTTGGTCAGATTGATATTCCAGTGACATTTGCTGCTTTTGTTGTGGCAATGGCATTGCTTCTACAGAGAGGGAATCCTCGTTTTTCTCAGCTTAGTAGTACTATATTTGGGCTATTTTATTGTGGATATCTTCCTTGTTTCTGGGTGAAGCTTCGATGTGGTTTAGCAGCCCCTGCCTTGAACACAAGTAAGAAGCTGCACTGTTATGCTTATGTAATGAGAATGTTAGATTTTAGGAAGCTTATCAAATAATGAACGTGTATGCCATATTGTCAAATTGAGATGTCATGTGACATGCTATGATAATGTTAGATTTTAGGAAGCTTATCAAATAATGAACGTGTATGCCATATTGTCAAATTGAGATGTCATATGACATGCTATGCTGATGAATTAAGGACTATCCATTTATTTTACTGATATTTGTGACACATGAAAATGAATATGGTATCTTGCATTAAATGTAAGTCTCCAGATAGAAGGATAATGACTGAAACAACATATGGAGCAATCTAAATACGGAGATGTTCACATCCAACTCGAGATTTTAGATTTTTGTGTTAGTATGGCATTAGACTTTAGTTCATGGACTCCCATGTCAGACTAGTTTATGTCTGTGGGGCCTAACCTTTCTCTCTTTCATTTATGACTTTTAGGTTCTGTGGGCCTGCATCCAAGTGTAAATTGACAACTTCACCTGTTATAAATGGAACATGATATGGCTTAGGAAAATGCATGGACTTCTCCTTCTACGTTTGAGTTTTTTAGGAGTATCCTCAAGCACTAGCTATATTTTACGTAACATCAACCTATTCCCATATTGTGAGCCCAGTTCTCCTATATGCATATGTGAGGCCTGATCTAGGACTTGGTGCTTTTAGCAAAGTAATTTTGTACTTTTTATTTTTGGCAGGAATAGGAACAACATGGCCTGTTCTTCTTGGAGGACAAGCTCATTGGACTGTGGGTCTTGTAGCAACCTTGATTTCTATGAGCAGCATCATTGCAGCCGATACATATGCTTTTATAGGTGGCAAGGTACTGGATTGCTGTTCAGCCAAGTTCTATTTTCTATTAGAATGTTAATGGACACCTATTGTTTAACAGTTGACACATTTGGTGTTGTATGCAAGTTTCCATTTCGAAAGGCATTAAGCATAGATTGCTTCTGATTTATAGTTTCCATATTGGTGCATATGCTTCAAATAACTAAAAATCAACCTAAGCACGGAAGTGTTGTATGCATATGTGTTTGTTGGATATCTTGTAACATAAACTCATGAGTCTGCCATTCTGTCATAATTTGCTGAAGTTGTGGCTTCTGCAGTTCTGAGCTTTTAGCAATTATGAATCCTTTTGTTTTCTGGATTTAAGCAGACAGTTTTCAAGGAATTACTGAGTTTGTAAATCATTAAAAAATTAGAAAAGAAAAGAAAATTTTTGCTTTTAGACATAAATACATACTGTAGTATCAAGATGTGATGCTTCTTTCCAGAAAATAAATAAGTCAGTTTCAATGTTTCATACATCCTCACAAAATTTACTCTCCTTTCGTCTTTGAGTTTTGTAGAAAGATGTTGATATTCCATTAATAAGGTTGCTGGATACAAGAATGTGATGAGCTTTCTCAAGAACCTGAGTTTCTAGCAATGTTATTTGTTTTCAAATTCTGCCTTGTCCTATCAACAAAGCAGCATGAGATAGTTTTGCTAATCCGATACAGGCATTTGGCAGGACACTCCTAACTAGAATTAGTCCAAAGAAGACATGGGAAGGAACAATTGTAGGCTTGGGTGGCTGTATAGCCACTTCGGTGGTATTGTCAAAGTTTTTTAGCTGGCCAACATCCTTGCTAAGGTATTCACTAGCCTTTGATCAAAAGCAGGACCAGTATGTTCTCTCATGTTTCTACTTTTCAGTCCATTATTCATGTGTCTCAACTCCATAGAATTGGAGGCTAATAAAAATTATCAATTATGTAGCAGAAATGTTGGATCACCATAACCAGGATAACTATTCATGGATTTCTCACTGATTGATATTAGTGTATAAACAAGGTTCATGGATTTATTATTTGGAATCCCAATTTTTTTCTAATCTCTAACCATCACAAAATAAAATTATGAACAATGCAAATGAACTAGAGGAATGTTGGGTGGACTTTCTTAAATAAACTGTTCTTGGTACTTGGGAGTGAGACATGTATTCCCATTTTTAATTTAGTGTTGCAAGGCTTTGTTTTTGTTACGAGTTATTGCTTTATTTATTTTTTTCTTATGTCCCTCCATATAGTTGGGGTGGGTTGCTGTTTCAGAAAAAGTGTCTTGGCAGTTCAATTCTCTCCTCTTTTACAACATTTAATGGTAGATATAGATGGCTTTTGGCAACGAACAAAACGACATGCAGCTTAATTGTAATGAGATTATCTGTCAACTGACTAGAATGTGCAGCCCATTTGCACATCTTTAAATAGATTGAAAATGTAACGAGGTTATCTATGACTGACTAGCATATGCATCTCATTCGCTCATCTTGAGAGGTCAATAAAATAAACTGTGGCTTCTTCTTTGTTCTTGGAAAATAATAGCTAAATTTTTTGTTACGTCTTTCATCAGAACAGCTTGAATCAACATAAAAGATAGGTGAAATATGTACTACTTTTTGCTGTACATATTGTTTTTATGTGAATATGCATCATTGGTAATTTTAGAATTTGTTAATGTGAAACTGACTTTCTCTTGATTGGTTTTCAGTGCAATTGCTTTTGGGTTTCTAAATTTCTTTGGATCTATTTTTGGTGATCTCACGGAGTCAATGATCAAACGTGATGCAGGAGTCAAGGACTCTGGCTCATTAATACCTGGACATGGTAATATGTTTTTGCTCATGCTTTTGTTATCTGATAAGACACCAATTCATTTTCTTCACTCTTTATTGACGTGCCGAACCTACCTGGCTGCATTTTGTTGTGTTGCCCCTTTTATTTGATTTATTTAGATGATTGGTGCAACTTTGTGAGGGTTTTTCTTCTTCTTCTTTCAATAGCTATCATTCTTTCAGCTTGTGCGTGCCTGGCTGTTTCTAGAATTTCCCTGGGCACTATTTCTCATTCTAACCATATAAAAGGAAGGCAAAAGGGTGCATCAGGCTTCACACATTCATTCAATGTTTCATACGGTTGAGATCAAGATAAATATGATTCCAAAACAAAACAAGACAAATATAGTTTAGGGACATCATACCATGCACAATGTCCTACACAATCCATTACTTCTTCACGGTATTCATTACGAGCTTCTTTCAAGCGTCTTAATTTCTCACAACAAACACATTCTCTTATTTGTTTGTTAGTTTCTTCACTACTTTCTAATCCATTTTCTACACGTCTTCATTACTTCAATAAACTATGAAGCAGTACTAAGTAGTTGATATTTGATATAGTTTCTAATATGCAGCTTACGAAGAAATAACTGAAATAAATCAAGAAAAATAAGGCAGAGGCTTTATTAAGTTACAGAAAAGAAAAGAATAGAGAAACATACCTGTGGGTGTGAGAATAGGAAAGAATCGATGTCAGATCAAGAACTGCGAATGAATCGATGCCAAATCAAGAACTGCAAGTTCAAAAAAAGACAGAATAAAGAAAAGAGAGAGTGAAAGAAGGAGATTCTTGAAGAGAAACAAGAGTCTAACCTTATTCGAAGATTTGAAACAGTGATCAAGAGTCTTCTGCTCTTCGCGATTGAAATTGCTTTTTTTTTAATTATGTTTTTTCTCTGTCTGCAATTCTGCATTGTTCATCGTTTTGGCCTTTTAAAAGGCCAAAACGACATCGTTTCACGTCTATGTATATATATATATATATATATAAAAAGGTTGGGTCTTAGCCGAGTTTATCGGGTCGACTGGGTTCCGAGTCGATCGAGTTTTTACTTAGACCCGAACCGGTCCCAGGCCCGGGTCGGCCGGATCCCGGGTCAACCCGCCAGGCTGGTCCGGATTTTAAAACTATGATTAGCACACTCAAATAGAAAAATGTTAACTCGATAATTTATGAATTAACCTGGAATTTCAATAATTCAAATAGTAATATTTCTTTAAAGTAAATAGTAAATGTTAATGATAATTGAACGAGGAGATAATAATACCATTCTAAGCAGCTACTATATTTTGGACCATATTAAAGCTCCCATGACAAGGTGGATTACCTATCTGGCCTTTTTTTTCCAATCAAAATTACCCAGCTATTTACCATGTAAGTTTGCACATGCCATGCAGGCAAGCAGCTTGCATGATATGAAACATCATGAACATGGAGGTGGTCTTCCATTAAAATTCCTCAGTGACAGGTTATTTAAGGGTGCTTCATGAACATGGAATAGCAGTAACTGGGTTCTTCAATTTAGGAAGGATGCTAACAGGAGTCCAGCTGAAACCATGAATGATCTACCGGTTTGAATTTTGTATCAACAGGACTACACGTAATTTTGTATGCTTTTCACAGCTGCAATAATGATTTTAGGTGATGCGTTTATGTTCCATGACAATAATTCGTATATCTTGATGCAGCGAAAGCAACATGGAAAACTGAGCAGCCATTAATAGGCTGACTTGAGTCCATGTTACTTGTGGTTCAGTATAGAGACCGGTTTGGAAAACACAAAACCAAGCGCATCTGGCAATCAGTCATCTTGTCTAGTTCTTGATCATGTAGAAGCTCCCTTGCTAGATGCTAATAATTAGCAAATCGGACAGTAAATTCTGGGTTTATAGAAAAGAAAGGCACGCACGCACGTAAGTTCTGGACACGATGAGCTTTTTTATGCTAGACCAGTCAATAAAGTTTCCCCGAATTAATCAAAGACATAGCACTTGCAATTATACGATTCCAAGATAATATACCTGCCTACAAAAAATAATCACAAGGTGTTGATGCTGATTAGCCAGCCGAGGTTCGTTGTTAATTACGTGCTCCGAGGAGCATGAATTACAAGCAATGCAAAGGGTGATAGAGGAATGGGCCCGAGAGAGAGAGAGAGAGAGGGAGGGAGAGAGTTAGGTCGAAAGAGATGACAGACGAAATTAAAATGTGA
The DNA here is from genome assembly GCA_015852605.2 of Populus deltoides. Classification (NCBI taxonomy): domain Eukaryota; kingdom Viridiplantae; phylum Streptophyta; class Magnoliopsida; order Malpighiales; family Salicaceae; genus Populus; species Populus deltoides. The sequence goes on from CM027583.2 coordinate 4,525,462, forward strand.
AAGAGATAGGCGTACCGCAAGACGCAGACAAGGAGGGAAGAGAGGAATTGGCATCTAAAATGGTACGAATATGAAACAGCAAAGCAATGCATGCAGCAGCTGTTTCATTGAAAATGGTAGGACAGCTATCTGACTCCAGCAGCCCTTGCCCCCAGAAAATTATAATCCATCAGCTAGCATAGGCTCAGCCTCAGGTACTAGTATCATCTCCACAGGGTACTATTCAGATTCGCCTTTATTCCGTGAAAACTAATGACTCGTTTATTGCCATGTTCTTGCCCAGTTTAGCTCTTGTGTCTGACGCTCTCGATGTATACGATCATGTTCTCGCCGAGTTTAGCTTGTGTCTTACGTTCTTGATGTACATGTCTTCCACCAGTTACCCAGATAAACCATGGAGTATATAAAAAGGATCGATACAAATTAATTCAATATAGTATATTATTTTTACTTGAAAATGACAATGAGAATTGGGAAATATATTTTTATTGTAAAAGTATCTATTATTTTTACTTTTAGTTGAAAATAATATTTATATTATATCTATTATTTATAACATAAAATAATTATCTAAAAAAACTCGCTCATGGGTGATGTTAAATTATAATTTTTTTTTATTAATATAGGTGTTTAAGTCAGCTTGCGTGTACTTTGAATAATTTAATGGATCCTGAAATTAATAATTATATAAATCTTCAATGATTATCATATTAAAAATTACATAATTCAAATTTAAAATAAAAAAATAAATTTTTTAATTTCAAATTCTTACTACTACTGTATCATTATCTATCTTTACCTTTATTTGAGGGTGGGTATTCAATGATATTAACAACAAACAATTAGGTTGGTGATCCCTTGTAAAAAAATTAATGGAAAAGCCTCACAAATCAAGAAATTAAAACTCCCATCTTAACCTCACCAACCGTTGACCCTTCACACATAACAACCCCATTGAGCCCAATACTATCACAACGTTTCTTTAAATCAAACGGTTAACGTTAGTCACCCAAATCACCATCATCGTGATTTTACTCTCTACCCAAATCTCAAAACATAAATTTTTTATTTATTTTTTTCCCTCCTCCCTCCCACTGCTTTACTTTCATTTCTCCTATATTACATTAAAAAAAAAAAATCATTTTCTCTTAAAGAACAAAATAAAAAGCCCTAATTTTGATACAATTTTTTTGATTTTCACAAATTAAATTTCTACTTCGCACTGAAATAAATTAGCAATCATGAGTGCTGGAGATCTTCTTAATATCCACTCAATAGAGCTCAAATTTCCATCTAAGTTCCTTTCTTGCTCTCTATCTCTCCTTTCTTCTTTGTATCTTCCTTTGCTTATTCCTGTTTAAAGATTGACGGTTATGTTTTCTCAATATAGAATTATTGTTTATTCCTGTTTAAAGATTGACGGTTATGTTTGCTCAATATAGAATTAAAGATGGGAGTGATTGGTTTTGCAGTTTAATAAGGAGGATGGCAGGGTTGTGGAGGATTTCAAATTGACGGTTTTATACATCGCTTGCAAATCTTCCCTCTCCTGTTGCAGAAGAATCTGATGAAGGATCTTCTCCTTCTAGGCCTTCTGTGTTTGAGAACGGTAATCAGGATACTTCATTGCTTGATGCTGTAAGTGTTCCATCTTGTTTCTGTTTTGAGATCTTCTTTCCTCCTTTTTGCTTTTATTGGACGCATATATGCTTACTGGAGTCCAGTTAGCTATGGTATTTTTCATTTATTTGGGATCGTTTTTCAGGTATCAAGATCTTTAGAGGAGCCTAAAGAAAAATCTTCTGAGGTAAACTATCTTTTTGCCCTGTTTTCCGTAAAATTCTGTGACTTCGATCGTGAAAATTTACTTAAATCTGACGTTCCTAATTTACTCAATGACAAATATGTTGTTTTCGAAATGAGTTCTTGAACTTCATTACATGAAATCTGAAATACACAGGTCCATAATGATTCTATAAACTATAGCCATTGACATAAGCTGTTCAGCTCAAGTGATATTTCTTGCAAAAAACTCATGACAGCTTTAATTTTGTGCTTCTTGTTCTGTTTGTATTTTGAAATTCCTCTGATGAAATTTAGAATATGCAAGTATATTGGGAATGCTCCGGTATACTGGATATTTAGGAATTTAAATAGAAGGATATGTTGGGACTGTGAAGCTATGTGCCTTTTCATTCTTTTGGTTTTTGTTCTTGGCGGGAAAAGCATTGCTCTGAGGGTGATTTACAGGGTACATGTGTGGCATTTGAAATATCCAGCCATGTACCTGTAGGATTAATCACCAATTAGAGCTTCCATAAATAAACATTTTAAAGCTAAATGCTGCCTATTTACTCTTGAAAGTATTTTGCTTTATGGAACACCTTTGTTTTTGCAATGTTGGGTCAATTTTCTGACCCATGTTTGTATATCAGACATGGTCTGTGATTTCAAGGTTGACTGAGGAGAAAACTCCTGCCATGCCTGCAGCAAAATCAGAAGCTTCGGCATGAACTGGTATGAATTGAATGTTAATGTCATTGTTTTAGTCTAGATAATTGGTTTATGAAAGTTTGGCAAAGTGCGGTTTTCCTTTTCCTATATCTTATGTTGGTTTGATTCTCGAATGATTGCGCTATGCGTTTCTGAGATTGGTTTTGCGTTAAAATACACAGCATACTTCTCTCATGTGAAATATTTTTATCTTCTGTCGATGAGATACCATATGGTGAAAGTAGGAAGGATAGTTGTGTTGTTGAATCCTCTTTTGCCTGCATAACTCCTTCTAGTGATGCATTCTCAAGTTTCTTGTCAGTGAAACGCATTAGTTATTTAATGGTGTTTTGTCACTGTTAGTGCTCACCGATCTTGCTATTGTGTGCTTTTTCCTGCAACAGGAACTGATGAGAAAACAGATCAGCAAAAAACATGCTGGGGGTGTCTCTTTATTGGTTGTTTTTCTGGTTTGTTTTGTTTGGCATCTTGGTTGGCTATATCTTCAAGTGAATATCCAAGTGACTGAGATTATAGTTTGAGTTGACAGAGTGTGCACCCTTCCCAGAGGTTTTGAAACTTTTTAGGACTTCCTCACGTAGTTTGTAAAATTATAGTCAGATGCATTGTTGGCACTTTTGATTATTGATTTGTCAGGTGTTTGAGCAAGAACTAGGTCGGTTTGGATGGTAGTTAGACTGGCTAATAGCCTGTTAAACTTAGGATCTCTTGTGAATGGATTGATTTGTAATCTAGTGACTGCCATTTCTCTTGCTATGAATGGATTCATTTCTCATACTGAAGCTGAACCTACTAATTACTGCTCACTAGTCTTCTTCTAAACCCCAAAATGTACAATTTTTTGCTTTCCATCTCTGATTCTTTGCCTGTATATATCTGTGGTTTTTTCAACGTGCCCATGCAATTTATATCAATCCCTGGGTAGAATTCTGAATGCTTCAAAAGCTGTGGGTTTTCATAAATCATTGAGACTAATCCTGAGACTTGAAAGAAATGCTCTGCTAGGCAATGTGAGATTATGGAATTGCTGCAGTCCGGAAAATAACAGATTGAGCTATATTGGACGCTAGTTATTGAATGATAAACTTTCAGCCTATGCAATCTTTAGTTTTAGTAATAGAGTAAGGGTACATGTTGCTTTATCAAATGAAAACCGATAGACCGTTTCCACCAAGGCACTAACCCCAAGCATAAAAGTAAGACAATCACTCATAAAGATGGGAAAGGGGGGCAAAAAACTATAGGCTAATACATGGAAACATAAGCTCCCCGATTTTGCAAATAATTCATATAGATCTTCATATGAATAAGACTAGATTTGCTCAAGATGGGATCATGATATAGGTGCGAACCCTGTCATGGTGATGGATCGATCAATCATTCTGAAACATCATCTCTGTCTTTCTTGTTGCTGGGTTTGCGATGGGTTTCTTCCATCTGTTTGGCCATGGAAAGGCCAAATTCAGCAAGTTTTTTTATGTTAGGCACGTTGTAGTTCTGGGCTATGTAGATCCCAGACAGTGTCCCGAACATGAACGAGAAGGAGCTCCTTATCAAACCCATTTGGCTCCCAAAAACTCTTTAGTATGCAGCTAGCTATGTAGAGTATGAGAAAGAGACTAGGCTTGATCTGAGAGATGTGAATCAGGAATTTGACAGTCTTGAGAAATCAAAGATGGGTGTGCAGGGGATTCATAAAGCCGTGATGTCGTAGTTCCCAATACTCGAAACGAGCCCTCCTTTTGTGTACATGGTGACTCCTCCTCCAAGGGTCAACGCTCAACCCTTCTTGGCCAAGCAACAATTTTTTTCGAAGGATAGCGACAATTTAAAAGATAGAAGACAACATAGCGTTACTTTGACTTTGTTTTTAAAACTAATTACTCTTAGTGTTTGCTGAACTAGAAATGAAAAAATAAATTTTTATTAATATTTTTGTATCGTTTCAATATCTTAATATCATACATAAATTTTTCAAAAATTAAGCAGTACTGAAGCAGGAACTAATTCAGTAGTTTGGAGAAGGCGAGGTTGTTCGGCAGAGGATTTATATAACTTGTGGGCGGTCCTGACGTATTTCTCAAGACATGAACAAGGAAAGAGTGACTCCTCCTCCGAGGGTCTACTGGACTTTCTTTTTTTTTCTCTTTAAATTGTAACTAAGAAAAAGGGTTTGAATATTTATTTTTCAGTCCTGAGGTCTTGGTGAAATTATATGTTAGTCCTCGACTTTTAAAAAGTTACTATTGAATATTAAAAAAACTGGATAATTATATCTTTCCTTTTATATTTTTCCCAATATTTAGAATACAAGACAAAGAGTCTATTTATAAGAAAGGAAAATAAGAACATTAATGGACACTAAAAAACCCAAGTGTCATGGAAAATCAAGAGACTAAACTCAAGGGTCATGAAGTCTAAGAGATTTTAATGAGTTTTCAATATATATAATTATAGATTTTATAACACTTTCTCTTGAATGACTATGTACTAAAAATGTGTCTCATTAAAACCTTACAAAAAAAAAACCCAATAGGAAGAAAAATCTAAGCGAAGGAAAAAGAGTATAACATTCTTGTGTGATTTCTGAATACTTCAGAATTCAATAAAAGGTTTTATATAGATACTTCAAGTTCACATTAATGTGTCCCTTATCAAAATGAGATAACTCCGGGTTATTCCAAGTAATTTATTGTCGTGCTTCAGGCAGTAACTTTTCTTTCCTTGATGATGGGAGAATATTCTCATCCAAATGGTAGTGTTCAAAACGTGTCTTAAAAACATCATTGGTTAAAGGTTCAAGGAATCTAATAGCAGATGGAGAATCAAAATTAACATAAATTTATATTTTATATTGTGGAGCCATTTTAGTCCTTTGTATGGGGCACTATTGGCGCATATACGGCACAACCAAAAGCTTGTAAATGAAATATATTTGGTGGTATACCAAAAACAAGTTGCAAATGAGAATATCTATGGTAAACACTTGGTCTAATTCTAACCAATAATACAACATGTAATATAGCATGTCCGCAAATAGATGTAGGCAATTTTTATTTCAAAAGTCATGGCCTAGCAATTAATTGAAGGCGCTTATAAATGATTCTGCTAGACCATTTTGATTATGTATATGAGCAACAGGATGTTTAACATCAAATCCAATAAAAGTGCAAAAATTACCAAATGTTTGAGTGTGCAAAGATTATCAAACTCACCAATATTGTCCAAACAAATTTTCTTGATTGGATAATCAGGAAATTGCGTCCGTGGTCTGATAATATGTGTTATTAATCTAGCAAATACAACATTTCGACTAGAAAGTTAACAAACATGTGACCATTTACTTGATACATCAATTAATACTATAAAATATCTAAAAGGTCTGCATGGTAGATAAATAGGTCCACATATATCTCCTTAAATTCTTTCGAGAAAAGATGGTGATTCTATAATAACCTTTGATAGAGATGGTTTGGTAATTAATTTACCTTGAGAATATGAGCGCGTGAATTTTCATTCGGTAAAAGAATCTTTAAATTCTTTAAAGGATGCCCATGTGAATTTTCAATAATTCATCGCATCATTATTGATACTAGATGTTCAAGTCGATCATGCCAAAACATAAATATTACTTGGTCGGAACACTTCTGGTGTTTCATAACATTTATTTCAATAGATTTCATGATTGTGTAATAAATTATAGAAGAGAAAGCAGATAATTTTTCAAGTACAATCTTCTAGCCTGAAATACATGAAAAAAATATATAAAGATATTATTTTTTGTCTTCATCTATTGTTTCAATATGATAACCATTAGCATGTATATCTTTAAAACTGAGTAAATTTCTTTGGGATTCGAGTGAATATAATGCATATTTGATGCCTGGTTTTGTGCTATTTGGTAACAAAATATTAGCTCTACTAAAGCCTTTAATCATGTCTGTTAGACCTGATATTGTAGTGACATTAACTTTAGTTAATGTCAAATATTCAAAGTATTTTTTTCTTGAAAATTGTATGCGTTGTTGCACTGTCTGCCAGACATTATTCTCCATCATGAAAAGTCTTGCCTCCTTTCATAATATAATTAAAGTTTATTATTTAACTAAAATGAAAGTGACATTATTTATTGAAAATACAATAAGATAAATATCCTAATATAAATAAAAATATTAATCATCCCCAAGGATTCCACCACTAAATATGTTATTTGTTTTATCTAGTGTTTTTAAACCCGGGCGGATGGTCGAGCCGACTTGACCCAAGGCCCGAGTCATGGGTTTTGACCGGGTCACCCGGGTTAACCCTATTTTTTTTATAAATCAAAACGACATCATTTTGGTAAAAAAAAATATATATAGTCAACGGGTTGCAACCGGGTTTTTGATTGGGTCTTGCCAGGTCAACCCGCCGGGTCGGCTGGGTTTTTAACTACCCCTATTTTTTCATAAAATCAGCCCGGTTCCAATCCCGAGTCAGCCGGGTCTTGGACCGACCTTCCGGATTGGGTTTTAAAACTATAGTTTTATCGGGTTTTCAAAGAAATCAGATATTTATTTTCCAATTTCGGAGGTCTTGGTAAAAATTATGTTAGTCCTTCAGTTTGGGTTTAATAACTCCACTCATCATAATATTTTTATACTTTCCATTTTGTTTCTTTTTATAAAATCTTTTATCAGTTACATCCTCAATCCAACTATTATATTTCAAGATGATGGTGCAGGAAGATTTTCATATGATGTGATTCGTAATCTACATGTCAAGATCTAAAAGTAGAACAGCAATTAAAAAAAATAAAGTAACTATATATTTAATTAAAAACCATAGTAAATCAAATTAACACAGTACATCATCAAACCATTTATAAGCAACACTGACCTCCAAACAACACAGGATTCTAACAAGTAACACAACATAAATCCTCATTAGCATTCTAATTATTCTTTCAATTACTAGCACGTGGCATGTTCGAGGTTGTTGCCTGTTCAGTTCCTGGGCCTGCAGCCATGCGTGCTTGACGAGGACAAGTCCGTTTCCGGTGAGCTTCAGGATTTTCCCAACGTTGTGCTCGTCTCATAACGAAGGCTCCAAACACAGTTCCCATAAAGAAGGCAAAAAAAGGCCTCATCTCCCTTGTTGTTTGTTTATAAACTCTACTCTAGATATGGTGTAAAAGGAAGAGCAAGACTAGATATGGTGTTGGGAACTAGGCGATTGAGCTGGTGGGATTTATAAAGGTTGTTGATTTAGTGAAATCATTTGCAAATACAACTTGGGCATCAAGTTGTCTTCTAAAGTCAACAACCTAGCCTCTACTCCAAGGGTCAACCCCGCTGTCTTGCCGTGTTAAATATTTTATTCTAGATGGCGGCGTCCATACTTGGTGGATAAGGTGAAAATTTAACTGGGCCAGTTAGCATTTGTGGTCTCAACCAGCCCCTAACAATCAATGAATTTGCTCTCATTATTGGGACTTCCTCGGAAATAAAATGAAGAATGAATCAATAAAGGAAAAGAAAATAAACCCTTTTTTATGTTGTCCTTAAATCGTATCTTTGATATGTGTAAATGATCATGCTTTAGGTGATGTTAAACTAGCTTGTTATGTTCTTAAACTATCATCCATTCATAATATATATATATATATATATATGGGATTTTATTTATTTTTCTCGGATTCTTTTTTGAAGAACTGAATGAATTGGATTAAAAATGTAGATATCATATGCTAGTGAGAGAGTGTATGAGAGATAGGGACAATGATGGTTGATACTTTTTATTAAAAAATATGTTTTTGTCTTAATTGTATTCTTGTATTGTCAAATAACTGGTAGGTAGTATTTCTTTAATGATTTTTCAATTTCAGTTTTTTTTTTTTTTGGTTCTGACCTTCTGATTTATATTGAGATATCCCGTAAACTTTGGAGAAGAAATTAAAATTTACACATAGCGGAACAAAAATAAAGATTGTAGGTCTAATCGAAACAAATCAAAAGTTTTAGATGAAACTGAAAAAATACATGAACCTGGAGATTAAAATCTACCCTAAATTGGCTGACGACCATGAAGGTGAGACAAATCAGAAGATAGGGACCCTGTTTTCTTTAGCTGTTCTGAGGTGAAAGGAGTTTGCTGCCAGCTGTATATATTCTGTTTGGCAAGAGAGATATAAGAAAGCGCGTGAGAATGTTGCTTCGGATTTCTCTACTTTGCCAAGGCAAATTATCCAATCTGTTCAGTACAGATTACGTAAGACAACGCTGCTGAGAAATGCTATGAACAGTAATCCCAGATATGATTTGTTACATAATCACTGGGATTTTGCTGATAATTTTCTCGGCCAGGGTCTGTAAAATGGACTTAGTCTTCTGTCGTGTATGCTTCAATTTCCCAGGATAGTATCCTGTTTTTAAGCTCTTGTAGGAGGGCGAGCACCTACCTGGTGTTTTTTTTAGTAATAAAATTCCCGATAATCAAGACTGGGACCTTGAGATACCTGGAATGTTAATTTCTGCTAGGACAGAACAAAGAGGACGAATGTAAACACCAAATAGAATGCAAAATAATAAGCAAGAAGTTATCTCGGCCACACAATTACTGCACATGGCAATGGGCCAAAGATTTTGCTACTTTGAGTCATGCCATTCACATAATTGAATAAAAATCCAACTTCAAGTATACAGCATTCATGGCTTAACATTGGCCACTGCTCCTGTAGTGGCTGCCTGTTATTTTCACTATTTAATTGTCTATGCATTTGTATTTCTCTATATAAAGCTTCTTTTGGAGCACTGAAAGTTCCATAACGTGTGTGTTGCATGAAAGAAATGGCCTTCGAGGGTTCTAAGGCAGCAGCTATTTTTGTTCTGCTCAATGTCATTTTTTTCACTTGTGTCTCATCCCATAACGTACCGGCCTGTCCTCCAAAAGCTCCCCCAGCCCCAAAGAAGCCAGCCAAATGCCCTAAAGATACCCTCAAATTTGGTGTTTGTGGCAACTGGTTAGGGTTGGTTCACGAGGCTCTCGGGACCCCTCCAAGCGAGGAATGCTGTACCCTTATCAAGGGTCTTGCTGATCTTGAAGCCGCATTGTGTTTATGCACAGCTATTAAGGCCAATGTCTTGGGAGTTGTCAAGCTCAAAGTTCCCGTTGCAGTTAGCTTGCTCCTAAGTGCTTGTGGAAAGAAAGTTCCTGAAGGCTTTAAATGCGCATAGAACTCCTTTGTTCCTGTTCATTGATGTTTGTTTTACGTTTGAAACTTGTTTGCTCTTGTAAAATTCGCTTTCCTATAAGAAGCGAAGCTGAATACCTTTCAATAAAATGTGTTTTGAGTGTCTTCCTTTTGCTTTGCATCTGTTCTAAAGAGTTGAGACAAATAATGGCAAAATGCAAAAACATGTCGAAGCTGGATTACAGCTTAAGAGCTGCAAAGCATTTTGGTTAATTCATTCACTTTAAACGTGTAAAGGTGCGCAGGAGAATCAGTAGAATCCTCATCATCTACCCTGTTTTATAATAATAATTTTTTTATTATTTTTTTTTTAAAAAAAAGCTAATAACATTCTGTAAAACCTTTCAGCAAAGCGTCGCAAAAGAAACATACGGCCCCCAGCACCAAGGGGTTTAAATCTTGTAGAACATGTCCATAGGAGGCATCATAGTCCGTTGAATCACCAAAGGAGCACTCCTTTTCCAGTGCAGCAGGTAAGGTTTGAAGCTTTGACTCAATTTTGCAAACGGATTTTTGTAGCAGGGCTTTCTCTAATCGAAAGCATGTTTCTGAAATGATAATTGTGTATGATAATGTACAATTTGAGATGTTTTTAAGTTTGGGGCTTAAAGAATGATTGCAGTATGATAATGTCCAATGTCTCAACGGTGACGAAGAACCCATAAAGCACCAAAATGCACATTTCAATGACAGAACTTGATTACAAAAGTCAGTGTCTTTTTGTGGCTAGTGCAATTCCAGAGAGAAGCATTCAACGAAAGGTTCCATTTCTGGCCTTGTCAAAACGTCAGTGTCTTTTCTTTCTTCTTTCTTCTTCTTCTTTTTTTTTTTTATCTCTGTGTGATCTCCACCTCACACTTCCCCACCCAAAACCCAATCTGTAAAACCGAAGCCCTGGCCACCAAGCAACCCCAAACTTCAGCACTTCTGGTCCTATTTGCTTCAACGTTGCAATCCTCACCTTTGCTCCTTGAAAAGGTTCCTCGTCCAATCCATTTATGAAATCACCAAGCTTCTCTGAAATAATAGCAACCCCATTTTCCTCCATAAAAGGTCATGCTTCTGTAACCATGCAATTGGGAAGAATGCGTTTTAGTTCTACAGGACTTGAGGGTTCAAGCGACTCCTAAAATCCTCCAAACACACTAAGCAAACCCTTTTGTTGCTATCAGCTCTTACTGCTCTCACCAGACAAACCAGTACAAGAGCGCGCGTAAAAGACGATTAGCTGATACTTAGATGACTGTACAAAGAAGGAGATAGTTTTATAGAAAAGAAAGAATGGAAAAAATGATAAATAAAGTAACAAATTAAGGAAAATTTCCTTTGGGTCAGGGATCCATTTTTGGATTTGGTATGGATAAATTAAGCAAATATGAGGACAGGCGAAGTTTTTTTTGGTACGCTTCAACCTTGCCGCTGGTAACATGATGGCATCACAAGGCAACTGAAACGCGGTTCGAACCAAGTCGGGTCTACAGGATTTGTTAGCATTTAAATTCACACTTGATAACCGAGTTCAAGTCTGCAGCTGGTGTGGCTAGCCAGTAGTTCAAGTATGCGGACTCTAGCCCAGCTGGAACATTGATAGCCGCACAGTTGAGAGAGGGGTTAGCACTTAGTTCAGGCAGTAAGGGTTTTTACTTTTTTGATGTTTTGCATATGCATTGATGAACATAGAGACGCGTTTTCCATCAGGCACGGTATGGTTTCGAGTCACCCCAATACAAAATCCTTTATTAGTTAAAAAAAGTTAATTGCAAAGCCAGCGATGATACAACCGAGTCAGATACTAGCAACTCGGGTACATGAGGACATGATTCAATAACTTCACTGATTCCACTGTCTGCAAAGCGACCAAAACCTGCATTAGACCCGGCAAGTGGGTGAAAGTATGAAAGAATTATTTTATTTAAAAATTTAAATTTTTAAGTTGAGATGATTTTTTTTATAGAATTAAAGTTTTATTAACTAAATAATCATTATTTTTATTTTATTTAATAAAAATTAAATATAATATAAATTTATATAAATTTCAAACCTAAAAAATTTGAATTTTTACTTGAAAAAATATATTAAAAAATTATATAAATTATATTGTGCAACTTAAGATTTTCATTTGAGACTGTTTTTTCATTTTAGAAAAAGCATCATTTGGAGAGTAAACAAGATGGGTTTGGGAGAGTTAGAGGGCCAAGTGAGGCGTTCAGCAGGGAGGAGACTTCTAGTATTTTCACTGGGTCGAGGGATGCTATGAAGTCAGAAAAATAAGAGTCGGAGGAAGTAATATTTATGAGCACCCGGTGATGATCGAACGATGTCTGGCTTCTTTCGGTGACATGTAGCTACAGGGATACAGACTTGTAATATTTATGGCAATATCGATGGCATATCTACTATTTTCAGACTTTGTTTTCAACGGTAAAAGAGTTAGACCAACTCTCACGCACCACGATTAAACACTTACTCTATTATAAAGAAAGCAAAGAAGATTTAATTGATTCTATCCATGGCACATGTATAACTAATTGAGCAAATGCAATGCTGCAATCAGTTCGCACAACCTTCAACGCAGTAATGGGATAGAGGCCTCTCCATTGAAGGAAATGGAAAAGGATAGCAGGTGGCTGCAGGAAGTGCAGTAGCCTCGCAGGATTGATAAAGGGACATCTATTATTGGAAGCCAGTAGGGATCTGAGGCTGGAGCAGGGTCTATAACTATACATGCCACGAACTGCTTATGAAAACAAAGAAGACAATGATAAAATAGAGGAAACGAGCAAGAGAGTTCTTGAAGCCAGAGACTCAAGAAATTGTAAAATATGATGAGCTGAGCAGGGAACTGAAGATGTTATTCATAGAGGGTGCATAGCCTGCCTTGACCACGGTTCTGTATTTTTTCACATATGAAACACACACTTACATTCCTTGAAGTTATATTCATGATGTGTTTCATACTTTAGATGTCATCAAGTTTGAGGCTTCGAAAGAATGATAACACGATGATGCCCAATTCGAGTCTCACTGATGCGACCAAGGTGGCGAAGAACCTGTAAAAGACCAGAATGCATGGGTCACATTTCACCAAGTAAACGAACTTAACAGGTATGAATCTACTGAACAGTGTTTACCATTTTATGCTGTCAAAATAACAGCATAACAAGTTTCCAAGAATTTTTAAGTTTTGGATCTATTTCCCTAATGCCAAGTAAACCTTGTGTCAAAGTTCATGCCATGTATCTGACAAATTTACAGTTAATATAGAAAAGGAACAGCAGTTACTTCTATTTGACTTTCTTAAGCATGCAACTAATCATTGTATTCCATGATTTGATTATGGGTAGAAAATTTATCCAGCAAAAGGTGAAAAAGAAAAGAGGAATAACTTACAGTCAAAATCGCTTTTCCTGTATTGTCAAGCTTCAAGCTAGGTCCTTTCATGTCAGTTTCAAGAAAAAAGTGTTTTCCCTTTATTGATTCTGTCATCGCAATATCCCTCAGTTCCTGTTGTCAAGGAGACACTAAAATCAACTGCGTATAACAGTCAGTTTGCCTATGAATACAAAACAATGCTAAATGCCAACTATTTGAAATAAATCACAGACACATCGTGTAATTTTGACTCCGCATATTTTTTTACTTAAGCACCTCCTAGTTTAGGAAAACCTTATCGTGCAACAACTTAGGAGGTAACTGCTATTCAAAGAACTATTTAACCTTCAAAGGGGAACATAGATAAAGAAATTCTAGGTTATACTACCCAGCAGTAAAGTTCACTTACCAATGCTTTTTCCCAGAGATTCTCTGCCAGCTTCACAGCGGAAAGTTGAAAAAAATTAGAATAGTTGCAAAATTAAGCATGTACTAATGGAAGTCAGATAAAAGTACTGAATTGAGACCTTCTTCTTTGGGGCTGTAATAAGCTGAGAATTTGAATCAGCATATGCTGCCATGTCATTAATAGCTGCATTGACCTTATCTAGGGTGAGCCTTCCTCTCATGTATCTGCAATCAGCAATAGCACTGGAGTTGGTCGGGAGCGTTATAATATGAATGCTAGACGGGACTCTTCATTCCCAACATTTCCCCGCTAATCTATGTTATGAAACCTCATATACTAGCCTCGGTTTCAGTATCTGTGCAAAAGTACTCAGACCAAGATTGTGCCACGCCTCAAACTCAGTTGAGACATAAGTGTAACACTAGTCCTATACTTGCAGAAATACACTACTACTGTTTTGTGTGAAATTTGATATGTCATTGGAAAGCTAGAGCCATGTCAAAAGACTCAAAACAGAGACCTTGCTCGGAGTGACATATCAAGGAATGGCACTGAGTGGCATGTAAGTAGTCTATGAATGGAATATGGATTCTTCAAAGAAAAACCATATAATTAGAAAGAAAAGAAAGATTAACTTACGAAGATAGGGAATCCAGCTCAGCAGCAGTTATATACCACAATGGTGGAGAGCTACGACCCTTTTTCTCCTGAAATTTAACAAAATCTTGATCAGTGATTTAAATAGTTCCCTCGCACTCAAGCTACAGCAAAAATTTATGAAAATTATAGCAACTGAACATTTGCAAACTATTTTCCCCTTATTTCAGTTATTCACTATCCATCTAGTTTTTCCAGGTTCATTAAATTCAAAATGAGAATGAAAGTGAATTTATTGGTCTGAGCCATACAAAACGTCAACAATCCGTATCCCCATAGATTTACGGATTGAAATTAAAAAGTAAATTTTCCATTACAATCACATACCTTGTGTGTTGCTACAGGCTCCTCAGGTTTCAATGGACCAAAACCAGGAAGTTGATTAGATGCTTCTGGCAGAATGCTGACAATACATAATAAAATAAGCACATTTGCAGCTCAAAATCTTAGACTCGCAGACTTGTAATATACGCATAAAAACACCAGTACCTTCTATTATTAATTTCCGAATTCGAGAAGGTTGTTCTTTCTGGCACATGTACAGACATACTTTGCAATTTTTTCTGCTGCCTTAGTGATGCTTCAATTAGTTTCTGAATCCATAAAACAAAACAAAACAAAAGGCAATTACAACCACAAAAAATAAATGCGCATGCTAAATTAACATAACTAAAACAGCTCCCCCTCTATTTTATAACCCTAGAGACAATAAAATTCTGTTTTATTCAAGTTATTTTCTTTGAGATAATGTTGTGTTCCGCTTAAATAAACCACAATGATTGTATTGAGCCTAATTAATTATTATTTTTTATTAATTCTTTAATCCGTATATGACTTCCAGCAAAATCAATTTCAAAAAAACAAAAAACATATTATTTCTTTTTCTTTTCTTTTCTTTTCTTTTTCTTTTTCTTTTTCTTTTTTGAAATCATGCACGATTCCAATGCTTCTTAAATTCTCTCGATTCCTTAACATTCAAGCAGAGCAGAAAAACTATAATCATAAATAATTCAACTTAACCTAAATGATTAGCCCTAATTAGATGAAACTCGATTTCGGTTATTCAATTTTACAATCAACAAAACAAATCTCTGACTGAAAAACAAGGACAGGGAATTCAGAGCAAAGGTGGAGTACTTTAGCTTTAGGGATCGCCAAGGTCTCCTCACACAAGCGGTCTTGGATAGCTTGCACTTGCAGCTCCATCGCTTTCAATGCTGCGTCCACCGCCTTCAAATCGGTGACGCTGCTCGCTGGATACACTGCACGGACAAAAAATTTCAGTTCCGTGTATGAGAAAATGAAACACAAAATATCACAGGAGAATTTTATATCGAGTCGGTGACTCACTGTTTCGGGCAATAACGAGTTCTTGTAACTCAGCGATTCGAGTATTGAATGAAGAAATCAGTGAATCGAGTGATGAACCAGCTTGCTTCACATCCATTTCTCTCTACAGGATTAGGTTTTCTTTCGATAATTTTGCGGTTTCTCTCTCTAGTATTTGGATTTGTATTTCTAGGATTTCATAAAAATGATTTTGGTGGGAACTGGATGTTTTGTTTTCAAAAATTTTGGGATAAACGCAGTCAAGGGTGCCGTTTTATGAAAAAATTTGGGATAAATATGGGGTTTCTTCAGGTAAACATACTGAAAAGTATACCAAAATCAAATTAAAATTTCCGACTCAGTCAAATAGTATTGAATTAATGAAAACTTTTCTTATTGGACCTAATGTTTGGGCGGAGGAAGTTAGAATTATCATTATGCTTGGGAAATATTATTAAATATTTGAAAATTTGTGGAGGGAGCAAGTAATCATTTTTGAGGGACAAATATAAAAATAAACTTAAGCTTTGAGGACTATATTTGATTTTGGAAATGGATGAGCTTGAGCTTTGTTGATATGCGGACTGATCTAGTAAAACTTGAATGTTAGACTTTGATGGAAATGGATTCTATCCAAGAAAAATGACAAACTCATAGTTTTTTTTTTAAAAAAAAAAAGAAGAAATAACAATTAAAAAATAAAATAATTACCCAAGTCGTTTGTTTTCCATACAGTTTGAAAAAAATTATTATCTAAATTAGTTACAATAATTAAAATAAATCTAATTTTTTTCAACAGAAATCATCCTAGACATATGCAAGACCCTTAAAACTATATGAATTGAACTTACAATATAAACATCAAAACAACATTTTGGTCATCAACCCCACGAGCTAAGCAAATGTTTGTTCATACTCTGTACTTTTGTGTGACGAGCCTAAACTCTTGTAGTCTTGCTCGATCTTTATTCACAAGCAATTGTCTAAGATATAGGGTTTCTTATGATGTTTTCTTATTCGTATAAATAGTAAAGCTTTTCTTTTATATTTTCTTTTTTCAATTGAATTTTTATATAGTCTAATTACGCTTCAAATTATAAAAAACAAATACCAAATTAAAAAAATAAAGTATTGAAAAGCAAAATACAAAGAAAATACATTGCTCCCTATATATTCACGTCAATTTTCATTTTAATTAAAAAAATTTTATTTTTTAATTATAATTTTAAAAAAGAAGAAAAATTTATTACATGATGAAAATAAAAAAGAAAAGGTTTGTTAATTGTCATGTTTCTGACAATTAAAATAAACAAGTTTAGTGTCAAAGAGCTTTATCCGATAAGAAGAGCTAGACGTAATGGTTTTTGGCCTCCATCTAGCTTGAAAAACTAAATCAGCTTGAGAGATAAAAAAAAAAATTTTAATCTCATAATTGAATAATATAACACATGATGAACATTTATTCATACGAAATCCAAAAACATATTCTTAATTTTGTATTTTTGTTACTGCTTTTATGTTTCTTAATAAATTGGTCTTGGGTGGTTTTAAGAATGTTACTAGGTGTTTTGTTTTTTTGAAAAAAAATATATTGAAAATAATTTGTTAGGTAAAAAACCAAGGCTTCTATTTTTTAACCATCATAATGATGGTCAAATTTTAAAAAGCAGATGATGTGTCATTTGTCATAGTAGGTGACATGTCAGGTGTTTTTTTTGTTTTCAAAAAATAAGGGTTATCCGTCTCTTATAAAAGAAAAAATAATAAAAGAAGGTTCAGGTTAACGAGGTAACCTCGTAAAAGACAAGTCAAAACAAAACATGAAACTTGATTTTTTATCAATCCAATGTTGAAATATAAAATTAAGAATAAAAAATAAAAAAAAGGGAAAAAAAACTTGAATTAGCTCGCTAAACCCACGATTTGGATCACAAGACTAAGATAACCTCACAAAAAAATAAAAAAAATAATGAACCTCAATCTCTAACAAACCTAATGCTAAATGATGTAATTAAAATTGAAGAAAGAAAGAAAGAAAAAAACATTGTTATAGTGAATAGTATTTTGTGATGACAAGCACATTGAAACCCATACTCATGTAGTTTTTTATAATTATTAAAATAAACTATAAAATTTAATTCTCAATCAACTTAGTGTTGAAAGATAAAATTGAGATTCTTTTTAAAAGATAACTAAAAAAATAACTCGAGTCAATTCGGGTTAATCCGTAAAATTCACGACCCGAGTTATAAGACGAAAACAACCTCATAAAAAGAAAATCAAAACAAGTCATGAAATCTAATTCTCAGCTAATTCAATGTTGAATGATGAAATTGAGAAAAAAAAGAAAAAAAACTCGAGTTAGCCAATTTAATTTATTAAACTCGCGGTCTAAATCATATAACTATGATAACCTAATAAAAAAATAAATTGAAACAAATTATAAATCTCAATCTCCAATAAATATAATGTTGAAAGGTAAGCCAACACTTAACCAGACACAGATATGTTTACTAGACATGTTTCAGGAATGTCGAAAAGAGTATTTAATATGTGTGGTTTTCTGGATCTTGAAGCGCCGGTGAGCAGGAGAAACCATGCCGGATTTCTGACTCAATCTCTTGTCCTCACAAAAAGACCTTCCGTGAACTTGTTTCGTGATCTAGGATGGAAGATATAACTGATCGTAGGGAAGGATTGGAATTTCTAAACGAAGATCCGTTTGATTATGTGTTCCAATCGATATTCTTCTAAATATTAAATTTTTTATGTTTATAATTAGTTTTTATATTTTTAAATTGTTTTGATATATTATAAAAAATAATTTTTAAAAATATTATTTTAATATATTTCTAAAAAAAATATTTTCAAAATCAATTATTACCACACCCCTAAAAATATATCTCAACAACAATAAATTTGTTTTGTTAGGTATATCAATTATGGAATAATTATAATAATTATTAAGAATTTATTTATTTTTAATTAATTTTATTCATGTAAAACTTATTATCAACACACTTTAACAATGAAAAAATTATATTGTTATGTTTATTCTTGTTTTTATTTAATTTAATTACGTGAAAAATATTTTTTAAAATAAAAAAATAAAAAAATATTTGTGTATGTTAAAATGTAAAAAATATAATAAGAATACGATTTCTATTTTATTGTTTTTTTCCTAAATGGAAAACAATATAATTTTTATTAAAGAAGAAAAACTAGAAAAGAAGAAGAAAACTGAAAATAAAAAAGAAAAATTGTTTTTTTTTTTTTTGTTGTTACTGCACAACACCTCGGTACTCTGGGGACTTGGAATTAAGAAATAATTCTTGAGACTCAGAAGAGACCATCCCGCTGTGGCGATCTTTACGAGGTTTACACAAATTAGGATTTCACTATGCGACGCGCAGTACACAACGCGTCCAATACATTGCCAACCTCACTATCTCTATTCTCTATCAAAATATCCCCTCATATAATCTTAAAAAAAATAAATAAAAAAATCAGCATGCTTACAAAATTTTGACCTAATTTAATTTTCTCTGCTTTAAAATTTTAATTATTCCAATTTCCATGGCGTCCTCCTCGTTTGTAGAAATTGAGCG
Organism: Populus deltoides; assembly: GCA_015852605.2. NCBI lineage: Eukaryota > Viridiplantae > Streptophyta > Magnoliopsida > Malpighiales > Salicaceae > Populus > Populus deltoides. The sequence goes on from CM027583.2 coordinate 4,544,582, forward strand.
GTTCCATTTGATACCACTACTGTCAGTAACTTGCCCCTGCCAGCGTCCTCTATTATCTAAAAATTCCCTAATTCTCAATCGAAAGAAACTCAATTTCGATCTCCTCTTAAATGGATCCAAAACTGCAGTTCCGGTTCACGCTAAGAGGGCGACGGCGAAGCGGTGGTTAATTACGTCCGTGGCCAGAGCTGAGGCTGATAGCGTCGACGAAGACAGCAGCAAAGAGGTAATAAAAATGTTCCTATAACTGACGCTCATTGATAACTGGGAATTCTGTAATTAAGTTTATTCTAGCAATTGTTAGACTTTAATAGTGTTATGTCGAGGAAGACGAGTGGGAGTGGGTGAGGTATTGTGTTTTCTGATGGAAAAAATTGCTATGTAAAGTAAAGCTGAGCCTGAAATCACTTATCATCACATTTGCCCAGTGCCAAGGCAATAATATAGTTAAGCTAAGAAACAGGAATTTTAAGTCAATAAAATTAGCATGCGGATGAAATCAAGGAATTGCTATGAATCAATGAATTTCTATGAATCAAGGAATTTCTTGTACCGACAAGAACACACGCGCTTCCTACCTAGTTGCTAAGTCAATAAACAAAATGCAGCAAATGACCCTTTTTCATATTTCTACATCCAAAGTTAGCACGCGGATGAATCAGGGAATTGCTATTGTATGCCACATAAAGAATACCCTCCTTCCTTATGACCTGGAAGTGCTAAGAGTTGCTAGTAGTTATTACTCATAATTCTTTTCACTTCTGTATTATTCCTGATGGAGAGTATTACGTGGTGACAGACTCTGCTAATTCCTATGACTCTGAGTTTTGATGGAAAAGTATTGAAAGGGTTTTGGTTGTGTTTGTTATCACTAGTATTTCTCTAGGATGGTAACATATGTGGCATTCTGTTTTATTGACCTGGTAGTTTTATGAGATTTTCTGTCTGCCCATGTGATTGTAAGTGCTTTAATATATGCAATCCGTGTTGCAAATTTATTTTTTGGATAGTAATTGTCTTGCACACCTCATACATTTCTTTCCTGCTGTAAAATCATTTTAGAATCCTTGTCAGGATCCCAATGATTTTACTACATGCTAGAGGTGCCTCTGCAAAAAGGCAAAAATAAACTTGATAAAGGGGCCTGGGTGTTAATCTCTAGTTTCTGGAATTGCTAAAATCATCTCTGTCATTAACAAAATCACTCGCAGATTCAAGTGTGCTAATTTTCAAATTGGAAAAGGACATTGATTGGGTACAAAAGAGTTTTCTATTTCCATAAGTGTCATAATTTGCCACATCTTCCACCATCCAAAGTAAGAGTAATATGCAATTTACAAGAAACATATGTTAAAAATGGTGAGGTACAAAGAAACTAGCAAATATGGGATTTCAGGATACTTAAAAGTAAATTTATTGCCTTTTGTGTGCATGTTATTTATTTATTTTGTTCTTATATTGCTTGTTTGCGAGGTTAAATGGAACTGTTGAAATATTTATGTTATAGGAAGTCAAGAAAGATCATATTTCACCTGCAAAGGAGGATTCTGTTTCACAACTTCAACAAAAAGCGAGTCAACTGAAGAAAAGAATCATTTTTGGACTTGGGATTGGGATTTCTGCTGGAGGCATAGTATTAGCTGGAGGATGGGTTTTCACTGTAGCTTTAGCAGCCGTTGTATTGGTTGGTGCGCGTGAGTACTTTGAATTGGTTAGAAGTCGTGGAATCACTGCAGGAATGACTCCACCTCCTCGATATGTGTCACGAGTTTGCTCTGTTATTTGTGCTTTCATGCCTGTTCTTACCTTGTAAAGATCGTGATGTATCTTTATTTATATTCCGAACATGCATTTAACTTGTGATACTTGTATGATTCTTGCAATTATTAATTTTTTTTTTGTTCAGTTGCTAATTAATATTTCTAAAATTTGGTCAGGTATTTTGGTCAGATTGATATTCCAGTGACATTTGCTGCTTTTGTTGTGGCAATGGCATTGCTTCTACAGAGAGGGAATCCTCGTTTTTCTCAGCTTAGTAGTACTATATTTGGGCTTTTTTATTGTGGATATCTTCCTTGTTTCTGGGTGAAGCTTCGATGTGGTTTAGCAGCCCCTGCCTTGAACACAAGTAAGAAGCTGCACTGTTATGCTTATGTAATGATAATGTTAGATTTTAGGAAGCTTATCAAATAATGAATGTGTATGCCATATTGTCAAATTGAGATGTCATATGACATGCTATGCTGATGAATTAAGGACTATCCATTTATTTTACTGATATTTGTGACACATGAAAATGAATATGGTATCTTGCATTAAATGTAAGTCTCCAGATAGAAGGATAATGACTGAAACAACATATGGAGCAATCTAAATACGGAGATGTTCACATCCAACTCGAGATTTTAGATTTTTGTGTTAGTATGGCATTAGACTTTAGTTCATGGACTCCCATGTTAGACTAGTTTATGTCTGTGGGGCCTGAACCTTTCTCTCTTTCATTTATGACTTTTAGGTTCTGTGGGCCTGCATCCAAGTGTAAATTGACAACTTCACCTGTTATAAATGGAACATGATATGGCTTAGGAAAATGCATGGACTTCTCCTTCTACGTTTGAGTTTTTTAGGAGTATCCTCAAGCACTAGCTATATTTTACGTAAAATCAACCTATTCCCATATTGTGAGCCCAGTTCTCCTATATGCATATGTGAGGCCTGATCTAGGACTTGGTGCTTTTAGCAAAGTAATTTTGTACTTTTTATTTTTGGCAGGAATAGGAACAACATGGCCTGTCCTTCTTGGAGGACAAGCTCATTGGACTGTGGGTCTTGTAGCAACCTTGATTTCTATGAGCAGCATCATTGCAGCCGATACATATGCTTTTATAGGTGGCAAGGTACTGGATTGCTGTTCAGCCAAGTTCTATTTTCTATTAGAATGTTAATGGACACCTATTGTTTAACAGTTAACACATTTGGTGTTGTATGCAAGTTTCCATTTCGAAAGGCATTAAGCATAGATTGCTTCTGATTTATAGTTTCCATATTGGTGCATATGCTTCAAATAACTAAAAATCAACCTAAGCACGGAAGTGTTGTATGCATGTGTTTGTTGGATATCTTGTAACATAAACTCATGAGTCTGCCATTCTGTCATAATTTGCTGAAGTTGTGGCTTCTGCAGTTCTGAGCTTTTAGCAATTATGAATCCTTTTGTTTTCTGGATTTAAGCAGACAGTTTTCAAGGAATTACTGAGTTTGTAAATCATTAAAAAATTAGAAAAGAAAAGAAAAATTTTGCTTTTAGACATAAATACATACTGTAGTATCAAGATGTGATGCTTCTTTCCAGAAAATAAATAAGTCAGTTTCAATGTTTCATACATCCTCACAAAATTTACTCTCCTTTCGTCTTTGAGTTTTGTAGAAAGATGTTGATATTCCATTAATAAGGTTGCTGGATACAAGAATGTGATGAGCTTTCTCAAGAACCTTAGTTTCTAGCAATGTTATTTGTTTTCAAATTCTGCCTTGTCCTATCAACAAAGCAGCATGAGATAGTTTTGCTAATCCGATACAGGCATTTGGCAGGACACTCCTAACTAGAATTAGTCCAAAGAAGACATGGGAAGGAACAATTGTAGGCTTGGGTGGCTGTATAGCCACTTCGGTGGTATTGTCAAAGTTTTTTAGCTGGCCAACATCCTTGCTAAGGTATTCACTAGCCTTTGATCAAAAGCAGGACCAGTATGTTCTCTCATGTTTATACTTTTCAGTCCATTATTCATGTGTCTCAACTCCATAGAATTGGAGGCTAATAAAAATTATCAATTATGTAGCAGAAATGTTGGATCACCATAACCAGGATAACTATTCATGGATTTCTCACTGATTGATATTAGTGTATAAACAAGGTTCATGGATTTATTATTTGGAATCCCAATTTTTTTCTAATCTCTAACCATCACAAAATAAAGTTATGAACAATGCAAATGAACTAGAGGAATGTTGGGTGGACTTTCTTAAATAAACTGTTCTTGGTACTTGGGAGTGAGACATGCATTCCCATTTTTAATTTAGTGTTGCAAGGCTTTGTTTTTGTTATGAGTTATTGCTTTATTTAATTTTTTCTTATGTCCCTCCATATAGTTGGGGTGGGTTGCTGTTTCAGAAAAAGTGTCTTGGCAGTTCAATTCTCTTCTCTTTAACAACATTTAATGGTAGATATAGATGGCTTTTGGCAACGAACAAAACGACATGCAGCTTAATTGTAATGAGATTATCTGTCAACTGACTAGAATGTGCAGCCCATTTGCACATCTTTAAATAGATTGAAAATGTAACGAGGTTATCTATGACTGACTAGCATATGCATCTCATTCGCTCATCTTGAGAGGTCAATAAAATAAACTGTGGCTTCTTCTTTGTTCTTGGAAAATAATAGCTAAATTTTTTGTTACGTCTTTCATTAGAACAGCTTGAATCAACATAAAAGATAGGTGAAATATGTACTACTTTTTGCTGTACATATTGTTTTTATGTGAATATGCATCATTGGTAATTTTAGAATTTGTTAATGTGAAACTGACTTTCTCTTGATTGGTTTTCAGTGCAATTGCTTTTGGGTTTCTAAATTTCTTCGGATCTATTTTTGGTGATCTCACGGAGTCAATGATCAAACGTGATGCAGGAGTCAAGGACTCTGGCTCATTAATACCTGGACATGGTAATATGTTTTTGCTCATGCTTTTGTTATCTGATAAGACACCAATTCATTTTCTTCACTCTTTATTGACGTGCCGAACCTACCTGGCTGCATTTTGTTGTGTTGCCCCTTTTATTTGAGTTATTTAGATGATTGGTGCAACTTTGTGAGGGTTTTTCTTCTTCTTCTTTCAATAGCTATCATTCTTTCAGCTTGTGCGTGCCTGGCTGTTTCTAGAATTTCCCTTGGGCACTATTTCCCAAACCTTTTATCCTATCCTCAAGTTTTTCACCTGTCAACTCTTTCAAGTAATTTGTAATATGGTTTAAAAATTGGAATTTACCATCATATATCAGCATTGTTTTACAGGTTTTCAGTTTTCCTATACATTGAACCTTCTTATGTTGGTGATTCATTTCTATAATGGTCATTATCTTCATGGCAGCTGCGCAAGCAGATCTCGCCCATTCATTTTTTAACTTATTTAAATTTACAACAAAAATTCCACCCAGTATACATTATTTCAACCATTTCTCATTATCTAATTTTGCGCCATTAATCTTATCCCTGGACATAGAGATTCTGAACAGATGCTTTTTGTTTATTGAGTTCTTCTTTCGATCTTGATTGTAACTCATATATTGCTTCCCCCCCTTTTTTCAAATGATTGTCTAACATCTGATACTGCCCGCAGGTGGGATACTGGACAGATCAGACAGTTACATTTTCACTGGTGCACTTGCGTACTCCTTCGTTAAAGCCTTCCTGCCACTTTATGGAGTTTGAGATAATTTTTTTATCAACACAAGAGAAGAGAACAGAGCCAAAGCTTTTTAGGTTTTCTTAACTCCAGAAATCCAGGAGCATGGAGAAGCCCGTACATGAAAGTAGGAATTTGTGCGGGGCAGATGAAAATAATTTTTGTTCTGAAAACCTCAGAGAAGGACGATGAGGCTAAACTTGCAACTCTACCAGGTCTCTTCAACATTTCTCCCTGGAAACCCTTGCAAGAGAATGCTTTTCTTATATACTAATGTTTCAATTTTCCCTGTACTTAACTGTTTATTCATACATTGCGTACCTCTGCATTACCATGGATTTATGTTGATCTCTAGGATAGAGCTGCCTTCCATTGATTTCATGCAAGGCAGCCCTCACCAGAGTTGATGCAAGTATTTCTGAGCAATAATGAAGTTCATAGTTCATTCATTCTCCTAGGTCCAATACTATTTCCATTTCGTACATGATACATCAAGTTATACTGCATTTACAAATTTATCAAAATTCCCCATTTTATTCATATGAACAGTGAACTCTACTAAATTGTCATTGATCACGGAGCCTAAGCTAGCCATCATTGTAATTTTAGTTGTCGCGTAACCTATAGAATTTCTCTCCATCAGTCCAGGTAGGAGCGTTGCGAATCATGCAGCTTTGAGGACTTTGTTTGCCATGGATGCAGTTGAGTTATAACTAGATTTTGTATTCTGTTGTATTTTCATTATAAAGCCTGCAGAATGGTGACCTGACTGAGATCATCCAGTTTTTGCCCCCTGAACCCGGGGATCTTTCTGCTGGAAAAAATAGAATTTCATACATGTTTATTCTCCTGTTCACCACTCCTGCACTGGTTTTCCGGCAGCATGGAAATTACTGGTAATATTAAATACATCAATTAATTAATCCAGATGATAATCAATAAAAATTTAATTGGTAATACGTCGATTTCAAGTAATAATTGCGGGACGAGATTCAGTTGACCTGGTCGCTTCTGTACGCGTGAAGGTCCAATAGAATGCATTTTATTCTTTGGATTTAGACATTGCACTCTCACGGGCTAATTATTTAAATGGACACCACAGATATCATCTGATGTTAAAAATTAAAATATACAAAAAATAATAATCTCATTTGGGTTTTTCTTGTTCTTGTATTTATTTATAAGCCACCTGGATTAGACAATTAACATGGTAATTTCAATCATAACTCTGTATTGTACGGTTTCCAAAATACATTCTTAATTTAAATCTAAAATAAATAAATTATTTGTAAAATAAGAATTTATCATGCTCTCCGAATGACTGAAACTGGACTGTGATGCCCTGACAATTCGAATCCAAAAAATATAACCACAAAACGATTCCAATGCTTATCACGGTAATAATAATAATAATAATAATAATAATAATAATAATTAATCCTGTTGGTTACGATAATGACTTTGATAAAACACAACAAGGCCATGCCGTCCATTCCAACGCTAAAAACGACATGACATCGGGGCCGTCTCCATGACACCACTTATGTCACGTTGTCACTCAGCTTCAAATTGTTGACAATCAGATTTTTGTCTATACCATCACTTTCCTCATTGAAAGAAAAATGGCTTCAACCATGTCAACCTCATCAATCCCGAAAGAAATTGAAGAGGCCCACAAGGGACAGCCCTAAAAGAAATCCCGCCAACCTATTCTTGTTTGCAGAGGCAAAATGAAGTCAATATCGCTGCTTCTTCAACCTTTTAGTGCCGTCGGAATTATCATAAAAGCGAGGAAAATCAAGTCATGATGACTATATCTCTTATCCCATAGCCGAAAGAGTTCTTCTACTATTATAATCCATTGTTATCCAATTATTTCTCAAGGCAACCACCACATAAAGACATGGTCCAAAGAGGTTTGAGAGTTGCAAGTTCTTGTAATTTCATGTGGACTTGTTTGTTTAATTTCTCCCTCTTGGCCTTTTGTAAGCTTCTGCTTTTAATCTTCTATCCAATAATAGATAACACATGGCATGCCTGGAATGTCTAACCCTCAGCATGTTCGTCTGCATCCTCTTATTTCCTTTCTCTTTCTCGTTTTACTTTTAAAACTTGGCCACAAAACAAAAGACTTCCAAAACCCAGTGGTTCATTGCACTAGCTGGCTTACGCTCCTGTTAGTTTTTATGGACTCAATTTAATTATCAACTGTTTTGAGATACAGGAAGAATTGTCACACATGCATGTTTTAGTACTGAATTCGCATTATATTTATACATTGACCTATCAAAATTTGATAGCGCCATGGGCGTGGCAATTTGCATGTATTTCAGGGATTGACACTGCAAGCTTCTGAAGCACCAAGGCTGCTAGTCATAAAACTAGAACAGGAAAACAATTTGCAAACACTTCGCAATAAAAAAAATATCCCTGGAAGCTTACGAATCGTAATAGACTGGATTATACTTTTTTTGCGTAAAAACTTTGTTCGGATGCACGATGATCTCATCATCAATATTTAACACATATATACATTTCCCTTAATTTAATCTTATTAAGGAATTGACAGAAACAAGGAAGAAACAATTAGAATTAACCAGGCTTGACCAAGTCTGATTTTTTCAGGAGAAAGAATGACAAATAATCAAGGAGGGAGGAATAAAAAAGAAAGAAAACATGAAAGAGACATGAGAAATGAATGTTGGGTTGACCACGATGAGATAGCCATAAAACAAAAGGACGGGGATAAGACAAGAAGACGGGGATAGAAAGAAAAATCAAAACCCTTGGTTTGGACACTAGCCAGCAAATCCATGCAAAAGTCCCTGTGGAGCTAAATCTCCACCAAATATATGAGACAGGGAGTCTTGAGCATGAAGAGAGGTGGAAGACCAATAAGATCATTTGGGTTTTTCTTATTGGAGGGCCTACCGAAGTGGCTTTTGACAAGTATGAGTGCTTATTTACCCAAAAAAAGGCAAGCATGAGTGCTTACTTTTGGGTTTTTGGAGAGAAAAAAGTCGTGACAACAAAATATGTGGGATTCAAAGAATGCGTTGTTTCTAAGCTGCATAAAGAAATTGAAGAAGGAAAAGGATAGGAAGAGTGAAAATAAAAACAATGAAGGAAACTTAAAGAAGAGTTTGGGAAGATATGGTTGGCAAGCATCTATAAAAGTATACATAGAAAGAGATCGAATTAAACAAGGAAAAGATTGCATGAATTTTTGTTGCACCCGCACACCATATCTCATCTTGCTTTTCTTTTCATTACCTCTCCCATACAAATGTTTTTGGCGTTGGCCTTACATTGTATTTTGATTTTTCTTTTTACTATTAACGCACTATGATTTTCGAATTCAATGAGAGGATGTGATGAGAGAATTTCTCAGTAAATATACTGGCCGGTATGGTATATATGAGTGTGAATAATTTACTGGTTAATTTGAGTCTGAATGACTATATATGTGAAATATCGTGGCCTTAAAAAACAAAAAAAAACTATCCTGTATAAATATTAAATAAAGCCCCAAAAGGATATGATACAGGCAGCACAAATCCGAGTAATATTGTTGTATAAAAAAAGTAATAGAATTAGAAATTATAAATACTGCACTTCCATTCTTGAGAAAATGCGTCGAATGTAGAAAATATTCGTTCTTTAATTTTAGAGTCTTAACACGCAATAGCTAGCATGAGTAAATATCTAGAGAAGCACCTAGCTATATATCAAATCGCACCTTTTTTATATATATATATATATATATATATATATATATAAAATCTAGCTACAAGGGATGATTATGAATTTTTTAAAGGGTAAATATCTAATTAATTATGACTTGTCTTTCAACAAAAAAATCAACTTCTTTCGGTTCTTGATTGAAAGCAATACTTCTGACAATATACTCTTCAAAAGACTTGGATTCGAACCCATCGATTTAAAAGGGTTTTAGAAAAGCAGTGGGCAATGTTAATTTGGTAGAAAGAGGAAAATATATAGGAAACTTATTTTTTGAAAAAAAAAATGAAGAAATGATTGGCTACAAGTCTCTAAAATCTAAGTATAGTGGGGATCCCATTGGCTATCCAGTAGAATAATTTGTTTTTAGATGAACCAGAAATGGATGACCAATTAGGGTTTAGTCAATGACCGACCAAACAGTTTTTGGAGATAACAAAGCTGCCTATATGTATATTAGCATATTATTTTTATTCGGCAAATTCTACAGTACCGTGACTTTACAGTCCCACTTGTTATTCATAATGCATATTGCGATGCTAAATATTTATAATAAAGTAGAATATTAAATATTTATGATAAAATGAATACATCGTATAAATATCTATAATAAAGTAGAATGTTAAATAAAAAAAACTAAAAAAATCACTTTACACAGTAAAATATGTGTATTTATAGTCAAATACAACAATATTATCACTGGTAAACAAATTGTTGTATTTTCAGTCCCAATTGAATACTTAAAATTAAATACTTTTTTAAAATTATGTAAAAAATATTATTATTATTATTATTGCATATTTGGGAAATATATGGAAGCGAATGGTTACATGCATGGGGTCACTGGTTCTCTTGTTTTAATAGATAAAATCGAATGATTCTCGTCCAACAATATTAAAAGGGAGGGACACTGTAAGAGGCACCTTTTGCCCTTCAAGTTTATATGTTAGCTGATAAAATCCCTAACTCCTAGGAGGCTTCTTGAAGACAAAAGTGCTTCCCTCAATTTCTTAATGGAAAGTTGTGTATCATTATGCTTTTCCAAGGAAGGGCGTTTTTCTTTTCCATCCTTTTTATTTACAGCTTCAGAAAAGCCTTGTGCTTTTTTAGGCTTCCACATCTGAAAGATGCTTGCATGGTGCTCTCTCTCTCTGTTCCCCTCCGAATCTGCTTTTCAGCTCTTGAAGTGACCCGAGGCAACCTTGCTTCGGAGGTCCATGCAAGGGGGCTTTGAATTTGGTTTTGTGAGAGAATGATAGGATAGGGGAAAAAAAACCTCTTTTTTTAACACATTTGCTCGTGTTCTGTGGTTTGAAGCTACTATTCCAGTCCGCAGTAAATTCTCTCTTTTACTGTTCATTTTTTAACTGTAACCCTCCCACAAAAGCACGATGTTATTTTAGTTGAATTTTCACCTTGGTCTTTCTTTTTAGCACAGCCACTTTTGATTCTTTTACATGAATTAGCCGGTGTATGAACATATCTCTGGTTGGAGCGAGAGGCAGTTCCCTGTCAGAAAAATGAACAAGGAGATAACTAAAAGCTAGCTGAAAAGCCAGTTTTCGACAACTATTGAGGTCGTTGTAACCTCCATTTGATAAATCTTGGCCTCCCGACTCGATTGGAGGTGTCTAGGATCGAGCTTCAAAGTGGCTAGAAAAATTAGATATGAAGTACGTTGGTTTGTAGAAAAAAGAATTGAAATTTAATTTGATGATATACTGTCAAATATTGAGAATTGGGACGTCACCTACTGTATGTAAAGACTTGCATAAGAAGAAATTAACCCAAACATAACAAGCAAATTCAATATATGTCTTCTTCTTTTTTATCTAACTCTTGATTCCTCAAGTTAATTACTTTATTAATTCTTATTTTAATTTATTATTTGTTTTTTGCTTCTACTTGAACTTCATCATTGTTTATTGGACATAGATCGATGGTCAAGTTATGCTTGTATACGAATCAAATGCTACATTTAGTAAAAATTCCTTAAGCTGATAATGACTGATCTACAATCTACTTTGCTGTTTTTGAAAAGCCTGCTTGCATATATCAGGATATTTATTCCCTATGTTGCTGGACGGCCATGAACAATTGCTCAATGTTTTTCTGGAACTTATCCGGTTATCCTCCTGGATAATAATCATGACACCACACACACATACTCGTGTCGGTAAAGAAAAATTATTAACATAAATAATTAAGTTGTGAGTTGAAGGGTATACACATCAAATAATTATCTCCGCTGAAAAACTCAAAAATTTAAATAGGGTTTAGAACACGGTTTAAATATTGTTTAGTAAAAACAATATTATTTTAATGTATTTTAAAAAAAATTTTGAAAAAATCATTATTATAATATTAAACGCTGATTTAGATTAACAAAACTATAATATTAACAAACAATCTCGACTCAAAATAAAATAATCTAAACAGAATGAGAAAAATGATTGCTGTTCTTTTCTTCTTCGATGCTTGTTCGGAATTTGGATAAGCCGGTACTACAAATAAATTGAAATGGGGACCGAGCAGATTTGATGAAGAAGAAGAGCCAAAAGAAAAATCATCACACGCACCAAATTGCCTCTCCTTTAAATTCTTCCATGTACAGAAATTGGAATCTCTGAAAAGAAAACACGGCAAGAAAACACGACCTGGTTTAGCTTAAACAAGAGCGAAGACATGAAGGAACAAGGAAGAAACAAAAGGAACCCCACCAGCTTGAATTTAGTAGGAAATAGTATGCCACAGAAACATAGAGAAAACCAACTCATTCTTGTTCATATGGGGGGGTATGAAGAGGACAAGAGAAAGAAAATCAAGTTGTCAGGGCCCATATTATCCTTTCCTCAAGGACTTGCCTTCCAATTCTAAAGGGCAAAATAAACATCATTATAGACTTAAACATGCCTGGATTATGTATGTCTATTATTATCACTTAAAATTAATTGAGTAAATTTCAATTTGGACCACCCTCCACCTCTCATAATCCTTGATTAGCCAATGAAATATATAAAATTAATCGTGTCTAATTGCAAATCAGCTATATATTCTATTAATTCTTCGTTTTCAATGGCTAGATTCACCGCATAAAACATCTTCTCGAAACAAACTAGCTACCACCAATCAAAATATGAATAGAATTAAGAGAAATTAATATTAGATACTGTGCATATATATGTTTCATACTTCCCTTCTCATATATATCGTCAATGAATGGGCAAGCTTTAATTTAACCTCTATATATAGATTAATATTTCAATAATATTCTACTTCTGATTACCAAAAAATACACAATATATATATGTTCTACTTCTATATTTATAGTTTAATGTTTTCGATTTTACCCTTCTATTTTTCAAAAAGTTTTAATGTTACCTCTAATCATTAAATAACCTACTTCCTAAATTAGGTTTTTGGGTCATTTTAGCTCTCTAATTGTTTGTAAATATTATATCATATATTTAGACTTTAAAGAAAAAAATGTTAGAAAAGTGAGTAAAATAACAATATAAAAAATTTGTTTTATTTTTAGCTATTTAGCAGTGAAGGGTAAATTTGAATTTAAAAAAAAAAAACAACAACAAAGGAGTAAACTTGAAGATTTTCAAATTATACAAGATAAGGGAAAAAATATAGTTTACCCTCATCAAAATCTATAATTTCATACTAGAGAAGAGAGTGCAATATGAGAGAATATATAGTTAATAATTGCTCTTCGAATAAGTTCGATATTATTTATATATTCTAGGAAAATCTTAGAGGAATCGTTGTATCATACATTAATTAAATCTTTGGCTTTGGACCCAAGTATTAAACACTCATAATTTCTTCACAAGAGACTTTTAATTAATTTTAGTTGAGAAGTTAGGAAAACCTCATGGTGATTAAGAAATAATTAATAGGTTATTTTTTAAAGTACATCATGAAAAAAAACAAAAATAAATAAATAAAATACACAACTCATTAAAAATGATAGTAATGTTTTTTATTTAGAATTTCTCAATTCTATTTGTAATATATCACTGATTATTCATAAAGCACCATGAAACTTCCAGATAATTAGTTATAATTCAAAATTTATATTGAGAAAATAATCATATAAATCACTTTTTTGGAGAATCCCTCATATAAGTTATCTTAAAGCAGCACATGCGGTCAGATCACTTGATCATATGACGTTTCACCATGTAGGTGTGATATATCTAATCGGACAGTAAATGTAAATGTATCCGTCTTCATTTTAATATGGTGGACAGGCAGGTGTGGGAGCCACAATCTGTTCCCAGTTTTTATGGTCCGTAGATTTTGGATTTTAGTGATCAAAGTATAGGTACTCTTGACCGTACACGTGGCCCGACGTGGGATTATGACCCTTCATTCTTCTTTTGTGGGTCCCAATTTGCTTGATGAAAGAGGGGAAGGATATGTATCTATCCCACTTGTCATTTTTCAGTGTCACTGTCCCCCAGCAGTGGCGACGCATGAGACAATAGGTCACAGTCGTTGGATCCATGTTCGGTACACTCACTGGACTATGGTGATTTTTTTTTTAAAAAAAAAAGTTAAATTGCTAAAAACTTAAATGTTTGAGAATTAGATTCCTGTGCTCTCAATTTTATTCTTATTTTTTAGTACATTTGAATTAGTTTTTATTTTTTTAATATACTTGAATTAAATGTTTGAGAATTAGATTTCTGTAGACATTTTAATATATTTGAATTTAAATTTAAAAATAAATTCAATATCATAATTTTAGTTCTACCTGTACAAAGATTGATTTTAAAATTAAAAAAAAAAAACAAAGAAGAGATTTTGAGGCTACTGGGTTTTTTTAAAAGATAAACAAGAAAGAGTATCTAGGCCACTGGATTTTTTTTAAAAAATATAAATTAAAATTTTTGAATAGATAATTAAAATTAAGATATTAAATATTAAATCTATTTATTTTATTTTAAACATTTAAAAATAACTATAGTAAATAAATAACCAACCGCGTTGAAGATTATTGATTTCAAGAATATTTAAGTTATTCTATAATTTTACATGTAAGATAAAGAGAACCACGAAAAACATTAAAAAAAAAAGACTTGATTTTAAATATATGAAACTACAAGAAAGTAAAAAAAAAAAAAGAAAGTGAGAGCATATGGATTAATTATATAAATAAAAATTAAAAGGTTTTTCTTTTCTTAAGTTTTCCACGTTAGCACAACTTGTTGGAGACGACCCCGTTGACCATTCCAGCAGTTTCAGGTAATTTTTGGAGAAGAAAAAAAAAACCTTCGAAGTTCTTTGAAATGGAAGAATTGTCAGCTAGCAAAAACACTTATGCTGGAGATGGAGAGTCCTGGAGAGTGGAGACAGCCAGCTTGGAAGCTGCAAAACTGCTGGCTAATATATGGCTACACGCAATCGATCACTTGATGATTAAAAAGGGAAAAGCCCTTTTGTTTATAGGGCGGTGGCGCTGGCTAAACGCAAGCCTTATTTTGCTAGTGGCACCCTCCCTGCATGGAAGGTAACTTGGCAGCCATTGCTACGCAAGGAATAAATTTATCTAAAGCCATTCATTTGGGTCAGTTTACTCTTGAAGGCAAGTATACTAATATTTTTGGGATTTAACTATACATTTTATTAAAAAAAAGAATTGACATTTGATATTTTATTGCTCTGCAAATTATAGTATTATTTATGTTTTTTTTTTTTTTTAAGGAATTGCCTTCTGTCCAGAGCAATTGTGTAGTTATCATGCCACACGTAACAGCTAATAACATGGATAAACAGCAGACACAATCATTTTAATAATTAATAATGACAACCTGTATAGATTTACTCTATATGCTTTTTAAAGAATTTTTTATTTAAAAATATATTAAAATAATTTTTTATTTTTTAATATTAACATAAAAAAATCATTAAAAAAAACTCTAAGCGGGCTTGTTTGGAAATATAACGAAAATTGTTTTATGAAATATTTTTTATTTAAAAATATATTAAAATAATATTTTTTTATTTTTCAAAATTTATTTTTAATATAAATACATTTTAAAAACACTAAAAAAATTAATTATAAACTATAAAAACACGGTTGTCTGCTGCATGTCTGCAATTATGTCAATTTTTTCTAGCTACCCCCTACCTTTATTGAAAATGGGGTGCCCTCTAGCTATGGTGAAATGGTAGCAATGCTTTCCCAATTGGACCACCGCTTTTTCTCCAACATTGGACCACAATTAAGAGCACTACTTAATTATCCCTCGATAGCACAATAATATTAACAATCATAGGTTTTTTATTATTATTAATAATATAGTTATCCGGATCAATTTACGTGTATCTTAATTAATTTTACAGATTTTAAAATTAATAACCATATTTATAAATTTTAAAATTAATAACCATATAAAATTCTAGTGATAATAATATTAGAAAATAACATGTTAATTTGCAGGGTTACTAACATGGAGTCCACAGAGCCGACGATTTTCGCTTTTCCTACAAAATATTTTTCAGACGTAGTATTAATAATGGGTCCGAACCATACCCCTCGCTCCTTTTCAAATGCAACATGGAATTTATCATATAATAATGTGATTGGAGCTCAACTAAAGTGTATTAATAACTCATGTTAATGAAGATGATGAAAAAGAAACGGACTTAGAATAATCACGCAACGGTCCAATGGTACAAGACCCATGTGACTTGATGAGGGGTGGGAATAAAAAACCAATAGCAAATTCAGTGTAAAATAATACAAGTGCTAGGATTAATGCATAAATATCATTATAAAAAAATAGCCCTCAGTACTAAATTAAACATCGATTGCACCCCCGTAACAGACATCTGGTGAATAATATAATATTAATCTTCGATAAAGTTGTATCAAGCATCAATTTGTTGCAATCCTTGTGGCCTTCAATGGCGCAAATCCATGAACCTAGTACACTGTAATCTTTTGATATTCGGAGACCATACAACTACATGTAAACTTAGGTTTATGAGAAGGGTGGGATTATTACCGAGACGGAAAGGGATGTCCGGCACAGTCAAATTTTAATCCAAAGTGGGGATTGAAGCATACAAAAGGGGTAACATTCAGATTCTGATAGCATTAACCAAAGATTCTAAGTACTATGTGGGCATGCTACGTGATTGAAGCAGATGAGATGTGGAGATTAAGAATCATTGTCTCGATGCTTTTCTTGAACCATGGCATGAAAGGATATGATTACTGTGAACATGAGAGACAATCAAGGAAAAAATTACTCCAAGCAGATCTGGCAAAGAATGATTTGAAAAGGGTTGATTATGTCTTCCACATTTGGGATTTGCCTTCTTGTCAAGTGTGCAACAAACAATTACCAACTTCAAACAAGAAAAGCACCATAACCAGCTATAAGCAATAACTGAAGTGACAGAAAATAAGAACTGTACACCCATCCAGTTAGTCAAATGTTCGGTTTCTTGATTGGAAATAATAGGAGGCCTAGAGCACATAGACAATAAGCGAATGAGTACCAGGGACAACAAGATTCAAAAAAGATCAGAAATTAAACCGGGGATTAAGAGCTCGGCACCATAGAAACAATATCCAAAATGCTATTTTTTTGTTCTTAACACCTCCAAGCAGAAGCCGATATCAGGTCCTTCCGTTGCCAGCAAAGAACAAGAGAAGATTGTCTCGTTTCAACATGGAAACCCCCAACTGGAGTACGTTGCACCAAATACTCGGCTTGTGACTCGGTGAAGTTACTGAAAGTCAATGGAGTGAAACCAGACTGCAAAAAGAGATTCCTCCAAGGAGGAGTCCTATCAGGGCAACGATGGCGACCCAGAACAATTTTCTCAATGCCTGGTTGGACCAAAAACCTCTCAATCTTTTGTAATGTATCCAAGTTCACATTCACAGCGTCCAGTGATTCCAGCAGGCCTGAATAAGATTGAATGGCATGGTTGATATGGTGCCCAAATGGGAGGTCGCTTCGGTCACAGCCTCTGTCCAAAGAGACCACAACTTTGGGTGACAGCTGCTTTACAAAGCGAAGAGCCAGAGGAAGAGTTGATGGGTCATTTGAAAAGGAGCCAATTGGAAGATTCACGGCAGTTACTTCCTTTTCCGATGTGCGCGGAGGCATTGGCCAAGAACCAGAACCCAAGGATTCAAGGTTTAAAATTTCAAGCTCGAATGGCATGTTCATTTCACTTGCAAAGATTCTTAAATTTTCTTGAGTGAAACCAAGCTCGAGCTCATCATGTGAGGAAGGAGAAGCAAAAGCTGTGATTTTAAGAGAAGGGGCACCTCCAGTCTTCAAAGCCAGTTCTTGCATAAGAGAAGCCCATTGTCCACCATATCCAATATCAAAATCAACAATATGAATTCTCTCGAACCCCTCAAAAGCCTCGAGAAGAACTTGGTTGCAAGTAAAATTCGCAAACTGGAGGATTGGTGAGATCTCAGAGAAAGATTTATAAGCACCGATCTTGAAAATCAGGTTACAAGCAGTATCAATTGAGTTGTTGCTGCTCGAGTGTAGAAGCAACTGCAAGGCATCCTTGAAGTAAAAAGCAGTCCTTTGGTAAGGCTTACCGATAGGAAGAGAGAGCTGGTGATTGAGCCGCGCCAATATCCCTTGCGCAAGTACCGGATTCCTATTTTCGATCAGCTCTGCTGCTTGACATATCGGGTTTATTATTGCTTGTTGAAGCTGCTGCTGGTTTGCCAATTCATCGCTTGCAATTTTCTGATTCATGATCACTCCCTGCCTCTGCTGCTGCTGTTGCTGCAACATTTGAAACTGATGATTCTGCTGCTGTTGTTGATGTTGTCGTGGAAGAAACAACTCTGGAGGCCTCGCATCAAAGACTTTTGGCACATAATTGACTCCAACAAGCCCAGAATTAAGCCTTTTCGACGGCGGTGGTGATAAGAAATGCTGGTTATTATGATGCTCTTGTAATTGTGAATATGAGAGTGGCAAAAACATAGCTGGATTTTGCACAGACTGATGTTGGTTCTGGTTGCTTATCATCCCTGGATTCAAAATCTGCGGCTTCTCATCTTGATCAAATGCTGCCTGCTGCTGTTGTTGCTGAAACAAACCTGGCAAGAGATTGATCCCTGAATTAAACAAAACAGGATTTGGTTCAGTACCCATATTAGAAATTCTAGTAACATTGCGGTTATCATGAGGGAAATCAGGCCAAATACCATGGATTGAAGAAGGATCAATGTTGTTGTTGTTGGCAACGAAGTTGGCACTTGCAGAACTCATATTGGATATATCAAAGCCAAAAACTTGATCTACAACACCAAAACCTGATGCATGCTCCATATCTAGAGACCTACTTCCACCTTGTAACAGCTTGTTAAGTCCCACGGATGGGTCCTCAATATCACCCATAATTAGCCTTAAAATTGACTGCTCTTGACTAGGAGAACCTGGCAACACACTCTCCCAATCCTCCATTCCAAGTTGCTGTCCACATTCTTCATCTACACAAGGGATGCTTCCACCAGCTGCTGCCACGTCGTTGGTGGTGTCGGTGGAGGCTCCTCCGCCACCACCTCCTCCGCCTTGAGAAGAAGACAGTGTTGAGGACGATGTTGGTGGGCTTCGTCTGCTTATTGTGTCAAGCACAGATGTGGGCTCAGCACCGCCCACAAAAAAACCACAACTTTCTTTGCTGTTGTTGTTCTGCCACTTGTGGTGGTATTGATACAGTGAATCTGTAGAGGAAGTAGTAGACGAAGAGAAATCTAACACCCCCTTCCCTTGAAAGTCCTCAGAGGGTAGGGGCATGGCCTTCATTTAACAAAATCAAGAGACTAAGAATTCAAGAAACCCGAATATATCCAGTTTATTTTCACGAAAATCAAGAAACCACCCCCACCACTACCACCCTTCAGGGTTTAAAGCTTTGCAGAAGCAAGTAACTGAAAGGCAAAATATTTATGGGATTAGTTTGTATATAACAAAACAAGAAGTTAGACCTTGCAACAAGAGACAAAAAAAAACTTCCAAGATCAAAATCAATTTTTTTTCAGAGGAGACAAGTTGTTAAATGCACAAAGAGAGGTCTGGCAAAAAGAGAAGAAAAAAAAATCCCATTTTAGAACACACAGAAAGCTTGTAAAAGAGTTCTTCTTCTTCTTCTTCTTGGGTACTCTCGTCTAGCTAGCTACCTCGTTTTTTGTACCATCTTTTATCTCCATGGTTCTTCCAAGCTAGTTAACTTCGTTCAGTTTTTTTGTGTTTTTCTCTCTCCCCCCTCTCAGCTTCTTCTCTTCTTCTCTTGCCTTCTTGTTGTGGCTTTGCAGTACTCTGTCTTCCTTCTATTTTCTGCTGTAGATGCGCGCAGCATGTAAAAGTGGTAAAGTGCCCTCCAACCCCACCTCTCTCTTCTTATTGTCTCTCTCCTCCTTTCCTCTCTCTATAGTCTATAGTTTTTTTTTTTTTTTCAATTTTTAATTTGTAATTTTTCATGTGGCTTTTGTCTGTAGATGTGGTTATCTCTCTCGTAGGGTTTTCTTTGATTGATTGTCACTCCACTCTCCCTTCCATGGCTCGTGTGAAAGAAGAAAGGTAATTTGAAAGAAAAAAAAAAAACAGTGAAGAGTTTTTTCATAATCTTACTTTCCTAAACAATCACATATGTTTAATAGTGAGCTAGAGATCTTTATATCATTATTGATGTTTTCACATGAATAGATAAATTTTATTTTTCCATTATTGATATGTTCATTTAAATAGACAATTTGTTATATTTTTAATTTATATATATAATAATATGTACTTCCACTTTTTAATTCAATACTAAATAAAATTACTATCAAAACAAAAATATACTTTTTTCGGTATGCAGTGATACATGTATACATTTAAAAATATTAAATCATGTAAATATCCAGTAAATGCAGAATTTAAATGTAAATACAAATATAAATAACCTGTTTAAAATTCCTACCGAGAACACATTGATGCAGCAAAAAAAGGGAGGGGGTAAAGTAAACTTTAAACATGGAAATATTTTAATTTTTAACAGTTAGATTAAATATTTTATACTTATTTCTTTTTTTTTATCATTTCAGTGTTTTTTTAATGGTAGGTAATGCACGTTTATACACTCGAAGGAAAGCGCGTGAGCTTCTCATTCTGCGTCGTCTTTTGTTGATGATTTTCTTTTACAGAGATCAATGAGACAGGGAAAAGGTGATCTAGCTCAGATAGTTTTTGTAATCTATCCTATTACCCATAACACCCCTGCCATTCCCAAGTGGTTGCAGGACGGACGGATAGCTGAGCATAGGGTCATTTAAATAATTGTGAGAAAACAGGTTCTGCTGGCCAGGATTTCGAAACTAAATCTGACGGGCACGAGACAGTGAGTGAAGGCATTTGTGGGGTTTTGAAAATATCGAGACTGATTCAACGGTCATGATCTTTTGTTATAGTCAAGTATGTGTGGCTGTGTTCTTTCTTTCTTTCTTTCTTTCTTTCTTTCTTGTTGTTTTTTGGCTCAAATAGAAAAACAAAGGAAAATCAGTTTTTGGGGTCCAAATCCCGTAGTTGGAGCTTTGATTAATTAACCAATGGATTTGTGGTCGTTTGATGGATTGTCACTTTCTAGTTGCTGGTAAAAAGTAAAAAAAAAGCACGGTAAATTACATGTCTAGTCAGTTTTTTTCTTGTTGTTTTTTAGCACGGTAAATGGCTTTTCTAATATAGCGAGGAAGTCCATCCACGCAAGATAAATTGTGCACTTAGCATGTAAAATCCAAATAAATAATGAAATGATACAGAAGCAAAAAGTTTTATCAAATAGCATATCTTTTTGATGTCATGGTTGAAAACGGTAAAAAAAATTCAATTGATGGTGTATTTTATAAATGTGATATTTCTTTAAATTTAAAATTAACCGGTCAATCATCTTGTTAAATCGATCAACTATTTCACTATCAAAATCATAAAACTGTCAAAATCGGGATCCTAATGTTAGATTTTAGAAATTTAAAGATCTAACAAATTGAGTAGCTATCCAATAGCTACTCTAAGGAGAACACCCCCCTTAAATTCCTGTAAAAATCTGTTATTGTTTTTTTGAGCTGTTATTTTAGTTTGACATGGTCAGACCTCCTCTTAAGTCTGGACCTGTCCCACTGGTTCATGAATGCATATTTTATGTCATCCCATGTAATCTGTATGGAGCAGATCCTCATTTAGCTGCGTCAGGCTCACATCTGAACTCAGAATTATTTGTTGTCGTAAGCCCAACTACATCATTGACATTGAAAAATAAAGGATAGTTACTGTGTGCACAGTGACTTTTTTAAATTTTAACCGGAGTCTATTTTTCAGTCTACACATTGGACAAAGATGTATATTTTAACTCACAAAACATATCTTGAATAAAAAGTTCATAAAATAATAATTTTTGTGTGAATACGTAGAGCAGCTCATACAACTAAATTAACCAATTGAGTTTCACCTTGCCGCGCTCTGGAAGCATGAATTTTAATAAATATCATAATTTTGGAGCACAGCAATTGTGAATTAAAATATGATGTTTTTTAAATACAACAAGGTGAAAGTGTGTTATTTCACCAAATATCTAGTGATTTTTAAAGGTAGTTTATATTTAAAAACATATGAAAATAATTTTTATTATATTTCATACCAGTATATTTTAAAAAGTATTAATTTAATATTTTTCAAGTAAAATATACTTTAAAAAAACATTAAAAAATATAAATCAACACACTCTCAAAACTCAAGAGGGATTATTTTTTTTTAGTGGAAAAAAGAACATGGTTTTTTTTTACGACTAGAATTCATAAAATAAAATTGTTTTGTGGATCCAGCTAGTATATAAATAATTTATTTTTTCATCGGACTTGAAATGTGATTGATCTCGACATACAGAGATTCAAACCCTACAGCATTTTGAAAGAATCTTAAACACGAGTATGGGGAGGAAAGGTCATTTTAATTTCCTTAAAATTGAATCAACGTTGTTTCTATTAATCCAATCAACTCATAACTCGGGTACGGTACTGAGTGTAATGACTTTTAAGGTTGTCTTGAAAATTAAAACTGAGGTCGATGCAAAAGACAAGACTCGAGAGAGGATGAATTCGTAGAATTATTGTTGGATTTAGTGTTCATTGAATAAGGACAAATGAATGATAAAATTGCATCAATTGACAGGAAAAGGAATGTTATAATCGCTGATTATCTGTAGTGCACCTTGTGACCTTCACGTAATTGACAAGCAACGAAAAATGTCAATCTGTCCACCAGCATTTTTCTACCGAGAACAGTAGTTTTTTTTATACTTTTCACGTGTGTGTTCCAGTACCGATCAATCTTTGATCGGAGCAGGTTTCTTCCACTTGGAAGTCGGTTTACTCACTTGTGTCTTCCTAGTGTGCTTCATGTGTTTTTTTTTTTAAAATTTTATTTTAAAATATATTAAAATATTTTATTATTAACTAATAAAAAAATCAATCCATTTAATGTTTTATTGAACTAAGAATGTGTTTAAGATTGTAGTAGTGGTAGCGGTATAAGATACTTTTTGCTTAGAAATATATTAAAGAATTATTTTTGATATCAGCACATCAAAATGATCTGAAAACATAAAAAAATTATTTACAGCAAAAACAATTAAAATTTTTAAAAACATGGTTTTCATCTCATTTCCAGACAAAATTTATATATAGTTTGAAAACACAATTTTAAATACAAAATTAAGCAGATAGAAGTAGGAGCCGACTCATTAGTAGTTAGTCAAAAGTGCATGATTAAGGTAGATTGGTCATGGTTATTGCAGTAAACTGTGTATTGCTAGCCATCTAACAAGGCAATTTTGAAAAATCAGCTAACCACTCCACGCTTTGATAGACTAATTAATCTACCTCATGAATTTAGTTTTTTATTCTTATTTTGAAGTGTTTTTGTAAGATAATTAAATGAGATCTGGAATGATAAGGAAAGAGGAAAAAATACGACGAGTAAATTTTTTGTTTGTTGAAAGTTGAAATCCAAACACCTTAAGAGGTATTATAGGGTGAAATTGAGAGATTTTCAAAGTACAGGGATATAAATGAAATATTGATGAATCTATAGAGCCAAAAAACAATAAGTTCCTTTTTTAAAAAAACCGAGTCACTTGACACTTGTAAAATCTCGGGGATAAAGTATCTATTTCTCACACCAATCATCAAACTAACCCAAATCATAAAGGATTTAATTGTATATGAACCAAAACTTCAGGGGTTTAACTAAAATTAACCACAAATCACAGGTAGTCAGGGACCAAATCTACTACAACTACTTCATTGATATATTTCTTCACCTGACTTAATCTCTAGTTTTTATTATTCAACGGGTTATGAACATCCTTGAGCAGATCTATATATAAATCAACATTATTTTTTAATGGATTTTATAAATGTACCATCTCACATTGTTTAGTGTATTAAAAAATAATATCTCTTGAATACTGGTTTTAAAGCTCGAACTCGGAAAATTAAGGGAGAAAGCAAACCAGCTCATTGACTTAATTTGAAAATATTAGTGATGTTATTAGAAGATTAAGAGCGTAAGTGCCTAATTGACAAAAAAAAAAAAAAAAACAGTTGTTATTCACCTTAAAATGAAATATAAAAAAGAGCTGAACCTGCCATGGACAAGGAGTCAGTCCGTGAAGGTTTGAAAGTTTATCCATCAAGCTAAATTTAATAATAATATCTGATAATTTTTCACAATTTATATATTTTTTATTGCGTAAAAAAGAATTTTTTTTATTAACATGGATGTTCGAACCAGTTTACGTGCACCTTAATTAATCCCACGGATCATGAAGTTAATAATTATACAAGTCTCCAGTGACGATGAGGTTTATGAAATTCAAACTAGTGATTTTTAAAAAGCAAATTTAGAATCTGATCACTTAAACTATACCTTTAAATTTTTTAAAAAAAAACATTAATTTGATGTGTAACTATCCAAACCAGCTAGGATTAAAAGAGGAGATGAACAAAAACCTACTTGATAAAGTTATCAGGACACCGGCACGGATCACTGGAAACAAACAACAATGCTCAGCAACAAGAAGTAGATGAATAGTGACTCCACACAAAAAAGAAGAAGCAGGGCCTCGACAATATCTTTTTGAAATGCAGAGAAAAATGTACATCAACAACACCGCTTTAAAATTTCTGAAATAATATACCAGCAGCCATCAGCTCACCATCTTAGTGCATATTTGTTTTTGCAGTAAAAATGGGTGCTTTTAAAAATTTTAATTTTTTTTTATTGTTTGGATGTATTTATATAAAAATAAATTTTAAAAAATTAAAAAATATATATTATTTTAATATATTTCTCAATAAAAACCACTTTAAAAAAACAGTAACAACAAAGCAAAAAAGGACACTAAAAGCACATAAGCTAATGGCCGCAAAGTGATCAAAGCTAACATTGCTCCTTTGCCCGCACTCTTTCCTAGCTAATTATTAATATTATATTGATCTCATTAATTAAAAAAAATAAAATTCTGGCATTCAATTTCCCGTTGCCCAAGTACCCAGGAAGCCGCTTCGATGAAACTATGTAAACACAGATGAGGCTGATTAAAAAAAATGATACCAGGGCAGGCACCGAATTACAAGAGTGGAATATTGATGGAACTTTATTGCTTTTTGTGTTTCGAGATATTTTAGTTCGAAATGGTTTTTTTTTTCTTTTTTCTCCGAGTCATCCTTAATTAACAGATTTTTGTTGCATTTATTTATTTTTTTCCTGTTTAACAATTGAGTGATCCTTTTGAAATACTAGTTTTTACACATTAAAACTAAGTCTACCTCTATAGTTAATCAAAAAGGTAGAGTGCATAGATCTGAGGAATTTGACTTGGTAATTTAAAAAGTTTACTTTCTTAAATGAATTCCCAGTTTAAACATTGAAACCAACATGTAAAAAATTTAATTCATTTGCATAAATCATGTCACTATAGAACACACATCTTTAAGATTATTAATGAAAAAAAAACCATAATTAACGTGTAAAAAAAGAAGAACAGCGTACAATCTTAATAAATAGTGATAATTATTGTTTTCATTCACCATTATATAGTTTTTGTATACATTGCTTTTGAATTTCTTGCTACACTACAAGATATAAAAAAACAGTATACTTGCTCCTCCGGGCATATCGTATAAGTTCAAAGTAAAGGTTTTGAGTTCTCGTTTTAGAGTACTCAAGAGGCAAAATTCCAGACTAGAAAACTAATCCCTCCTCGGAACAAATTTCACTGCTAGCAAGAATTCAAACCGCGTTCGTTTGACGAGAAGAACTAGGCAGTTGCTGCTAGACCCAACCCTCGCTCGTACTCATGAGGCAAATTAATACGTGACCGGCCTGTGAATAGGCAGTGCAGTGGTCAACATGTGGGTCAAATAATATAATGAAGAAACAGTCCTTTTATAGGGTGGGACATAATTCAGAGCACAGGTAGACTTTGAATGTTTTCTGTATCTTTTTCTAGAACCATGCTTCGACACATTATAGCTAGCCTCATCAACATGTTAATTTTTATCTCAGCGTTGCTTTCAATTTTCTATGTTTACTCATTTTCACTCCCTCCAGAATTCAGAATAGGTCTGGTCCAAATTTGTAAAAATGGGGCACGTTCAATCAATATAGTGTCCCTTTCCTCATCCACCCATGTACTTAATTGATAATTCCACACGTATACAGATCATTAACATGAAGGAGGGCAGGATCACGCTGAGACAATAATAGGAACCAGTACTGCGGGCATTAAAGGAACTCGAAGAAGGGAGTAGTTTTATTGTCTGGAGAAGATTGCAGTATTTGGTGATGAATTGGGAAGATAGAGGGGGGCATGCTTAGCTAGGTTTGTCAAGAATTTTTTAGGGCAACCATGATTTGGACATGTCAGGAAGAAGGCTTAGTTTATCCTTTCCATCCCATGTGAAGGCTCAACAACAACCTCTCTTCTTCCTGTTATGAAGTGTAAAGTGACCCCTCAACTCACTTTGCTTGCCTCTCTCTTCCCTCGTCTTAGTTTTCTATTCAAAATTTTAAAATTTTTTATATCCCTCTCTTTATCTTTCTCTACAAATTTTGTTTCTTTGTTTGCCAAAAAGGAAGGTGGTCGCAAGTTCTCTCTCTTGTCAGGACACCCTACGCCTCAAGCAAGCGAAAACACACAAGAATATTTGCCTACCCTAATCCACCACATATAGCAGAGCTAAAAGAGCACTTTAAAGTTTAAAGCCCGATACTTTTTCATTGAGCAATATTAAGAACTTGTTACTATTGTTTCATCGAAGGCTCCTCGTCGTCGTTGTCGTCATGCTAAAATCATATATATGTAACAAACGTATTTGTTAGGCTAGCCACATGCTTGGTTGATCAGATTGCTTTGAAGTCTAACCAGCCTGGTTCAGCACGCAAGGGTTGGGCACAGCGGTCCTGACTGGGTACGAGGGCCTTGTTGTTCCAGGCTCTTCTGGCGTGGTGGAAAATCAATACCTCGCTATCTCATCAAACAAGAGAAAAACAAAGATCAAATTGGCAAGGTGTATTTTTTTAAAATCTGAATAAAGAGAATTAGCAGTGCAAATGGTATAACTTTCATATTTCAATCTAAAAAACCCCATAAATCTCAGAATTTGAGCTGTGGAGGGCATTGTAAATGAATGCCTCCTCAGTTCGAACAAGATTTATTTCAGGGACATGAAATTAGGTGCACCCAAGAATATCATTTACCTTATTTAACACCAATACCAAAGTTTTTTTTTACCAATTTTTAATTCTATAGTTGGCGGGCCATGATTAAAGAACAAAATTTAGATGGCCGGCGGCACTCATAGGCCACGAGATCGATTAAGTGTAACTGCTCAATAAAATAGAAATTGAACCATATACACAATGCATGCATGCATTTGCAAATGCATATATATTATTAGATGTGCGTTGTCTTTTGACTTCTATTTCTCCATTACCCTTATTATGGACAAAGTCTTTTATCAGCAGCTGTTTGTGTATATTCTATACTGGTAAACGGTGCTTTACATTTATTTTTTTGGCGATGGTTTCTATTAAAGAAAATTAAACTTGAGGTCTCCATGTCTTCGTGTTTTTGCTCAATTAAAATATTAAGCATGTAGAGTTCAGGACGGCGAGAAAATGTAGCCCCTTATATAGCTGGTTAGGGGTGAGAAAAAAATCGAAAAATTGATTAAACTGAGAAAACTAGAAAAATAAATAATTAAAAAAACTGAATCGTGAAAAAAACTGATTAAAATTTTGAAAAAACCGACCGGTTTGGTTCGGTTTTAATTTTATAAATCTGAAACTAAAAAACCGAACCAAACAAAAACCAAGCCAAAACAGTTTGAGCCGGTTTTTGTCTAAAAAATAGAATCAAAATCGGTCGGTTTGAATCGATTTTAATTTGATTTTTTTTTATAAAAATCAAACCGAATCGAAAATGATCAGCTATCTGCTGAAAGTATTGCAGGTTCAAATTTCAATAATGATTTCAATGAGCTTTAAAATCATTTCACCCTTCATATCTCACCAGTAATGATAATAAAAATCCATAAAAATCAATGTTAATTAATTTGACGTAGCTTTATGGGTCAATTTCAAAACTCCATCGAGCCAAGATTGGATCTAAAATATTAGAGTTATTCAATTAAACTTATATAGTTGGATGGAAATTTAGTTTGATTTTTAAAAATAAAAATAAAAATAAAAATAATATTATTTTAATTTTTAAATAAATCTTTGCATGAAATTGTTTTGTTTTGAATGGTTACCGGTAAACTTAATTAACTCCCCCAGCTCATAATTCAAAAATTATATCAGATCATGTTTAATAATTTTATGGAGTGAAAAGAAAAACGACAGTCATTTTTGCTTATTGATGGTCTTTCAAGGCCCAGTTTGGCGCTCAATCTTGTCGCCAAGCTGATGGGCCAGCCTTAATTAGCCCTTTTACGAGAAACTGTAGGCCTGGGTTCATAATACATGGGCAGCCTGCAAGATTGAGTGTAAACTCACTATACATGGCCTGATTTGCTTTGAATTCCAAGACAACCAGTGAGGTGGAAAAAGGGTTTAAAATCTTGAAACGTTGTCCATGGTCCAAGCAATTTTGTGAGTTTACTCCCATGTACAACGTTACAGTGAATACAAGTAAGAATGCAGTTCTTTTAACAAGAGGGTATAGCAGTCAGATTTTAAATTTATTTTATAGAAGTTATATTTTGAGTCTTATAAATTTCAGGTTCATTAAAGATTTATATGGTCGATAATTTTAGAATTAGTAATATTAATTAAAGTTGATGTAAATTAGTCCAAACATTTATATTAATGGAAAAAAAAATCATTTTACCTATATTTCATTTCCAGCTGTTTTCAACGGTTGATTTTTATTTTATTACGAGATTGACGTGACATAATCCCATAAACTTCCAATTTTTATGTTGAAAATGACACTATTTCAGCCTCTTCCTGGATAATGACATCGCCCATAAAAGATTCAAGATTATACGTGTATGTGATATTTGATATTTTTTTATTTATAATATCAACACGTGGAAATCATCTAAAACAATTAATTTTGATTTTTTTAATATAAAATAACATAGAAACAAATACTCGCTTCTTTGGATGTTACGCGGATATTAATTATACATGTAGTTCAACCAAGAAAGACTCAAATTCTTAATAGCTTCATGATTGTTAGCCTACAACTTCAAGAACTAATCCGGCGAAAAGAAAAATTATATACCTAACAGGTACAAGTTGTTTAAAAATAGTGTCTAAACCATGTTTTTAAAAAATTTATTTATTTATTATTAAAAATAAAATTTTTTATATGTTTTGATGCACTGATTTTAAAAATAATTTTTTTTAAAAAATAATTTTACTATATTTTAATAAAAAAATATTTTAAAAAACAACCACAATCACACAAGTAAAATTATCCATCCAACCAATCTAGGTTGACACTAAATACTGGAACCCTATGATTTCGAGGAAAAAAAGGTTATGCCTTGCTAGGTTTGAACTCGATACCTCCATTTTTAAAAATATATACTTATCACTTCACCACTTTTTATTTATATTATATATGTTGTAATGCATATAACCAATTCAATTATTTAATTCGGTGATTTAATAGCTTGACTAATTTGTTATCAAAGTCGAGCTTCAAAATATTGAATAGAAGCAGCGATCGGCAACACTGGAGATGGCTGGAAAGGAGCATTGGCGCAATTCAAGGATAGAGATCTGGCGCCATTCAGGGACAGAGATCTTTCTTCTTCTTCTTCTTCTTTTAAAATGCAAAAATATTGTAGTAATTTTTATTTTTTAAATACAAAAATATTTAGAACATATTTATTGTTGTAATGGCTTTATTGTTTTGAATGCACCACAGTTTTGGTAGAACTGGTGGGATTCATCTTGAGTTCCACCATGCATTCAAAAAAAAAAAAACATCTAATACCATTTTACTATGTGAGCTTTTTTATTTTTTTATTTACTTTGTGCTAAGCTTATTTGAAAGTGTGTTTATGATTATTTTTTAAAGTATTTTTTACTCAGAAATATATTAAAATATATTTTTTACTTTTTTAAAATTATTTTTCACATCAAAGCATCAAAATAATTTAAAAATATCAAAAAAAATATTAATTTAAAAAAAATTAAATTTTTTTTAAAATTCTTTTAAAACATAAAAACAAAACACTCTAGATCATAAAACAAGATACACCAGAATTATTCTGTTTCTGATATTTTTTTAATAGATAGATATCGTTTCACGTTTATTCACGTAATGAATACTAACTTCAGGAAGAAAACAGCTGGCCACATTATTCTACCCCTTCTCTCTACGGTGATTGGCTTTCAAGTTCCTTCACTCAACCAAGCACACAAGACCACGTATCCAAAACTCTACTTCCCCCTCCATCGTATTCACGTGGCAATCACTCATCGGCAAACCTTTCCTTCACTCAACCAAACACACAATACCACGTATCCAAAACTCTACTTCCCCCTCCACTTTATTCACGTGGCAATCACTCATTGGCATACCTGACACAAATTAATCGGAGAGGAACCGAAATGAAATAAAATCATCACTTCAAACTCCAAACAAAAAAATCGGTTTGTGTAAGTCTTCGTCAACTTCTGTTTGGTAGCCGATGAAATTTAATTACTTCTTGGATTTTGATATTCTCGTCCTTTTGATTCTATTTATCGATTTTAGTTTCGTAATCAGCGGATAATCTTGTGTTTGCAGAATTTCTGATAAAAATTATGACTAAGAGCCGTTTCAAGCAAGAGCATGATTTCGGTATTTTTCTTGTTTTTTTTTTTTATAACCATGCCTGATTCTGTGTTATTACGAAACCCTAATTTTCGATTTCTTTTTCTCTAGAGAAGAGGAGGGCTGAAACTGCGAGAATCAGGGAGAAATACCCGGACAGGATTCCGGTAAGGATGTTTTTTTAATTGTTGATCATTAGTTGACGGAGCTCGGGCTAGAGTTATTTTTGCTGGTGCTGAAATTTTTTTTTTTGATGAATATTGGCATTGTTGTCAACGGGGCTTGAATTGTTCTCGCTACTTAGACATGATGATTTATGATGGTTGTTTTTGCATCTAGCGATTGATTGAAGCTTCTATCTCTACTCTGTGACTGTTGGTAATAAATGTGGGCTAGGTCGATTTATTAATCTGATTGAACTTCCTAAAATTTTGCTGTTCATTCTGGAAAGCAGAACACAAGATCTTGCTTGCCTTTTATTTCTCTTGTTGAAAGAAGCTTTTTGAATTTTGAAACAATTTAGGTGGTAGAACATGCTTTAATTTTGTACATATTGTATCTGTTTCGATGTGGGTTTTATGGTGCTTTAATAATGCGAGCTTGCTTGTTGCATTGGGCTGAAATCCGTGATCATCACACCATTTACCCATTCAATTTTAATTACAAGTGTTCAGGATTGATGCATGGTGCTCCATTTGCACGTTGAATGATATTATTTGCTTGAATTTTGTTACTGTTTAAGTTATATATGTTCTACAATGGATAACCTAATTTCAATAAGGAGTAAAGTCTTTTGGCACCTTTCTTATCCCAGTTAGCCTCTGTTACTTACCTTCTAGGTAATTGTGGAGAAGGCTGAGAGAAGCGATATTCCCAACATTGACAAGATAAAGTAAGAATCGCTTTCATACTGCAAATGTTTTCTCCCTTGGTTTCGTACATGATATGGGTCGGGTCTTCCTTTAGTATTGTTAGTTAGAGAATGCATCTTTCTTGTCCTCCAAAAATTCAGCTGATGGGTTTTTTCCCTTACAATTCAAATTGCATCATATTCATATGGTTGTTTATGTCCCGTACTTCTGATTATTTATACATTTTAAAGTGCAAAAGATAATATTTATTTGGTTTGAGTTTTACAGGTACCTGGTCCCGGCTGACCTGACAGTCGGTCAATTTGTTTATGTGATCCGGAAGAGAATTAAACTGAGTGCAGAAAAGGCAATTTTTATATTTGTGGACAATGTCCTCCCACCAACTGGTATCAATCACTTTCTCTCTTCCCCCTCCTAATGAAATGTGCATAATACATCTATGAACTCATCAAAAATAGCTTGAATCTCAAACTAGTCAGGTTCACTGATACAGATATGTATATTTATTTTATATATATAATAATGACTGTGGGTGTGAAATTGTTTTCAGATACTGCTATTAAACTGATTTTTTGACAATGAATCTTTACTGCATGGAATAACTTTTCCTTTAAAACTAACCAATTGAACTAGTCCATCACAAATTAAATGGATCAAGGAAATGTTTTTTCAACTGAAACTAAATTATCAATTAAAGCATCTAATGATCATTTTGTTTATTGAAATTGTTAAGTTGCTCATTGAAAATGCACGTTCATGAAGATGCACGAACATTAATTTCTATAGAAATCTAAACTTTGTTTAGCACAAATTAGTTCATATGCAGGGCAACTGGTGTGTATTTAGTCTCTGTGTTTGCTTGTTGTATAACTGGCGTGTTCCCTTTAAAATTGTGGATAGTTTTATAATAGCGGGCAAAAGTGTTCTAACATTTTTCAGAAACCTGGGAGTAATAATTGTGTAAATTCAAACATATCGCAGGAGCAATAATGTCGTCAATCTATGATGAAAAGAAGGATGAGGATGCATTTCTCTATGTCACGTACAGTGGGGAAAACACATTTGGGTGCCAGATGTTGCCATAGCCAAGTTCTTTCAGTGTCTTCCATTCTTTGTCATTACAAGTTAAAATCTATCTCTCGTTTCCTAGTACTTGAACAGTCCTGGTATTATGCCCTGTGATTTATGGCCTTGCTGTCTTTCTTGTACATGTGTATAGCTCTTCGGAAATTGAAATAGTGTCAACTACTGAAAGTAATTAAAAATTTCGAAACATGTTTTCTTTTCCTCGCTTACTACTTGTCTATTAATTGGTTTCTAGTTTTTGCCTCCACATAAATGCGGAGCAGGCGTCTTGGTTTACTTTGGAGTAAATCTTGAAGCTTGCCTAGAAATATTACTGTAAAGTGAATGCAGTGTTAACAAAATGGTAGAGAGTGAGGATTGGGTATATCTGGAGAAAAGGTTGAATTGGCTCCCAATGTGGGACACCGCACATCTCAGGTTTGGAGAGTGAGAAGCTCTCAGTCGTAAAGGAAAAGGGGAGAAGAGGGAGATCCATCGAAGTGGTATCAACGGATTTGAAATCCATGATGTGTGTAAATGTTTACATCGCGGATTTGATATGTGATCCGTGTAGTCCAGATAGGGTTTATTTGATAGTATGGAAGAGGTTTTATTTTATTTTATTTTATTTTTTGAAATATTTTAAAATAATATTTTTTTTAATTTATTTTTTATATTAATATATCAAAAAAATGAATTTGAAAAAAAAAATTAGATTTTAAATAAATTGTTGTTGTTTTTGCTAATCAATTGCTTGGATTGGGAGATAAATTAATTGGGCTTTGCTTCTATTAATCTTCATAACCATGTTTGAGTTTGACTGACGAGGTAGTCTTAAAAATAGTTTATTATTTGATTATTATGTACATATATCAATACAAAAAATATATTTTTTTGTAAGACTTGGATGGTTTTAAAATCCAATCCTTTGTGGTTATCCTAATTTAACTTTTTTCAAAGAATCAAATTTTATCTCTTTTGCTCTCTTTTTAATCTAAAGTGTAATGAAAAAAATAATAAATTTTAATTTGTAACTTATGATTGTTACATATAAATGATGCACGTGGTTTAGAGAAGCAGCTTTGAAAGAAAAACTGCATCTACGCCCCACAGGGAGGGTAAAATCAATCCATAGTTTATATCAAAAGAAAAACATTTTTAACGAGGTGATTGCTCAATCAGAACAATAGACAGTCAAGCCAACCCCATGAAGTCCTATCAAGGCTTTTTTTTATATATTTTATTTTACTGATATGGATATTCACGCTAGCTTGCATGTATCTCAATTAAATTTATGTATTCTGAAGTTAACGATTATATAAACCTCTAGTAACCTTGAGATGACTTGAACTCGTGACCATTAAAGAATAAATACAAAGTCTAATCAGTTGAACTACCCTTTAGAATTATTTCTATCAACACTTTTTTTTATTAATGTGGGTGTCTAGGCCAGCTTGTATGTACCTCGACTAATTCTACGGCCCCTGAAGTTAACGATTATGTAAACCTCCAGTGACCATTTTATTAATAACAATAAGGCTTGAAGCTGAGATTACATGGAAAATAAATTTTTTAATCTTAAACTCTTATTATTGAATCACATTCTAAATGGTTATCTCTATCAAAACTTTTGACTTTCTAAGTGGTGGTTTTGTTGAGAAATCAATTTAGACCTCAATTATTTTTATTGGATATGTTTTACACTTCACATTCCATATATCGAAAAGGCATCTCTTTGATTATGTAAAGGCTATTATAAGGTGTTGAAAAATGTTGAATCTAAAACTTTACAGATATGAAATTTCAAATTTCACCATCGAACCACCTAAGCCTCAGCCCTCTAAAGTTCGAAATGGTCTTCAGAATTTAATAATTATTTCACATAAGCTTTATCTTTTTCTATAAATTTTTCTAAAATTAATAAAAATAACATTGTTTTTATAAATATTTTTTAAAAAAATCAACAATAAAAGCTGGATCTGATTAAATTAGACTCGATCAACCTGAATTTTTAATAAATTAAGCAAGGTTTTTTTTTTAAAAAAATCGGATGGATTCAGGATTAACTGTATAATTAAGTGGCATTGACACGGGAATGACGGGGCATTTGATTTCAGATACAGAGAGGAAGTCAAACTGGACTGTTTATGTTGGAAGTCTCAACATAGAAACCATTACTAGCTTTCAGTATTAACTTCTACAACCGACCGACATGGTCTTACCGAACTTACTCTGACATTATTAATTCTCGTAGATATTGGACCGCCTTCACTTCGATAAGCCGATGATGCGCAGATTAAGCGAGGATGCCGTGGGGACAACTGAGCGAGCCGACCGAGACTGCTCTGCTTTTACAGGACACAACCAGTTGAGCTGGCTGTCAACGCCAAGCCCGAATCCCTAGCCATTTTTGATAGCCGAGTCTGTCGCGCCGTCGATCATATCCACCACAAACACTCCACGTGAGGAGGCCATCAACGCCTACAAATTTACACGGGGAAGCTACAACTCGCCAAACCAACATACAAACAAACAGGAGAGTCGAGTTCGTGCTTGTGATCTTCTTCCCATTTCATTTTAATATATTTTTTTTAAGAAAAAGCATATATTTCCGAATCAATTTTTATATATTATAATTGCTTAAGGAAAATCTTTATTAAAATTAAATTTTAAAAATACAAGTGACAAATCTTTTGATAAATTTTACTTAGATTTTGAAAATACATCGAAGGCATGGATATCCCATACATATTAGATAAATTTAAATTGGATAGAAATAGGAATTAAATCCAAGACAAACATTTGGTCCCAAGTACATCTTGTACAATCTCTTGATTATCGTATAAACGGTTGGATGATTGTAATCCATAGCCTAAAATTATTGGTTCAAGAGACCATGAAGAAATCATTACATATAGTCCAGAATCAATCAGAACTGTTACATTTAGTCAATTTTTATCAATTCTCAATTCAATAAAATCTTTACATACGGTCCACAATCAAATATATAAACTGTTCTCAGAATTTTTATATTAATTAAGGTATACACAAACTAATTAAAATATCTATTTTTTTTTGATATATGTATAAAACTGTTACATCTCATGGAGTTTAGTGATTTAAATTATGCTAAAAACTAATTTAAAAGAAGGGAAGAAAAATGCTACAAACCATTTTAGAGAGTCCAAAACAATTCCTTCATTCAAAATCTCTCCCATTTCCATTTTTTGTCGTCAGATTGAGTCACCATCAACGATCATCCTGGGCCCTGGCGATCACAATGCCCGCACCTGACCTATGGCGTGTTTTTCTTGGACCACCGGGGCATCAATATGGGCAAGCCTTTGGCGGACATGGTTGTAAAATCTGGAGGGACTTCATGGGTTGACTTGAAATCCAGATAATTTAAGATCTTCGCGGAGTTTTACACACCAAAAAATTAAATTTATAATTAAATTATTAAACCGTATCGGGTAACCAATGTCTTGTTCGTTTGTTTTTTTAATTTAATTAAATTTATAATTAAATTATTTAAACCTAGATAATCGAGTAATTACATAACCTAAATGATCTTGTTCGCTTGTTTTTTTCTCTGTTTTTTTTCCAGTAACTTTCATGGCACCTCGTGCCTTCTCATTTTCAGTAATATTTTTAGGTTTTGGTATCTTTGAATATATATATGTCTATTTCCAGCAAGGTCCTTGGTGATAAAGATACATCTTTGCATCTTGATCAGATCTACTTCTTAAAACAAACAAGAGTAAAAGGAGTAATTAAGAAGAATACTACCCATGAATTAAATTGAAAAGAGGAGGCGATGGAGTGGATACAGAAAAAAGAGTTCTGATATGCGGGTAATTCTTGGTTTTATGCCTTGGAGAAGGTAGCTGGTACTGTGCCGAAGATTTTCCTTCTCTTTTAATGGTGAACCAGGGTTTAATTACCATGTTGGTGCATCGGACATTTTCCACGTGGCAGTTGAATGAATCACATGGGTGTTCTCCACGTGTCCTGCATGGCCGGTGTTGACGGTTAGGACACTCTTACCTGTTCCTTGTGAAAGGTACAGAGAAGGGGCGAGTTCATGCACCGGTGTCCCCTCCTGTCTCTCTCTCCTTCGTGTCCCTGCTTTTCACAGGGCCCACCTATGTTTGGCTGATCATGTGGCTACTAGTCAACGATCGATGATCAGCCGATTAAACTGTTTTAGGATTTATTCGTGTTTTAACTTTTTAAGATTTCATGGAGAGAAAATCAATTCTTCGTCTGCAACGTATACAATATCCTAATCAAAGATCCAAAAAACTCACATGAATTTTCTGATTTTAATTTTAAAAACAAAATTCACGAATTTTTTTAAATTGAATTTCTCAATAAAAATGCACACAATATATAATTATAGTTCTCTATAATCAAATGGAATTTAATTCTGAAAACATAAATAAGCAGAGGCAAGAACTCCTTTTTTTAAAAAAATTTCAACCAAGAAGCCTAGCTGCTTGGTCAAAGCCCAGTGAGCAGAGGCAAGAACTCCTTTTTGTGTATTTTTATATACATTTTTTTTTATCATTTTTCTCTACAATATTTTTTGAAGTACTCTTTATACACAATAAATTTTATTATACAGTTCAATATATAAAATATTTAAACCTATACTTTTGAATGGACGAATAACCCGCCAATCAAGCATTTTTTATTTCACAAGGTAAGGATTTGTTTAGCATAAATCACTTTGCTGGGTAAGCTATAAATAGCCTTTAGGCCTCTAAATCTGACCTTTGTCTTGGAAAAGTTAAGTCTTTTATAAGACTTATAATCACTATCAAGCGGTAAAAAGACTCTCATTTCTTGACCACACATTAAAAAAAAAATCCATCTATTTCACCAACTAAAATAATTTGGTACTTGCTTTTCCCTTCAATAATAAAAACTTAAAAACTGAGAATTATTTTGCGGATGATCCACCATCACAACTCTCGTCAGGATAACCCGATCCATTATTAGCAGCCATTGAGATTTTTAACCCACTTCGTAAGACTTGTGAAGAAATATGAGTGGAATATTCCCATCCCGGTGCCCACCTATTTCTCATCGAAAAACTACTGAAAAGACATGTATCAAAAGGCACATTGCATTTACCAAGACTTTCGAGGACTGATATTTCACCGTTCTTCAAATTTTATTGATTCTTGGTTCTTCAAAAAATGGTGCCCGCATCAAACAATGTCATGCATGTGCTTCTACCTTCTTCTTCTTCTTTTTTTCCCCCTATACATATATATATATTAAGGTAATATAAAGTATAATACACAGATTGACAAACAAGGAGAGAAAATATAAGAAACACAAGCTCAAAAGGTAACCTACTTTCAATAATATATGACTCATAAAATATTCATAACTAGTTTTTCAAGGTGAAAAAAGGCAGGGAAGGCCCAGGGGCAAGAAACAAGGAAGCAGAAACTATGCAATAATATATGACCTGTTCATTGAGTTTTTCCTCACTTGAAGATTTAACACAGACAAAGAATGGAGTTCTTCGGTAGAAACAATGAGGGGTGCGCGCACTTTCTCGAATTTGTTTAATGTTAATTTAACGTTGCATATTAATTCCAGCACCCCTGCTTCCATTTGCTTCGTAATTATATATTGTGATATATTTTAAGGAAAATCTCTCTTTTGGACTCTCTCTCTTCTTCTCTCCCCCATATATCTACAGGAAGAGTTCTAAGCTTCTTCTCTTTCCCTTGTGGGGGCTGTGTCATCCAATCGATTGAATTGTGAAAGAGAAGAGGGACAAAAAAACCAACCATTTCTTTTCACTTTCCCCTTTCTTTTCCCCACCCGTACACTTGCATGTTCTGCAATACAAAGA
This sequence comes from Populus deltoides, assembly GCA_015852605.2. Taxonomy (NCBI): domain Eukaryota; kingdom Viridiplantae; phylum Streptophyta; class Magnoliopsida; order Malpighiales; family Salicaceae; genus Populus; species Populus deltoides. The sequence goes on from CM027583.2 coordinate 4,582,981, forward strand.
CTTTATACTTGCATTTAATGCTCTTCCTACAAATAACAACATTGCTACTGCCCTAACCACTACCACGCTACTCTCCAAATCTCCAAGGAAGCTTTTTTTTTTCTGGTTATTTTTGAAACCTTAAAACACTCTTTCTAGCTAGCTAAAGCTTGTCTTCCTTAATATGTCAGTGATCACATATTCTTGCTATTTTGTGCTTTCAATTTTATGCATTTCCTTGCATGCATGTAATGCCAGACCACTTGTTGATATTGATAAGAAACCTGAGAAGAAATTTCAGATAATTTCTAATCAGGTTGGTGCACCCAGTTGCTAGTTTTTCTTGTATTTTTAAATTCCATTTGCTTGGTATAACATGGTAGTTGTTTTTAATAACATATTTCCTGGGTTTTGTACAGACTAGTGATCAGAAGGAGATTTCAGTTACCATAGTATCCAAAGCCGATTCCTCTTCGTCAAATGAATTTGGAGCGGCAAAAGAAGGTAGCATTGCAAAGACTGATCAGTTGGATGATAATGCTCAGAAGCGGAAGGACACGAAAGCCAAACAGAAGTCAATGAGTGACGAGAAAGTAAAAGATTCAGGTGCTGCTCACAAAGAGTCTCTTGTTTCAGTTTCTTGGCCTGTGCCTCAAAAGAAACGTGGCGAAACGCATCCTGGTTTCAACTTGGATTATTCTCCACCAAAGACACACCCTCCTTCCCATAACTGAATACTTACCTTTTTCTAGGTTATCTTGTGAACGTATTTCTCTTCTTGTTTCTCTAATCCTTGAGCGCTTCAACCAAAAAAAATAATTTAATTGCCATATATAGAGCAATGAAGAATATGAAGTCAGATGGAGTATTCATGACTATCAGAACCCTAGGGTTCTAACAATCGCTGCATTTTGCATAGCTATAAAGTCATATATTATATTACATGGCACAGGCTGCTAGATTTACTGTACTGGCAAGAGCCTCTCTCTATCTTTGTAGCTGTTGTACAATATCAAAATGTAAATTTGCTTCACTAACTTACAATGTCATGATCGTGGCTGGCCATCTCTTCTTATATTAGACATTTTTTTTTTTTTTGTCTTTTTATCATTTTCATGCTAGCGTCTCCAGCGCGGGGTAATTATTGCACCGACTTATTTGGTCAGCTAAGTTAGATTAGTTTGGTGTTGTAATTTAAGTGTCAAATTAATTCATATATGCCAATTATATATCTAGGTGATTGATGATCAGTAATTCACTACAACATATATATATTTACTTTGTCGTCATTGATCAATTAATGTCTTCATTTTTATGCACGCAATCACTGAGGTTTCAGTGGTTTGGTGCAGTAGCTTGATATATAATTATTAATATGTGCAAAAAATGTTATGATCGGAGATTCATATGATCACCAGGGAGCACAAACACAAACTTCAAAATGGTTCATCTCTAATTTCACACCAAGATCTTAATTCGGCGACTGTCACGATTCATCGCATGCAATCCAAACATGCATCTGTAGCTAAATGTAATTAAATGCAGTGTGTTTGTTTAGATAGTAGCGAGATATAGCTAGAATATATTGGACAGAGATATGATTTCTTGTTCATTTTCATCCAAGTCAATTTCTATGCATATGAATTTACAACTTCAAGGGTATTTTAAACGAACCATTGATATAAGGGTAAGTAACCAGACGAGGTATCATATTTGTGAGGAATGGTAGTTGATCTCTTCATAAATGAGCGGCGGCTGGTTTATCTTCAGTCGCTACAGTTACAATCAATGTTTGAAATTCTCCCCTCACATGGTATTTGGTATTTTGGTCGCAAGCAAACGAATTCCTTTATCTTCGCAATGAATGAGGGGATTTAATGTTTTTGTATGACCTGACTGCTTTTTGGAAAACTTGGCAAGTCCTGCGAAGTTAAATTGACTTCTTTGATCATCCATTAGACCAACCTTGGCTAGTCCCCTCACTTGTTTTCTTTTTACATACACAGCAATTTAGTTCGTGTGGACATGGATATGAATTTGTTTCGTGAAAAGTATTTCTCATATATAAGGTGAAGAATTAATTTATGCTCATCACTCGTCACCAAAAAGAATTCCCTGCCCTTAAAACTTGGATTCATACTCAGAAAACTCCCACAGGCAAAAGAAGATTGCACAGTCAAAATACATGAACTAAATGTCGTTTATTTATTTAATCATGTCTTTAATGATGGTTGACCAAGTCGTTTCTTGTTCTTAGAGTAATTTTGACATGCATGTCAAAGCAAAGCCAATAGGGATCTTCATTCCCATTTTCATGTTCTTTATGAGAAACCATCCCGGACTGAATTCCTTCCAAGCAGATAGATTTGGGTTAATTAATTAGCAACAAGCTAAATGTAGGCGGGTTCACGTACGGAGGCAGGCAGGCTCGGGACCTAACAAGAGACATAAGATGCATCAATTCCTAGATTGTTCCCAAAAGAAATAGACTCCAAACTAGTAATTTGAACCTTACTTTAAAATCCCAATAAAGAAGATTTAGAAAAACAACATAAATTTTCTTGCTGTAATGGAATTAAACAACAAACATCCCATAGTTGAAACTTTAGCATGAGCAATGTGCCGGCGAATGAAACATTTTCTCATGCAATCGAAGGGATGGAATTGCACTCCAACTAGTTCCCACTTCCCAATTGACAGCCATGTAAGGCTCGGTTTTCTTTGATTTTAGTTTAAGATGGAAAGGGCGACCCTCATTTCAAAATGGTTAAAAAATATCCTAATTGGTCCCTCTAGGATCGTATTTTTGTTGATCCAGCCCCTCATCAATTTAATATGTTAAATGCAACCCTCATATTAATTTCATGATTTTTTTGTGACGTGATCCTTCTATCCATTTCAATCGAAGTCAAAGATAATTTTGATTAAATTATAATAAGGTTTGAGTTGCCCGGTTTTTGACAAATTGATTTGATTTTAGTGAAAGAAAAATTATAAATCTGTTGAGTTAAATAAATTCTACGTGCTTACATAAAATAGTTGTTACAAATTTGTGTTAGAATTTTGCTTTAATGAAAAAATTAAAGTTTTTAACCTTTAACTTTCTCATTATAACTTACACTCTCTCTCTCGCTCTCTCTTTTTTTTAAACTTTATGAGATAGGTTTGGTTGTAAAGAAGATTCATTGCTTGTTTTACTTTTTTAAATTTAATTTAAATCTTGAGATCAATATTCGAGAGAATTTTTTTTAAAAAAATGCATTAAAGAATGTAACTTTAATTAACATACAAGCAGATCAAATGATACTACAAACACTAGATATTAAAAAAAAAAAACCACTCCTTTTATCAAAAAAAAAAGGGGAGGAGGTTTTGCCAGCATATATCCTCCTAATTTATTTAAAAACGCAAAAAGGGGGAAGTTTGAAATATAATATCAAGTAAAAAATGACCTATCACATTCAGGGACGTGGTAATGAAAAGAGGAGACAGCGGTCTTTTGGGAATGTTTGTTTAGGCGCCACCTTCCTTTTATACATATAGAAAAAAGGGTTGCTTGAGTTAGGTTTTGCCAGCATATATCCTCCTAATTTATTTTATTATCGTAAAATATGATGAAAAATTAGAGCCTTCCTTTTTATGACAATATAATATGGAACAAGTATAATAAAATGACCCATCACATTCAGGGACGTGGTAATGAAAATTAATTACTAACCCACGTTTTATCCATTCATCTTTAATTTGGGCAAAGAGTACGTATAGTCCTGCTTAAACTTGATCATATAGAGTAGTAACCTTGCAAAATGTTGATTATTGGAGGCCAATAAAAGTCCAGTCTCTCTTTCCTGATGATCTGCTGAACTTCTAAAAACCATATTGGCTGCACTCAACTGGAAGGATTCCGTAGGGATTCTGGAGGTTCAAGTCTAATCTTGAGACAATAGAGCCACCTTCATCGTACCCTGCTGCAATCGGCAATTCTGTTGCTTGCTGTCAAGATGTAATAAACTTCTCCTCCTGATCTTCTGACAAATTGCTGTCAAAATTTTAAAAATTTGACAGTGATTGAACTGAAAATTGATTCGAATTGAAACGATTCAGTTTAATTTGGATCCTTTTTTTGCTTTAAAAATAAAAAAACCGATAACTCCAATAAAATTACACCAATAGAGAGGGAAGATAACTTGGTCCATTATAAGGAATAGATGCAGGGAGAAAACATAGCAACAAGAAAACAAAAATGGTGCAGATAACTTGGTCCATTATAAGGAATAGATGCAGGGAGAAAACATAGCAACAAGAAAACAAAAATGGTGCAGATAACTTGGTCCAATAGAGTAAATCGAATAAACACCAACACCAGGCTTTGAATTACCCGGAAGTTCTCGCTATTGATATCGAAGCAGAAACTCAAAAATCAACACTTTGTACTCTTAAATCCAACACTAAATATTAAATAATTACAAGCAAGTCATTAGAATTTGGTATTCATTTAAACATTTGAAGAAACAAAAACATTTTTACAAAGTGAGGAAAATCCTAAAACACCTAAGAATTCAACGAAAAAAATCCAAAACAACAAATGATTTTTTACTTTGAAATCCTAAACTCGTTTTGTTATTAAAACAAAAAGTTAAATCAATGAACCCACCTTTTGACTTTGCAAGAGAGCAAAGACTACAAGGGGGAAGAGTGAGGAGAGAAACGAGTCATGACAACTATTAAGAGAGAAGAATTACATGAAATAATTATGTTAGCCGTGAATCACAAGAGAGATAGATGTTATATTAAACATGTTTTAGGGTTAAATTATGGTTCTATTTATATATATTTTTTACTCCATTTAAATTCGTTATAATCAGTTTTAGTTTTCTGTCGGGTTGGTTTTAAATATTTTTTTAATTTTTTCCCCTTATTTTTTCAGTTAATATATTTTTTTTTTAGTTGGTCAATTTTTTGTAAGACTTTTAGGCATAGTTTTAAGACTTGACCCGGTCCAAGGCCCGGGTTTCGGGTCTTGACCGGGTCAATTCTTTTTTTAAATCAAAACGACGTCGTTTTAGTAAAAATAAATCAACGGGTTTTGATCGGGTCACCGGGTCAACCCGCCGGGTTAGCCGGGTCACACCAGATTTTTCCTTTTCCTATTTTTTCTTTAACCCGGTCCGGTTCCAGCTTCGGATCTACCTACCAGGCCGGACCGGATTTCATAACTATGCTTTTAGGTGCCACTTGTTATATTATTTAAAGCGACCCAAATTTCAGTTACATTTTTTTTGTCAATATCATTTCTTTTTATGTTATCTGCTGTCCAAGAAAGATGCAAAAATTTCTGCCTCGTTTGCTTCCAGGCCTTTAAACCACAGGCCCACAACCTTAAGGCTCTGTTATAGAGGACCTCTGAAACGACAACAAATCGGCCATCTTTGCTTAACCCATCTGGTAACCTGATTTCGTAGCAATACCGTTACTTGTTTTGCTTCTTGAACCATATTATAACGGCCTTCTAGTCGTGTCTCCGACGAGGACTCCTTCATTGAATTGTCTGCAAACAAAGAATTTAAACATAGACATATTTGATGTGTACATCAAATGAATATGTCGACTGTCAAGTTCACCTAATTATTATTCTAAGCACAAGAAAAACCATCTGGTTATTACATAAATGAGGTTTAATTATGTGTGGTTAATTTGTCAAAGAATTACCCTACAAGGGACTGTAGGGGTAATCATACGGATAATTACTTTAAATTATTAAAAATAAAAAATCATTACCCGACCTTATCTTCTTCTCTTTTACCCAAATTTGCTTTATATATCTAATTGGCTAATTAATTAATCTGGATATCTTATTCTTTATATGGTAGTATTAGACAAAATAACAAGATAAGATATGAGATAGTTGATTTGTCCCATCCATGCACCAATTGTATCATTCAATCATGTCTAATTTCTTATATTAAAAGTGTGTTTGTCTAATAAATATTCAAAAAACATGTATTATATAATTTCTGTGGCGTAACTCATAAACAAATACTCTTTTAATGGTATTTTAATATTACTTTTTTTTAAAGATAATTTGCAATATATATGTTGCTGATTAAGAGGTGAGTGAAGAATCAAATATTAGACTAGCAAGATAAGAGCTATGATAATGATTCTATCCGATAAACAACGTACTGAACATCAATATAAAGGAAATTGTTCTAATCCAGCATATCAAATGTTATCTTAGTGTCTCTTTTTTATGATAATTTGATTATTAATTGTTGATTAAATGCAGCGTCTTGGAGGGAACTCGTATTCTTGGACGTAGTTAGCATATTTACTGCTGGTGTGTTTCTAGGAAGCATGGCATGAGGTTGCTTAGGAAGCTAAACTTGGATGCCGTCCCACATCTCATCTTGAAACACATAATTAATTGTTTGAGTTTTGTTAAAAAAATTATTATATTAATGCTTTATATTTATAAATTATATTAAAAAAAAACATAACATCAACGTTTTAGTTTTTAGATTTTTAAAAAATAAAACAATCAAAGTTTTTATTTACAATAGCTAAATAATATCACGGAATTATAAAAGAAAAATATAAAGAAATTGTTGGGCAGTGTATAGTCCTATTTTTATGTTTATTGAATTGACTATAAAAAATTAAAAACAATAATTTACAAATTTTATGAATTATTTTTTCTCTATGATGTTTTGGTGTACATTTAAAATCAAATGTTATTCTATAGTACTGATGTTTGAAAAAGAAAGAGTTTATAATACTATATATATATATATATAAGTTAGATAGAAAACGCGTGTTTAATATATTACATAGAAAGCACAATTTTGAGTATTGAATCAGAAAAAAGGAAAAAGATAGAAAAATTAGTACAATAAGAAAAAGGAAAAAAGAAAAAAAGAAAACTCCACAAAAAGCACATACTAGAGAAAGTGAAAAAAAAAGTTAAAAGGGAAACACGTATTCAAAAAAAATATATTAAAAATATAAAAAAAACATACATTTATTAATTAGTACGAAGCTGTTAATGAGAAGCGGGGAGGGAACGCGCGCTTTGGTTTTTTCTTTGCTTTATGCAACGAAGCTGTTATTTAAATGAATAAATAAACAAGAATGAAGCATTCAGGCTCAAATAAATTGAATAAAATACAATTTCATAATGCTTAAACTCTCGTCTAAATCCTAAAAACTCTATAAAAAGTTGAAAACGAGATACGAACCTGTACTGATATTAACATAACGAGTTCGTCCCAATCCAGGCGTGTTGGTCTTCTTCAACCATCCCAACCTTCTTAATTTTATCTGGTATCCGTCTTCCTTGTCCTTCAGCCCTCCGAATCGCTTCACTTAAGGAGGGAGAGAGGAAAGAGAAACAAGATCTCCACCGTGCTGGATACAACTATATATACGCCCTCTAACAATCCCCTTGTGACCAACGTTCGCTCACCTTGATTACTCATTGAAGCTTGTAGTGCATTGAGTTTTTACCTTACGGTTTTTTCGTGGGGCGTGGCGCTAGCAGCATGAAGATATTCGGCTGACAACAGCTCCCGAGCCCAAATCCAAATCCAAATCCTTTTGCTGATCATCGCATTCACTCGTCATCATATGTTTTATACGTTGAAACCAGCAAAATACAGAGGTTCATTGGAGACCTTGTGTCAGATTGGGGACATGTCTCGGAATCATGATGCATTGCATCAGAGCTCCTCATCTGTACGTAGCTGATCCACACTAGGGAGGTTCTTTTCATTTTTCCTCGATGTTGCTCGGCCTGGGTTAACCCACATTCCTGAAGCGGATCACGCAAGGTTCAAGCTATATGTACGTAGTTTTGATATTTAAAAACATATAGTTATTTTCATGTCAACTCCTGTATTTCCAGTCCACTTATAAATAAACTATTGATAAAGAAGTAGAGAAATCATGATTAAAAAAAAAAAACAGAAAACAGTATACTCTTTTTAAGTGCTTTAACCATTAGAGAAACCCTGCCACCGAGCTCAAGTCATGATTTGCCAATTGTCAATCATTTCACCGAGTCGTTTCTAAGGACTTGATTGCGTTATTAGAAAAGCCATTTTGTTTCTCGCATATGAAAAATCATTTGTTGAATTGACCAGACATAATAATTTTTCCTGCGTAGTTCCAAGCTTTTTTTAACATTTTTACCAGCAACCAGAAAGGGACAGTCCATCAAGAAGCCATCGCTAAATCAACTCAGTGTGCTGGTACTGCATTTTTTTTAAAAATTTTAAACTTTTTTTTTTGAAAAACTTTAAATTAAAATTTTTAATTTTTTTTTGTTTTGTGGTCTAATATCAGTAAAAAAATATTTTAAAAACTTTAAAGAAACATCCCAGAACTCGGAACCAAGGACTTGGAACCCGAAAACTGATTTTTCTCCTGTCTCGTTCCTATTTAAGCCAAAAACAAGTAAAAAGAAAAAAGAACAGAAAGTAAGATCACAGCCACCCATTTTTAATTCCAACAAAAGATCATGACCGTTGAGCTTGTCTCGATATCTTCCAAACCCCACACAGAGCCTTCACTCATTATCTCGCGACGTCAGATTCAGTTTAAGAAATCCTGGCCAGAAGAACCTGTTTTGTCATGGTTACTTAAATACCCCTGTACATGCCTATCTGTCCTCGTAACCAAAAGATTCAGGAAAGGGTACTATTGGAAACTAGAATAAATTACAGAAACAATCTAGCTAGATTACCTTTCTCTATCTCACTGGTCGCTGTAAAAGGAAATTGTTAACGAAGGAGCACTCAGAATGAGAATCTCACGCGCTTCCATTGAGCGTATAAACATGTACTACCTACTGCCAATATCAGTAGAAAAAAATTAATTTAACTGTTAATCTAATTTTGTTTTTGCTGGTGTTGTCGTCTTAAATTAATGGTTATATTTTCTCTTATAATTTTCATACATAAGAAATTTAAACCAAAATATATTAAAACTAGAAAGTAAATTTAAATCATTACCGGGTGTTCTTCGTTAAAATTTTAGCCGTGTTGTTTACATTAAATTATTCTATTTATAAGATTTTTTTTCATTGTCACATATATTTAAATCAATAATAATAATAATGTGTTGCGTTTATCACCCAAATAAATATGTTAAAAATAAAAGATAGAAATACATACTGCAGCAAAATATATTAAAACTAAGAAATAAATGTAAATATATCAGGAATTTATTTAGTTATGTAAATATACCAACAACTACATGAGTTATCGAATCATTTTTTAACATTCATGTTGTTATTTTTAATGAATAATCAAAATGCTAGAAAGATAGTAATTATAATAACATGTATCCTTCTTTTTTTTTTTCCATTGATTACCGTGATTTTTCTTTTAGCTAATGAATACATCTCTAAGGCATTGATTAGTTATTTAGCTGGTATTTTACTGCAAGTCGAATAGTATAAAAAAATAATAATATTAATATGTCTATTTCAATGTTTAATTGCAAATCTAGTAAATTTTTTTCTAACATGAATGGATTAATTTATAGATGTTATTAATATATTTTTTAAGAGTGAATAAAAAAATTCAACTATAAATAATAAAAATGATATTTACATATAATAAAAAGTGTAAAGAATTTTTTTTTTAAATGACGATAAGAACAATAAATATATATATATATATATATATATATATATATAAATAGGTCAAATGTATAGTAATAAATAATGTTTATTTATTACAAGAAACTAGATAATTTTTTCTAGAAATAAATAAAATCAATTTATCTTCTTACACTTAAACAGGTGCTAAAAATAATTATATTATAATCTTCGAGATATATACAAGATTATAGTCTTTGTTTTATTCTATGTTTTTGTATTAAAAAATACAACTTCATTGATACGTAAAAAGGAGTGAAACAACATCACAGTTTTCATGCTATACGAAACAATAATGAAAATTGAGCCTAATTGAAAGAAAAAAAGACTTGACAATTAATTATAAATAGCCTTCCAAACAGCAAATATTTCTTCACTTCATATATTTTAAAACATTTAAATTCCCTTTATTGATTGAGAACTATAACATGTTACCACAAATCAATGAAGAAATAAGCTTCGTTTTTGTATTTTATTATTAGAAGAAACAAAGATTTAATTCGTTTAATAGAATATAAATTCAACTATGTGAAAAATAAATTCTTAATATTTAGAAAATAGAATAGATTGTATCACGTGGCAACCAAACTGGTACTAGTTTTTTTTTCCATGCAGTCATATATTCATTTTTGTTTTTTTTGGGAAAACTAACATTCTTCTTTCACACCCGCCATGGAAGTGAGAGTGGGATAGCGATCAACAAAAGAAAACCCTCCAAGAGAGATAACTCCGTCTACAGACAAAAGCCACATAAAAAAAAAATACAATTATAAAATTGAAACAAAAAAGAAACTATAGAGAGAGAAAAAAAAAGTGGGGAGAGAGAAAGAGAGCAGCAAGACGAGAGAGAGAGGATTGAAGAGAACTTCACCACTTTTACATTCTGCACGCATCTACAGCAGACACATAGGAGGAGGACAGGGTACTGCAAGGCCACAATAAGAAGGCAAGAGTAGAAGAAGAAGAGAAGACGCTGAGAGAGAGAAAACACACACAAAAAAAAACTGAACGAAGTTAACTAGCTTGGAAGAACCATGGAGATAAAAGATGGTACAAAAAATGAGGTAGCTAGCTAGATGAGTACCCAAGAAGAAGAAGAAGAAGAGCTCTTTTATAAGCTTTCTGTGTGTTCTAAAATGGGATTTTTTTTTCTTTTTGCCAGACCTCTCTCTTTGTGCATTTAACAACTTGTCTCCCTCTGAAAATAAAATTGATTTTGATTTTGGAAGGGTTTTTTTTTTTTTTGTCTCTTGTTGGAAGGGCCAACTTCTTGTTTTGTTATGTATTCAAACTAACCCCGTAAATATTTTGTCTTTCAGTTACTTGCTTCTGCAAAGCATTAAACCTTGACGGGGGTAGTGGTGGAGGTGGTCTCTTGATTTTCTTTAAAATCAACTGGAGATATTCGGGTTTCTTGAATTCTTAGTTTCTTGATTTTGTTAAATGAAGGCCATGCCCCTACCCTTCGAGAACTTTCAAGGGAAGGGGGTGTTAGATTTCTCTTCGTCTACTACTTCCTCTCCAGATTCACTGCATCAATACCACCAGAAGTGGCAGAACAACACCAGCAAAGAAAGTTGTGGTTTTTTTTTGGGCAGTACTGAGCCCACATCTGTGCTTGATACAATAAGCAGACAAAGCCCACCAACATCGTCCTCAACACTGTCTTCTTCTCAAGGCGGAGGTGGTGGCGGCGGAGGAGCCTCCACCGACACCACCAACGGTGTGGCAGCAGCTGGTGGAAGCAACCCTTGTGTAGATGAAAAATGTGGACAGCAACTTGGAATGGAGGATTGGGAGAGTGTGTTGCCAGGTTCTCCTAGTCAAGAGCAGTCAATTTTAAGGCTAATTATGGGTGATATTGAGGACCCATCCGTGGGACTTCACAAACTGTTACAAAGTGGAAGTAGGTCTGAAGATATGGAGCATGCGTCGGGTTTTGGTGTTGTAGATCAAGTTTTTGGCTTTGATGTATCCAGTATGAGTTCTGCAAGTGCCAACTTGGTTGCCAACAACAGCATTGATCCTTCTTCAATCCATGGTATTTAGCCTGATTTCCCTCTTGTTAACCACAAAGTTACTGGAATTTCTAATATGGGCACTGAACCAAATCCTGTTTTGTTTAATTCAGGGATCAATCTTTTACCAGGGTTGTTTCAGCAACAACAGCAGCAGGCAGCATTTGATCAAGATGAGAAGCCGCAGATTTTGAATCCAGTGATGATAAGCAACCAAAACCAAAACCAACATCAGTTTGTGCAAAATCCGGCTACGCCTTTTCCATTCTCATATTCGCAATTACAAGAGCCTCATAATAACCAGCATTTCTTATCACCACCGCCGTCGAAAAGGCTTAATTCTGGGCCTGTTGGAGTCAATTATGTGCCAAAAGTCTTTGATTCGAGGCCTCCAGAGTTGTTTCTTCCACGACAACATCAACAGCAGCAGCAGAATCATCAGTTTCGAATGTTGCAGCAGCTGCAGCAGAGGCAGGGAATGATCACGAATCAGAAAATTGCAAGCGATGAATTGGCAAACCAGCAGCAGCTTCAACAGGCAATAATAAACCCGATATGTCAAGCAGCAGAGCTGATCGAAACTGGGAATCCGGTACTTGCGCAAGGGATATTGGCGCGGCTCAATCACCAGCTCTCTCTTCCAATCGGTAAGCCTTACCAAAGGACAGCTTTTTACTTCAAGGATGCCTTGCAGTTACTTCTCCATACGAGCAACAACAACTCAATTGATACTGCTTGTAGCCTGATTTTCAAGATCGGTGCTTATAAATCTTTCTCTGAGATCTCACCAATCCTTCAGTTTGCGAATTTTACTTGCAACCAAGTTCTTCTCGAGGCTTCTGAGGGTTTTGAGAGAATTCATATTGTTGATTTTGATATTGGATATGGTGGACAATGGGCTTCTCTGATGCAAGAACTGGCTTTGAGGACTGGAGGTTGCCCTTCTCTTAAAATCACAGCTTTTGCTTCTCCTTCCTCACATGATGAGCTCGAGCTTGGTTTCACTCGAGAAAATTTAAGAATCTTTGCAAGTGAAATCAACATGCCATTCGAGCTTGAAATTTTAAGCCTTGAATCCTTGGGTTCTGGTTCTTGGCCAATGCCTCTTCGCATGCCGGAAAAGGAAGTAACTGCTGTGAATCTTCCAATTGGCTCCTTTTCAAATGACACATCAACTCTTCCTTTGGCGCTTCGCTTTGTAAAGCATCTCTCACCCAAAGTCGTGGTCTCTTTGGACAGAGGCTGTGACCGAAGCGACCTCCCATTTGCGCACCATGTAAATCATGCCATTCAATCTTATTCAACCCTGCTGGAATCACTGGATGCCGTGAATGTGAACCTAGATGCATTGCAAAAGATTGAGAGTTTTTTGGTGCAGCCAGGTATTGAGAAAATTGTATTGGGTCGTCATCGTTGCCCTGATAGGACTTCTCCTTGGAGGAGTCTCTTTTTACAGTCTGGTTTCACTCCATTGCCTTTCAGTAACTTTACCGAGTCACAAGCCGAGTATTTGGTGCAACGTACTCCAGTTAGGGGCTTCCATGTTGAAAAGAGGCAATCTTCGCTTGTTCTTTGCTGGCAACGGAAGGACCTCATAGCAGCTTCTGCTTGGAGGTGTTAAGAAACGAGAACTAACATTTTGGATAAGGTGCGCCATGCTCCTAACACCGGGTTTAATTTCTGATCTTTTTGACTTTTGTATTGGCTCAGGTTCTCTTTCGCTAATTGTCTATGTGCTCTAGGCTTATTATTTCCAATCAAGAAACTGAACATTCTTGTAACCGGATGGGTGTACAGTTCTTATTTTCTGTCACTTTAGTTATGGCTGTGGTAATTGTTTGTTGTACACCTCACAACAAGGCAAAACAAGATGTGGAAGACATGATTAACCCTTTTCAAATCAAAGCCTCTAGGCTAATTTGCTGGCGTAAGTGTTTTTCCTCGTTAGTTTTAACAATTTGTCCCAAGTTTCCTGATACAAGCAGTTCTACTTGCAGCTACTCTTGTTTCTGATGTTCATAATTATTATATTCTTACATGCCTTGTTTTGAGGAAGCATTGAGAGTTGAGACACCGATTCTTGATCTCTATAGCTTATACACTTCATTTACGTTGTAATACCATGCCACATAATAATCAGCTCTGCTCTCAAACTACCACCAGAATCTTTGGTTAATGCTATAGAATCTTCCATGATCTTTAGTGAATGTTATCAGAATCTGAATGTTTTCTTCTTCTTCATATGGTATGCTTCAAATCTCCACTTTTGATTAGAAATTTTACTGGACCGGACATCGTTTCATGTAGTGGTTAACGGTAAACCTTAGCCTTCTTATAATTTAATGCAAAGCGGATGTGCATGTAAATTAGTTTCCATGTGAATTTATACAGCTTACCAATATGATATTTAGTTGATAAAATGACAGTGTACCAGGTTCATAGATTTGTGTCATTGAAGGCCACAGAGGTTGGATGGTGGCCTAAATTCTCTCTAATGGATGCTTAACACAACTTTATCAATGAGTATTATATTATTCACCAAATGTCTGTTGTGACGGTGCAATCCATACTCAATTTAGTATTAAGGGCTATGATTTTTATTTTTTATAATGATATTTATGCATTAATCCTAGCACTTGTATTATTGAATTTGCTATTGGTTTTTTATTCCCACCCCTCATGAAGTCACATGGGTCTTGTACCATTGGACCATTGCTTGATTATTTTAAGTCCGTTTCTTTTTCGTCATCTTCATTAACACGCAAGTTATTAACCACACTTTTAGTTGAACACCAATCACATTGCATGTTGCACTTGAAAAGGAGTGAGGGAGATGGTTGGACCCATTATTAATTTGGTATGTTACATTGAATTTTGGAGTTGAGAATGATATTAGTGTGCATTGTATTTTTTTTTGGTACATCATAAAAAAAAGTGACATTATTGATGTACTTCTATCATCGTATTAAATTACTAATAATTTCATCACATACATAATCCATTCAAAGCCTCTGGTTTTCTTGTCTTTGCGAACTTGGAACGATGTTGGTTAAAAAATCACTGGAAATAAAATTAGGATTGCGATCCTATTCTATAAATGTCACATCTTCTTGCAACTTCCTCCTAATATGGTTGTATTGTACAATTGATGTCACTACAATCTGAATTTGCAATTTGTAAGACTACGTGAGCATGTTTTATAAAATTTTTCATTTTTGTTTCCATACTCCAAAGGCACATTCAATTACATTGCATAGTGATAAGTGTGCATGATTGAATTGTTCTTCTTCTTGACTTGTTGATTGTCCTCGATGCTGAAAATCTTATAAGTGATATCTCTCATCTTTATATGGACCTAGATATTCATATTCATTCGGGTATCCAATATCAACCAAATAATATTTCCTTTCGATAACAAGTAAGAATATTATAAGTAATTTTGAATAAACTTAATTTAAGTTAAAATAACACTTTTATTTACCTTCAAGTGGTTTTGAAAATCTTATATGTCAATAGGCTTCATAAAAATATGAGTATCATGAATTATCTTCTCATCCTACCCAAACAAACTTGAATTACATGTTAAAGTTATATGCAACCATTATATTCTATATTGATACATCTTTTTTATTGGCAAATTTTATTTGATTTTCTTGAGATACACAAGCACGCATGTGTGTGCCATCAATCACACCAACAAAACTTTACTTGACAAAACAATAAACAACATATCATAAATAAGACATAAAATTTTTAAAATAATCTTTATTTGTCACTAATGACTTAAAACATCATTTTATTGATCTTAAAATGAGGTATATATATTGGATTTATCAATATTTCTCATGTAGTGTTTATAAACTCAGGGTCTTCTAGTTCAATAATATCCACTGCAAGCGAACAAATCGTCTTCAACACTTTATTTAAAGATCCACTAACATTTTTGCTGAAATGTTAAAATCTTTCATGAACTTGCCTATTTGAAGCATCTAAATGGATACCTTTCCAATAACATTCATCTTTTTTATGCTTTCAACCCACATTGCGTTTCTAAATCATAATATAGGTTTTGTAATGTTGATGCATCCATTCTAAACATGTCAAGACATCGTTTCTAGTATCCTCCTAATACTTCAGTCAACTATCTCATTCATGTGTTATAAAAAACTATACAAGTTTTCTTATGCATGTAATTAACATAATACACGTGTAAAGCTCCAATTATGCTTACAAATAGTTTTTTACGATTAAACTCTCATTACCAAGATGAATCAACATCATCATCACTAGTCATCATCATCATCATCATCATTTCCATTAGCACCATCTACATCATCACCAATACTGTCATCTTCACCATTACTACTAGCACTATTATAATTAATATGATCAACAACATGATTCAATGCGACATCATAATTCTCGTCATAATTTCCACCTAACATAACATTAACTCATTCATTTGTCGTATCTACATGTAGAAATTCAATAAAAAAAAATATAATCTATTATGATGTTGCTAATAAAAAAACCTTACAATTGACTCCGACAAAGATTGTATATAATAATAACTTGTTTAAACAATTATTATAAAAAGAAAAGAGTAACAATATTTTTTCATATAGGAGCTCCCAAGTCTAAATTTTGCATGTAATAGTTTATGGAAACGTTCTTAAAAGTGATTGTTATATTGGAGTTACAACATGTGTTGTAAAAGAATTTGCAAATAATAATATTATAAAAAAAGTGGTATGTGCAAGTTTTGGCAAATTATTATAACCAAACAAATGATATATGAATAAAAGTCTGCCAACACTTGGAGTAAAAATATTTTTCATAAATGACAAAAGATACTCATACCATATGCAAGCTCCATTGTGGAACTACCTTGACAATAATGCATATATATATACATATATATATATATATATATATATATATATATATATATATATATATATGTTTTTTGTCATCTTTTCATGCACTTAGTATACTGTTTTATTGCCACTCTTCCTGTGTGTGTACAAGTCATCCCCTTGGAATTTAGTTATGTACAATCACCTTATTTTGATGCTTTGATGGGGTTATAAGGAATGCATTATCATTTTTTTTATTCTTTCATTATTGTTGTCATGACCCAAAAATAAAGGTTTCTAGCGAATGAGCTATAATTCAATTAATGTTCCTTTTTATTTGTTTGTGCAATTAGATGTTATGCTGAACTAGCAAAAGAAAGTTAATGGTTCATGTAGCTATAACAATGGTTCTAGTAAGCTAGTATATAGATTTTCCTATTTTCAAGAAAGTTAATTAGTATCAAACACAAACATAATCATCAAACCTTTTTTTATTTGCAACAACATTGGTCTTTATTCTTTAACAACTCTACCTCAAGAGTTGGTGTCTAATTAGTTCAAATAAGTACTTTATTTGGCACCACCACAACACACCCATAACATTCATCTGTTAGGGCAAATGTATATATAAAAAAAGATCAGTAAAAATTTAGATAAACCATGAAATAAATGTTTTAAACATAACAATCATTATAAGCATCAATAAAACAATATGAACCTCTCGGTCTAAGGTTTTTGACTTTGTATTACATTCTTGGAAGCCAAAGAAACTTCCTATCAATATCTTCAATTGATGCCCACATCTCTCTTACTCCTCAAAGACAAGTACTTAGTAGCAAAACAATAAGTCATCACACAAAATAATTCTAGCCATGGAATGTAACTCCTCTATCATCTCACAAATCTTACACCCTTTCTTATCTTTACTACTAGAGGTGGAATTGCTCTTGGTCAAAATATTATCAACTAGTTGATCCTAACATGAAAGTAATTGAGCTCCAAATCTAGAAGGGTTTTTTTCTTTTCTTTCTACCTTGTCCCATCACATTGTTCTCTTATTTTTCTCTTTCCACTACTGTGTATGGTACTATTGTTTGACATATTAACTCCAACAACCAAGTTACAAACATCCTATGTATAATTAGTAATGTCATCCTTCTCTGTATCACCACTTTTTTCCTCTAAATTTTCATCATCATCAGCATTACCATCTTGAGTGTCATGAACCCCAGTATCATCATCGAATAACACGTTTAAAGATGGAATTCAGACGTACTATCTAGTGGTCACTGAATCACTGAATATTTTTTCAAATTTAATACAAAGTGATGGTTTGATGCCAGCACGCCTAAACTTTTTGGACCCTCTCATTCCCTACATAAAAGATATAGTAAATATCAAATAAAGATATCATATGGAACATGCTCAATCTTTAAAGAACCTGGACAAGACAATTAGGATTTCAAACAAACAATTTCTTAATAACTAACATGAACTTTTTGTTTTTCCACCATTCATCACTAGGATAAATAGTCCCCAGTTCACTATTCTACCCTACACCAGTTTCAGAAATCATTTTTTTCCCCAAGTCCTCAAGTTTGTTTTCGCACCATCCCATTTGTTTTTAAGTTAGGTTTTAGTGAAGGCATGAACGGTTTTATCTTTGAAGGCAACCATAATAAATTTTCAACAACTTTATCAAAATAAGTGTTTGGTCTCCTTCCTTTATCAATAGCTACGATACAAATATCACAAAATATATGCAGCATGTCTTTAGTCTAAAGTGCTTTATCCGAGCTTTTAGGACCTTCAATTGTTTTGTTTCCTATCCTTATTCATGAACCACAAAGAGGCACATGAGCATTTAAGAGTGGCAATAAATATTAAAGATGTGCACAATACACATCAAAAGATTGATACTAGTTAATATAACCAAATGAAAATCATGTTATTGTATTGGTACCATCTATATCTCTAATTGGTTTTTGAACAACCTTATGCTTTATGTTTGGTTATTATGCAACCGGATAATAGAAAAATTTCAAAACAATTTTTCTTCTTTATTGTCAAAATAGTTAGAAAAGCCCACCCATTCCTAAATACAAGTTTATCACCTAAATTATGCAATATGAATAAAGTGTATAAACTGAATTGTAGTTCTAATAGAAATACACAAAAGCACACATGAAAGAAATCTTAATTTATAATTAATTTTTTAGAGTTCTCCAACATACAAAAAAGAAATGACTACCATTTACAACCATATTAGCAAGCATACAAAAAAAGATCCACATTAGCAAGTAATAAAAGTAAAAAAAAAATAAAAAAAATAAAACTTTAGATTAAAGGCATTCCAGCTTTGATGTAGAGGTTGTGCCCACAAAATCAAAATTGGTTGGTATCAGTCTTTAACGCTTGATTACAAATGCAGAACAAGTGCTGGAAAAATATAAAGCAAAACTGAAACCTAGAAATCTCTTAAACTACTACCCCAAAATTAGTTGGTATCAGTTTTTAACACTTGATTACAAACACAAATCTATAAATTAGTTGGTATCAGTTTTTAACACTTGATTACAAACACAAATCTATCTTTCTTGTTAAAAACCTAGAAAAAAGAAACCTTAGTTCTAAAAAATAACTAAATCAAAATAGGATTGCCATAAATATAGCGAACTATAGAGTGGGTTTAGAACAATGATGGCTCAACCGGATTCTCCCACCTTTTGTTATGAAATTTTGATGAGTTTGTAAATCTTCAAATAAGAAAGACAAATTTGTAGGGAGGGGACCACGAAGCAAGGTTAGAGGAGATGATGTAGCAAAAAACATCTCGGGACAGATAGGTTGTAGTGTTTCGATCTTCTCTTAAGACGGGAAGACTAATTTTGTCCAACTTTGTCAACAGTAATAAGCAACCAATAATTTCATTGTTTGATTAAGTGCACGGTTCACCATTTTTTCACATGAAAAGCAACTCAAAGATGTTTCTCATTAACGTAGACTAGACCTCATTTTAATCATGAGGTCCACTTGTTAGAAAATAATATAAATCATATCTTGTGACCTCACCTAACAACCTAAGCTTTTAGGTTGAATTGGTTCTTTGACATGGTATCAGAGCTTTAATAACCAAGCAGTTACGAGTTCGAATCTCACAATCCCTATTTATTTGATAAAAATTAAGCACAAGACAATGTGAGTCTGTGTAAGTTTCAAGCCTAAAAGACTTTCACTTGAGGGGGTGCGTTAGAGAATAATATAAATCATATATTGAGACCTCACCTAACAACTTAAACTTTTGGGTTGAATTAGTTCTTTGACATCATTCATTGAACCTGTGATTCAAGTTGTAACCAAACAATGATAAATTATAGGTGGAAGAAAACACATAAGTCATCAATCTTCCAAACACCATTTTAATTGTGCACTTTGGTCCAATGTTTGAGGAAAGAGGTGTTCCAATTGGGAAAGCATTACTACCATTTCACCATAACAAGAGGGCACCCTATTATTAAAAAAAAGTTAATTATGGGGTAGCCAGAAAAATCGACATAATTGCAATTTGCAAATATATAAGAGCACGCAACACAATTATACTAGAGAACATCCATACAAGTTCTGCTGTCTTTATTTAATTATGAAAATGATCGAGACTGTTGTTTATCCACGTTATTAGCTGTTATGTGTGGCATGATAACTACACAATTGCTCTGGACAGAAGGCAATTCCCTTTCCAATTCCTTTAAAAAAACCAGAAACAATACTATAATTTGTGGAGCAAAAAAATATTAAATGTCGTTTTTTTTTAATCAAATGCTATAATTTATACGTATTTCTTTTCATCCAACCTTTCAGTTGATGGGAAACTATAATTTTTGTTATTTTATAAATTGAAATGAGTAAATGGAGAATTCAAAAGGACAGTTAAATTCCAAAAATATTAGTATACTTGCCTTCCAGTGTAAACCGAGCCAAACGAATGGCTTTAATAGATAGATTTATTCCTTGCGTAGCAAAGGCTGCCAAGTTACCTTCCATGCATCTTGCAAATTAGGGCCCGCTTTGAGCTAACATCGCCGCCCTATAAAAAAAAAAAGGGGTTTTTCCTGTTTCAATCATCAATGAAGTATAGCCATCGGCCAACAATTTTAGAGTTTCCAAGATGGCTGCCTCCATTCTCCAACACTAACAATGCTTCCATTGCCAAGAACTTCAGAGTCTTCCTTCTTCTTTTTTGGCTAAAAAAAAAGTACCTGAAATAGCTGGAATTGTCGAGGGGGTGTCTCCAACGGGCTCGGCTAACATGTGATACGCAAACAACACAAGCCTCTCCTAACAACCATCATTCTTACATGGCAAGCTTGTAGCAAAATAAAATCTAAAAACAAATAATACTTGTCTACGCATTTTCTGAATAAAATTAATCATTGATGGGGTGAAAGAAAAAGAAATCCACCACCGCACCACCACCTAGATCTCGTATAATTAAAAGAAAATGACCATAGTCCTTCGAGAGTACCAAACATGGATCCAACGATTGTGACTCGTTGTCTCATGCATTGCCATTGCTAGGGGGACAATGACATTGAAAAATGACAAGTGGGAAAGACACCTCCTTCGGTGAGCAGATCGGGACCCGGAAAAAGAAGAACGAATGGTCGCAATCCTACGGGTGCCACGTGTACGGTGAAGAGTACAATGCTTTGATCATTAAAATCCAAAGTCTACGGAGAAAAAAGAAGAAGGAACAGATTGTGGCTTCCCCATGTGCCTGTCCACCATAGTAGATTAATACATGTTCATTTTACAGTCCGACTACAGCTTTACCCCTCCAAGGTGAAAGGTCACGATCAAGTGATCCTGACCAAATGATCTCTGCTGCTCTGGGATGGTTTTTGAAGGATTTTTTTCAAAAAAAAAGAAAGGGAGTTATGATAAATGCTATAAATAAATTTTGGACCAGAACCTCTCTGCTCCCATCTGTTAAATCTATGATTTTCAATCCCATTTCGGATACCATTCTAATTTCTGTTTTTCTTATTGATATACGATATCTCGTTGCCAGAGCATCTCGATCGATGTTTTGTTTCGAGCTAGTTCTTATATATAACGTATAAAAAAATAATTTAAAATAATATTCCAAGATATATAATTTTCAACTCAGATCTAAAAATAAACTAGTTTTGAATAATGAAACACAAACAAAATAATAATCATCTAAAAATAAAATTTAAAGTTTACAACATTCCTAAATGTTTAATAAAAATTAACATGTGGTCATACCGATTTGAATATATAAACAGTGTACTGAATAGTTAAAAAAGTTTATTAATTTTTTTTTATATTTTGTGAGTTTGATAATCTAGAAGTAAAAATCAAGATTTAAAACAATTTATTCTTCTAAATATATCATACCGATTTGAAATATATTTTTGTTCAAAAAAGATATCTTAGTATGAATTGACAGATACAAGATGGTTCAAGAAATAAAAAAAAATTAAGAATTATAACTTTATTTTTTTCCAAAATATATAATTATAATTCAAGCAATGAACTAGTCCTAAGAGTATTTTTTTCCTTATTCTAAAATCTTATTCTCGATATTTATTACATCAGGTTTCAATTTATGTTAGAATGGAAGCACAACTTGCAGAGTATCTAATAATTTATTCTTCTAATTCTAATCAAATCCCGATTAGTTTGTAGTTATCACTGCCTAATTTGTTGTTTTATGTTAAGAATCTAGCCACCAGAATGCAACCTCCGTGTAGATAGCGGCTGGTTTGCAATTGAACACAGGTTTGTTTTTTCCTTTTATTTTTCATTTGTCAATGTCAGGTGATAACAGCAGACACAGTCCAGCCATGTTTAAGCGTACAAGGTGACCTTTTTCCCTTTAGAATTGGAAGGTTTGTGCTTCAGACAAGGATAATGGCCCTGACAATTTAATTTTCATAATTTCTCTTGTCCTCTTCATGCCCCATACGAACAAGAATGAGTTGGTTTTCTCTCTATGTTTATGTGGTGTACTATTTCCTACCAAAAAATCAAAAAAAAAGAGAATGAGTTGGTTTCCTCTATGTTTATGTGGTGTACTATTTCCTACTAAATTCAAGTTTGTGGTTTTTTTTTTTTGCTCTCTTCATGTCTTTGATCTTGTTTAAGTTAAACTAGGCGGTGTTTTCTAGCAACGTTCTCTTTTAGAGATTCCAATTTCTATGCTTGGAAAAACTTTCAGGGAGCGGGTTTGGACATTTGGTGCGTGCGATGATTTTTCTTTTTACATTTCTTCTTTCATCAAGTCTGCTCGGTCCCAGTCCCAGTTTATTTCTACTGGCCATTCCCAAAAGTCCAAGCAAATGCTGAAGAAGATGGCTATCATTTTTCTCGTTTAAATTATTTTAATTTTCTAATGTGAGTAGTTAATTAGTTGACTTGCAAACAGGTGGGGATAAATACATAGTTATTTGATGGATGGCATACTCAAGTGAGAAAGGGAATGCTAATTCTATAATTATTGAAAAATAATTCTAGTTTAATTATGTAGTATTTTATTTGGTTTTATGACTCGTGATCAAAATTCGATGACAGACATATATTACTTAATTAATTTCAATACCTATGTGTATACTCTTCCGATCACATACGAACGAGATTTATTTGTATTGATGATTTCCTACAAACATAAATTCGAGGGATGATCGTAAGGATATATATATGTGTGTGTCGTATCTCATAATTATCCAAGTTCTATCAGAAATTAAAACCAAGACAAATTATGTTAATTAATTTGGGGAATAATTGTTTATGGCCGTAGCTAGCAACAAAGGGAATCATAATCCTGATAACTATATATCAGCAGGCGTTTAAAAGGCAATGTAGATTTTAGAGTTCGACTTCTTCCCAAAAAGAAAAAGATTTTAGAGTCATTATCAGATTAAATAATGCCTTTAAATAGAGTGCTCGAAACAGCAGGAACCATCTCCCTCCGCACAATTCTTGCGCATCCCACGCGAATTTTGATCCTAATTAGTAGAGTTTGATCATACGCAAAGCAAAGACAATAACTTGTCCATCTTGTCCAATTTTGTTTGGTCAAACCAGGGTATTTCAGGCGCTGACCCAGACTAATTCCTCAGCCCGGATAGCAAGGCCTCCCCAAACATCTTTCTGCAAACAAAAAAGAGGGTCGAACCCCCAATCACGTAAGCGACGAGAGCATGCCTACCACTTCGCCAGGACCTCTTGGGTACCATCTTGTCCAATTAAACATTGATTAATTAAGTTTCCAACAAAAAAATTAAATAAAAAACGGTGATTAAGTTCAAGAAAATGCTCAAATCCAAGATCTTTTAATAAATTAATAAAAAAATATTAATATTAGTTGAGCTACAGCAGGAAAGCAGATGTCTTATAATCTTTGCTTGTATTTATGTTTTATTTGATGTGATATTATTTTCCATCAAGAAATGCTCGCTCTCTTCGTTAATTAGAAAGGTGGCAACGGCTCGTCCTCAAGTAGTAAGTGCAGCATGAGCTTTATGCATTGTTTTTTCGAGGCGTACGTGGCCCATTCAAGAGCAGAAGGGGAAAGAACATGGGAAAACGTCTATAAAAAAAGGCTTTGCCCCTGTCATTCTCTCACAAAACCAAATTCAAAGTCCCCTTGCATGGACCTCTTAAGCAGTGTTGTGTCTCGGGTCACTTCAGGAGCTGAAAGCAGATTCGGAGGCCAAGGGAGAGAGCACCATGAGAGCATCTTTTAGATATGGAAGCCTAAAAAAGCAGCAGGCTTTTTCGAAGTTCTAAATAAAAAGGAGAGAAAAGAAAAACACCCTTCCTATAATGAAAAACAACTTTTCATTAAGGCATTGAGGTAAGCACTTTCGTCTTCAAGAAGCATCCTCGGAGGTGAGAGAATGATCAGCTCATAAATTTGAAGAACAAAAATATGCCAAAGACACGAACACAAACAACTTTTGTTCTCCTAAAAAATTGTTTGGTGCGTCATTAACCAAACCCTCATTGGACATCCATTTTTGATTCATCTAAAAGCACAAACAGGCATAACCCTTTATGCCCAACATAAATCACAAAAAAAAAAGGATCCCATATATGAAATTATTATAATTAAGTACAAGAACACGGTTTCAGTTGAATCACAAATCATAATTATAATTACTCATAGATCTACCCCTTTAGAAATGCATTCTCATCTCTTGTTGATTTGTTGGGTATTTATACATAATTAGTGAAGGCTCTAAAATTTCCTAAATTTATTTTTCCTCTAGAATCAAAGTTACGATTATGATCTTTACTTTCTTAACCTCTTTTTTTCACAGAGGTTCCTTGAGCTAGAGCTGCACTACCTGAATCTTATCCTTCTCCCTATCTAATTGATCGAGAACTTATTATCATTATTTTCTTGGGGGTGCTGATGAGTATCTGTTAATGGTACCACTAGATTGTTCCGTTTTGCATCCCAAACGTTTATCGACTGATGAACTATATACACAGAATGCATAATATTAATATTTCTGGCTTAAATAATTTCACAAAGGAATTCATTGTCATATATTCCTTATCGGGCATAATAATAATTGCAGCCTTTATTCATATATCTAGCTAGTAATACTATTTGTTACAATCATCAGTATATTTCCGAGACAATTTTCAAACAATCATTTGCGTTTAAATAAGGATATATATTCACGAGAAATGTTTAATCACATCCTTTCCCTCCAGTCGAATTCAAAATCCATTTGGCCTATGCTAGTTTTATCTCTTGCCAGCTAGTGTATTTATGTTGGGATTGAGCTCCCCAAAATGAATAGCATGATAAATCATGTTATACCTGAAAGTCTCATCAAGCACGCGGCAATTTATTAAAATCGTTGGATAAATCCAAGACCTCTATAGAATTTCTCCGTTTTATTTACGAGTCTTGAGGTGCGTATGGGTGTGCGTGTGCAAGAAAAGTTCATGCAATTTTTTCCTTGTCTTTGATCTCTTTCTATACTTTTATAGATGCTTGCCAACCATATCTTCCCAAACTCTCCTTTAAGTTTCCTTCGCTGTTTTTATTTTCACTCTTTCTATCCTTTTCTTTGTGCAGCTTAGAAACAACGCATTCTTTGAATCCCACACATTTTCTTGTTATATTTTCTTTTTCTTTTTCTATCCAAAACCCCAAAGTAAGCACTCATACTTGGTAGGCCCTCCAATAACAGAAACCCAAATGATCTTATTGGTCTCCCACCTCTCTTCATGCTCAAGACTCTCTGTCTCATATATTTGGTGGAGATATGGCTCCACGGGGACTTTTGCATGGATTTGTTGGCTAGTTTCAAAACCAAGGGTTTTAGTTTTTCTTTCTATCCCTATCTTCTTCTCTTATGGCCGTCCTTTTGATTTATGGTTGTCTCATCAAGGTCAACTCAACATCACTTCTCATGTCTTTTTCATAATTTCTTTTTTCTCCTCCTCCTTGCTGTTTGTCATTCTTAATTTCTCCTAAAAAATAAAACTTGGTCAAGTATGGTTCGTTCTAATTCTTTCTTCCTTGTTTTTGCCAATGCCTTAATAAAATCAAAGGGAAATGTACGTTTTAAATATTGACGAGGTCATCTGCATGCATCCAAACAAAACTTTTGTCCATTGCGATTCGTAAGCTTGCTTCCGGGATTTCTTTTTTATTATTTATTTTTGTGAAGTGAATGCACATTTTTTTTCTTTTCAAATACATGACTGGAGCTTTGGAAATTAGTTAGCTATATGTCAATCCCTTAAATCAATGCAAATTGCCACGCTCACTATCAAATCTTGTCAGGTCTATTTTAATAAAAATAAAGAAAAAATTGAGAACATATAAAGAAAAAAAAAAGTATCATGAGGATTCAGTACTAAAACATGCATGTGTGACAATTCTTCCAATATCTCAAAAGAGTTGATAAATTGAGTCCATAAAAAACTAACAGGAGCGTAAGCCAGCTAGTGCAATGAACCACTGGGTTTTGGACGTCTTTTATATTGTGGCCAAGTTTTAAAAGTAAAAAAAGAGAAAGAGAAAGGAAATAAAAGGATGCAGACGAACATACCGTGGGTTAGACAATCCAGGCATGCCGTGTGTTATCTATTATTGGATAGAAGATTAAAAGCAGAAGCATACAAAAGGCCAAGAAGGAGAAATTACACAAACAAGTCCACATGAAATCACAAGAACTTGCAAGTACTCTCAAGCCTCTTTGGACCATGTCTTTATGTGGTGGTTGCCCTCGAGAAATAATTGGATAACTATGGATTCTTATACAATTTGAACTCTTTCGGCTATGGGATAAGAGATCAAGTCATCATGACTTGGTTTTCCTCACTTTTATGATAGTTCGGACGGCACTAAAAGGTTGAAGTAGCAATGATATTGACTGCATTTTGCCACTGAAAACCACTACACAAGTACTGGTTGGTGGGTTTAATTTCTTTTTGCGCTTGTCGTTCCTGGGCCTCTTTAATTTCTTCCTGGACTAGTTAAGTTTGGCGTTGTTGAGGCCATATTCTTTAAAAGAGAAATGTACAGAATAACAAAAAATTGATGGCCAACAGCTCGAAGCTGAGTGACAGTATGATATAACTGGTGTGATTGAGGATGGGGCCGACGCCATAGTCGAATGGACGGCATGGCCTTGTTCTGTTTTGTCAAAGTCATTATCAAAACCATCTAGATAAGAAAGAGATATGTGCATTAATTAAACCATAATTATTATTACTATAATAGGTATAAGATAGTTACATAAGACCATACTTTTAGGGTTTGGAGCATGCCCAATGTATTCTTAGACCAGTTTTCTCACGTTAATATTAAATTCCATCACAGTGAGCTTTAATCATTTACATAGCTGTATTTATGAGGATTTGCTTTTTACCATCTCTTTTAGGTTTGAATCCTAAAACAAAAGGACGGACATAAGAGAAGTGAGAAGTGATTACACCATACTTTTGCATGTCAAAGGTAGAAATAAGTACTAGTTAGGTCTGGATTGAAAATAATTGGACCCATGAGAGTGAAATGTTTAAATTCAAAGAACGCAATTTATTTACAAATGAAAACTAGTAGGTGTATTTTATTTTTTTAGATTTGATATATATTCCATTAACGTTTATACCCACATTATTAATTACCAAATGAAAATAAAAATATCGATAGACAATAAATCCTGAATAAAATCTTGTTTGACGATGTGTTTCCATCAATAAATTCATATTATCAATATAATGATGTTTACTTGCCGACGAGATATTCCATCAATATTTTCTAGTAATGTGTTGGTCCATCCCGCCGATGAGTCATTTGAATATCATCTTCACAATAATTACTTGAATTCAACATATTACCTTATCCGAATTTTTATTGATTATCATCTGGATTAATTGATGTATTTCATATGACATAATTTCTAAGCTCCTGGTAAACTAGTGCAGGAGTAATGAACAAGAGAATTGAAATTCGATTTTTCAGCTGGAATATCCCCTTGAGTTCAGAAACGGACACCATTTTGCAGGCTTCCAGTTCATTATTTTAAAGAACATCAAATTAAAATCAATCAGCAGATGAGTTCACTGTTCATATGAGTATGAATGGGGATGTTGATAATTTGAAAATGCAGCATAAATTAACGTAGCATCATGTCAAATGGCAATGGTGTTGGGCCTACAAGATTGAGTGGACTATGAACTTCATCGTTGCAAAGCAACACCAGTAAGGCCTGACATGGGCCTTGCATGAAAAAATATAAATTCCCAAGTCCAAAAATGACTCTTTTCCTCAACTAACTTGCTCTCCGCTGAAGCTGTACTGATCTGGGGAGCAGAATCCTTTTTTCCAATTGAAATATAATAACTTTTCTTGATTCCCCACAACATAACCATTTCAACAATTCCATTTCACCTCTCACATACAAGCAAAATAAGAACAAAATAACTAATGGTAAATTTAATTTACTTTCAAGTATCTTGAAATTCTGACTTCACTAGTTTCTTCATAATTCCAATACATCATCATCTGAGTTTAATCAAATTAATTGGATGGAGATTTTAATTAGATTAATATTTCAATTGATTTAATTAAATTTTTATCTTGGATTAGAACTCGAATCTTGAAATTATCAAGTTAACACACTGGGATAAACTGAGCATGACGTTTAAATCATACTTATTCATTGCAATGCTAAGTCATGATAAACAACAATAAAAAAATCAGGTAAAAAATTTAGAAGAATGCTGATATTTTTGGAATTTTTTTGAGAGAGAATGATAGCAGATGGAGAACTTTTTTGGTTTTTATACATGTTGGATTGTTTGGTAGAGATGGCGGGTCGAAAATGCTTTCCGTGCCCGCGTGCCGAGTAAAATCCAAAGTTTAGTTCTTGGGCAAACCTAAACAAGAACCCCCCAACTATAGAGATGGTATTAACTGAGTCTTCAGATGATTATTTCTTTCAATTGAGTTCCCAAGGTATTCAGACATCATGAGTTTTGAGTTTTCCGTCTATACTCTTCACAATTTCGTAAGAGATAACCTCAAGTTTCCCAAAAAATATGTTTTTAAATTGGATTGATTTATGTTCTTTGGCAGGATTGAATGGGAGACTCAACTAAGTATTTACAAAAACCTTTTGAGAGACTAAAAATCCTTTTAGGAACTTAAGCGAGACTTTTTCTATAATTGGGGGACTTGTTTAAGCTTTGCCTCGCGGCAAGTTCGAAAATATCGTTAACGAGTTGCCAAAACGGCGGTTTTTTTAGGGCAATTTTTGTCAATGGGAAAAAAACTTCAGCAAGTGCACCCGAAGTAAACCCTCGCTACGCCTGTGGCTGAGATCTTTAACAGAGAGTTGAAAATCAGAATGGCGAAGCGAGATTTGTCGGGTTCGGAGCCCGATGAAAGCGAGAATTCAAGTTCGGAAGAAGAAGGAGAAGAAGTGGGGAAGCTGAAGGGGATAACGGAGTATGAGAAACAGAGACTATCGAGAATCGCAGAGAATAAAGCTAGAATGGAGGCTCTGGGTCTTAATAAAATGGCAACTACTTTGATGGGTTCGGTTCAGAAATCAAGGCAGCGAAAAGGGAAACAAAAATTTGTTGATGACGAGGAATATAGGCCCATTGACGAGACTGCTAGTGATGACGATGATTTTGATGATGAAGATTTTGTGGGAGGTCAATCTTCTTCAAAGTCGCGGAGAAGTAAGGTATTGTGAATTTTTCTTGATAAGAAACGTTGCAAGTTTTTATTCACATTTTCTTGGTTTTAATGTTAATGTATGATATTGGGACCATGGAGGGAGAAAATGTGGGCTTTTTCCTTTTTCTCATTGATAGTAAGAGAAATGCAAAATGTGCCATTTAACTAGACCGGGGATAGAAATTGGAGGTGGGAAGAAAGGTGAACACCAACTCGAGTAGAAGAGGAATGCACACTACTTGTTTGAGAAAAGTCTTGAAAAAATGAGTTAGTATGGTACAAAATTTAGAGTAAAAAAAATTATTCTACAAGGATAATGAGTTGATGCAGAGACTGAATAATGAGACCTACAACTGACTGACAAGAGTAAACGGGTCAACATCTTATTATCACTCGTCTTTTAAAGTGATGGAGGGTGAGAAACCAAAAAACGGGAAGGGGGGGACTAACACAAGATTAGTCACTTGATATGCCACCACGTGAATAATCTTGTGTGGTAATCATAGACATGTGTGGCACTTGTGAAAAGAGGCTCCGGGAATGCGTGATTGGGCTTATGCATACTCTGCAGTGATGAGATGCCTTGGTGCTCAATGAGTTCCAATAAATTGGATGGATCATCATATGTTAAACCATCTTGTAATTTTGTTTAATCTGTGCATGTTTCTGGAACAATCTATTTTTTGTTTGGGACATGCAGGCAATACAATGGTGCCTCACAAGTGAAAGATTCTTTTTCTTATGCATTCTTAGCAGTACGTTAATATTGTATGAAGTGGATCCATTTTTGCCTCCTTTTCATTTTTTGATTGTACACTCTTGGAAGAGAAAATCTACGAATTTAAGAATGTTCTAATACACCCTTGAAAAAACACAGCTTACATATCTCATTTAAGAGATGAAGAGAACATCACTTTGTGAGACATGCACCCACATGTCTCATTTTGAGGTATGAACTTCTCAACTTGAGATGAGCAGTGGTAGGTCTTATTATTCAGGCATCTCTTTATGCTTTCGGTGTGTGCCTCACTTCATTTATCTTAAGTACATATTTTTCTAAATATTGCTACTACCTACACTTACCTTTGGAGGCTTTTCTGAGACAGATGATATGCACTCCTCCTCTAGTAAACATGGTGTGTATCTTTGTTCCCACATGTAACCTCCCTCTTTCTTTACAATAATAATCTATAAGTTAAAATGAAATGGTCTTGCATTTAACTCTCTCTTCATATCAAAATAGTTTTGATGTCACAACATCCTATATTTATTTGTTTGTTTTCTTACTCCCAAAATCGATCATTTCAAAATTTATTTGCTTACACCCATCCGTGCACTTTGTCCTTCCCATTCTATGTACATCCAATCCCAATAACAATTAAGATTGTCCACTTCTCATCTCACTCCTCGCACTAATCTATCTGCCTCTCTATCTGAGAGTTGTTTGTGCACAACTCTACCTCAGTACCTCACCCTAATATACATAAAAGAACCTGCATGCATCTCATTTTTCACCCTTGTCAGGAACTATTTTATTGTGTTGTCTAGCATGTTTTTTCAGGTTTAGATATGCAAGGCCATGACCTTTGAGCTTTTCCTTGAAATACTTTGATTGATATGTTGGGAACTCTATTTGCTTATCTTTTTTATTCAGGATAAGAGGAAAAGTTCAAAACCTAAAAAAAGTCCTGTTCAGAAGCATGTTAGTGGTGCAGATTACATTTATGGGGATGATGATGAATTAATGCAGGTAAAGTTTGATGAGTATGGTGGACTTTTATTGCCAGGTTATACTATTTCTGCTTCACATTATTGTAGAGATGGTGGTAAATTAACTCTTCAGCGCTCTTATACAGGCAATTGCTCTGTCATTGCATGATTCTGTGAATGATGCAACTCCTAAAGAAAGAAAGGTTGATGCTCAGGTTCAAGAAGATGCAGGAAGGAGGAAGAGGAAAAAATCGGTTTGTTTTCACTTGGATCGGTGTTTATGATGAGCAGATTTTTTATTTATTTTTTACTTATTTCTCTTTCCTCTTATGTTTCTTCTTTGTTTCTCTTTCATGTCAGCAGTTCAGTAGTCGGGTGCAGATGACTGAGGATGACCTTATCTTGCATTTCTTTCAGTTTGATGGTAAGTTTGCGAACCTGTCTTCTGTGTGTGGATTGTTGGGGAAGGGAGAGGGATAAACTGAAAGTTGGGAATTTTATTTCTTTGTGAGTTTTGACATTAGCTTTGGAAGAAAGGGGATTGAGATAGAGAGGAACAATCTGGTTTAGCAAGTGTTTATATTATCATCGCTCCAGAAGGCTTGATTTTACAAAGATGCCTCACTCCTTGTAAGATGACTAAAATCTTTTATCAGGCCAGCCTTGTTTAAACTTTAAAGTTATATCACTTTAATGTTTTGAAAGTGATATTCTATCTGTATTATTTCTTGATATTCTGAAAGAGTCTTGGAGTAATTTAGGTGGATAATGTTATCTTGCAGAGGCAGGAAAAGGGGCCATAACGATGAGAGATCTCCGAAGAGTAGCAATTGCTCATGATTTTACATGGACAGACAAGGAATTGGCTGATATGATACATTGCTTTGATGGTGATGGAGATGGGAAGGTCAGTTCTTGCAGTCTTCATTCTTTTTGTTGTGAAAAGGGGCATAAAAGTATGTGGTTGTGAGCAGGCACAACTCACAAGGACTCTTTCCAAATGCCCTGGCACTTTCTGAGTGTTTTAGTTTGGAACTTTGAACAGTTTGCTGATCTGTTGCTCTAAGTGGATGCATTGTGAGTCAAGGATATTCATGTAATTGGAAACTTGTCTTATTATCAAGTACTCTTATGCCGCTCACTTTAATCTTGAATCAATGATCAAAGAACTTCTTTCCCTTATTTGTTAATTACATTATCTAGGCCTAGCGAATCGCTTGATAACTTTCTACACATTCCAAGATTGCATTTTGCATGTGACTATTTCCAGAGCTTGATTCTCCATCTGTTCAACACTTGCTTCAAAGTGAATTATACTTTGCTGTCATGGCTTTCTTATCATTGTTTCATCAAAACTGCTCAATACATTGGTGGATGAGGTCTTAATTCATATGTTATACTTTCCATATTTACTTGTAATGTTCTCATGCTAATCGATGTTGTTTGAAGATTTCCAATTGAGTAGCATGGTGCTTATCTATTGTTAACTGGCTCCATTGCAGCTAAGTCTTGATGATTTTCGTAAGATTGCTGGTCGATGCAACATGATTCAGAGTTCTGAAAATCAATGATGGATACAATATTGGCATCACATTCATTGTGGAGATATGTGAGGAAGTGCATCTCTGACTCTTCATAACTTTCTGAGTTCTTTATTGTGTTTCTAAGGTACTTTCTGTTTTCTTTTTTGTCTTTGTAAGTGATGGCTACTTTAAGAATTTGTTCTGATTGGCCTTTTGCAGATACAATCTGCATCTGGGCTATGTATTAAAATGTGAAGAATTACAGAAGCTTCCCGCAATGTTGTATATATATGATGGTATAAATTTTCTCTAAAAGCACGTTGTTTATATTTTCAATTTTCTATGTAAGCAAAGTAGATGGAGTGAGTTTTCCAGTTCGGTAGGCCTTTTAGCGTTTTGGTAGACTGACTTTTGGCAGCTAAGAGTGCAAGCATTCTCCTTCTGTATACAACAGCATCAGCTGCAAACCTATAATACAAAGCTGATCCTTGACAATCTGCACGCTGTGCGTGGCCCTTTCAGAATATAGTGCCTAAGCTTATCTGAGGAAACAATCTCATGCTAATCACTTTTGGGGACAATGTTTCTTGTGAATGTGCTGTCCTTGATTGAATGGTTTCGATATTAGCTTTATGAAAATAGCCATAGGTTTTTTAGGGTGGTGCTGGTTTTATCTGCAACAGCTAGGTTAAGCTGTCAAATGCTGCTGCTCTAAAGCCAGTACAACCGCACCAGGTTTATCTGGTTATTTAACAACTCAGGAATAGCCCCATTTCACGATCCAATGAATGAGCTCCATGGAACCGAAGGAGGCATGTACAAGTGATTCTGTCATTACTGTTTCAGGTGTTTCAGTGGTGTCGTTCGTAGCTCCAGTAACTTGCAATGACATTAGATTCATGACTTGGTAAACCCCCCCCGGGTCAGGCCCAACACATAAAATTAGCTCATATTAAATGCAGAATAATAATAATAATAATTCCAAAAGTTGTTATTTTTCAAATAATATTCAACTAGTTGGTGGTTGGCGATGATTTCTACAGCGACCAAGATATTATTGAGAAATTAATTTTTTATTAGGATATTTATGATAGATGAATGAGTATCTTGAAAGCTACAAAATTGGCACACATTTCAACTTCTCATCCAAAAAAAGCCACAGAAAAATCTGAAAACAAGAGGAGTAACCCCGTCCTCACACTCACTCTCTAATCCTATGTGGGTGGCTACGGTGCTTCCTAACCTATGTGGGTGGCTACGGTGCTTCCTAAACCGGTTCCTCCGGTTCTTTCCGTTCTCACTTCTTCAAGAGACCCGAAACAAAATTCTTTTCATTTCCGGTTCTCGTATCGACCTTTAAACCTTAAAGTTTCAGCAACAAAGCAGCAGCAGCAGCTTCCCGAGCCGAAGGCTGATAAAAAAAACCCAAGGAGTTCTGATTTAGGATGGCTCCCTGCTTTTCCTCACGTCTTGATTGCCTCTATGTCAAATTTTCTATTTGGTTATCATATAGGGTTTGTATCTCTCTCTTATCATGTTTTACAATATTTATGCTCAAATTATCTTGATGATGGGACTAGACTGGATGAGACAGCACAAGAGACGGGGCAGTTTTTCCGTTCCATTTGCAACCAAACACTAGTACAAATGAAATTTGCTTGTCCGTTCATGTCCAGTTCCTTGTGCCAAATCGTCTTGTTGATCAAGAGGTGACTGAAGATTGGACAAGACGGGACAGGATAGGATAGGAGAGTTAGGACAGTGGTTCTATCCAATGTACACACCAAACACCAACACAAAGAATGAAATTGTTCCAGTCTAGTCCCGTGTGCCAAATGTTATCTTGATCTCGCTTTTTGTGATGATTTGCATTATATATGATCAACGGTCTTGATTGTTGTTGATTATATGCAGGGTAATGAATGGTCCTATTGTTTCTGTTGCAAAAGAGTTGGGTTTTGAAGGAAATTCAACTCTTGAGGGTCTTGTGGTTAGCATTTTTATTGCTGGTGCATTTCTTGGAAGCGTGGCATCAGGTTCACTAGTTGATAAACTTGGATGTCGTCGCACGTTTCAGCTTGACACAATACCATTAATTCTGGGTGCACTTGTAAGGTAATGATTTTTATGTGCAAATAATTTGATGATGAAGATATGCCTACCATTTGCAGATTGTGTCGTGCTCGAAGGTTTTAGATTTTCTGATCTTATAATGTACATAATTCTAAAACTTAGTCTAATCTATGACACTTTGCATGATGTGACAGTGCGCAAGCGCACTCTTTGGATGAAATACTCTGGGGAAGATTTCTTGTTGGGCTTGGGATCGGTGTGAACACTGTTCTTGTTCCAATCTATATTTCGGAGGTACTTTACTTTCAATGCGCTACATTTACTGATTTCATTTGTTAAACTCCTAGTTTTTTATGTTAGTTACAAGGGTTGGTAAATTCAAAGGTGTCGAAGAAGTGAGAGGAAAGACTTGGGATTTCTCTCTTTATCCAATCTTGAGAATATGAGAACAATGTTCTTTGAAATTTATTTATTCATTCATTGAAGCTTGTAATATATATTGAATTTTTCTATTATGGTTTGTAGGATGTGGCAAGAAGATATGTTATTGGTGTTGACAGTAACTCCCAATCATTTTTGCTCATCCAACTCCTCATTATATATGTTATAGGTTGCGCCAACAAAATACAGAGGTTCATTGGGAACCTTGTGTCAGATTGGGACATGTCTTGGAATCATTGCATCATTGTTCCTTGATATTCCTTCTGAAACTGATCCACACTGGTGAGGTTCTTTTACTCTTTGGTCCTTGTTGGTTCCCGGCCTGGGTTTGATTGATGATCTACTTTCACATGCTTGCTCTCTCTCTTAATTTCATGTGCAGGTTATCTTTTAGTGGATGTCATTCTTTAGAATTAAGTTTTATGATATAAAGTAGGAAGCCAATGGAAGTCAGTTTTGCATGATTTAGCAGGACTTGGCGTCTGCAGTTTGCTTTTTAGCCTTGCATTCATAGGCATCTACTTGTCTCATACATTTTCAAAGGAGGCATTATTAGTCTTTTACTTGATATGGAGGAGGCTTTGATCTTTCTTGCTTAACAAAATATCTTTTTTTCAGGTGGAGGACAATACTCTACATTGCAAGTGCTCCTGGATTTATTCTTGCACTCGGTATGCAGTTTGCTGTGGAAAGCCCCCGCTGGCTATGTAAAGTAGGGGTCTCTTTCTTTTCTGTGCAAACATCTTTACATGTTGCTTCTTGGCATTTCATTCCTGAAGCTTTTATGATTTGTTTGTGTAGGTAGGGAGGCTAGATGATGCTAAAACAGTTATTCGTAATATTTGGGGATCATCTGAAGTTGAAACGGCAATCCAAGATTTCCAATCAGTCATCAAGAATAATGGCGTTAATGTGGGTAGTGGATGGTTGGAACTCCTTGAGGAACCACATTCTAGAGGTTGTATGACTATGAAGGTTGTTCTTGGATATCTCATTCAGTTATATTTATAGTGAAATACAATATGGGTCATAGGACTTGTTGTGTTAGTGTTACAGTTTGTGTGATATACTTTCTCTAGAAACATTTCAATAACATTTGTAATTCATGCATTTTTCTCTTCCGCATTATTAAATAGCTAGATCATTTCATATTTCAATTGTGAGTCTGTGACACACAAAATTCAGTCTGTAGACATTGATGTAGTTGTGTTGTTGCAGTTGCATTTATCGGAGGTGCCCTTTTTGTACTGCAACAGTTTGCTGGGATAAATGGAGTCCTTTATTTTTCATCGCTGACTTTTAAAGATGTCGGTATAACAAGTAGCAGTTTAACAAGCTTATTTGTTGGACTTGCCAACTTTGCAGGTTTGAAATCTAAGGCTAT
Source organism: Populus deltoides (assembly GCA_015852605.2). Classification (NCBI taxonomy): domain Eukaryota; kingdom Viridiplantae; phylum Streptophyta; class Magnoliopsida; order Malpighiales; family Salicaceae; genus Populus; species Populus deltoides. Next base: position 4,619,863 of record CM027583.2, read on the forward strand.
TTGTCTGTCTTTTGTATATTGAGACATGTTTCTTATTTGAGTCTGAAGTTTTTGAGTTGGTCATCTTCAGGTGCACTTTGTGCTGTATACCTAATGGATAAGGAAGGGAGACAAAAGCTCCTGATTGGCAGTTACTTGGGAATGGTGAGTGTGGATGATATATGCCTGTACAAAAGCTAGTGACTGGAAAAAATAATATCATCATGATCATTGTTCTTTATCTTCTTTTGAGGTTTGAAATTTCAGCTATATTATGGTATTATTAGTTTGTTGGTCCACTGATGCACCAAAACTTACAAAAAAAAGATAGCAGCATGGATTATCTAAGTTATGAATTATTTTTCTTTATGCAGGCAGTTTCAATGTTTCTTATTGCTTGTGCTATCGGTTTTCCAGTAGATGAAGAACTCAGTCACAATTTGTCAATACTAGGAACTCTGATGTAAGTAACTTTTCCCTAGAATCCCCACATAATTTTAAAATCTGGGAAGAGATTAGACAAAGGTTTAGCCCATGGTAGTTTTGCAAGGAGAAAACAGTTCCATTTAACTGACTCCTATTAATTTAAAGTTCTTTGAACGGAGGTTTTGCCCATGGTAGTTTTGCAAGGAGAAAACAGTTCCATTTAACTGACTCCTATTAATTTAAAGTTCTTTGAACGGAGCAACATAGAGAGCTGCCTCGCTGTTTACTTTTGCTGCCTCTCCATATTTAGCAGTTTCATCTTGTTGGTCAACAGGCTGTGAGTTTTGAAAGCCATTGCATTTAGTACTTAGTACTACCCAATTAATTGAAGATTTAGCCTTTGCTTGGTTTATTTGTCACTTTCTAAATTAGTTAATAAGTTTGGCATATGAAGTGAACTTGGGCCACCTATGACCAGCAATGCTAGATTGATATGACTCAAGAAAAGGCACTTTTGTGGCTTACAGATATGACCTGATGAGAGAAAAAGATTCCACCTGATTGCTGGTTATTCAGCGTGACTTTTATTTAGTAATTTTCTTATTTCAAAAGCTCATTATTCTACCTTATTGAAACTATGAAAAAACCCACTGAATAATTGAAACCCTGCATTTCGTTTGCATGCCTGTTCAACATGATATTGTGATCCAAATAAAAGCTGAGCTACAAGTGAGACATATAGAACTATGCTGAACAGCCATATATTGCTTGCATCACTATCAACCTATCAACAAGTGAATGTTATATTAATAAGGCCATGTCATGGTTATCTTATCCATACATATAAGCATTTGGAACATGTTATAACCTTTTCCAGTACATGCAGTATCTTTTTTCGATGTGCAATTGTTCTGGATGCTTTGCTTCATAGCATCATATAGTATGGATATGCATATGTAATAATTCATACATAAAATATGTACTTGTATTCCCTTTTAACAGACATCCCAAGTGAATCTGTTGTCCTCCAGAATACAACTCTACCTTCAGGGTTTGCTGCATTCATTTCTAGGTGGATTTTTGCAATAGTGAGTGAGAACTTGAAATGAATCTTGCATTGATTGCTTTTGAACATGTACTGCCCTTTTCTCTTGAGAATTAGAAATGAATCGCTACGCCACTATGTCAAAGCATGACATATAACACCATCCTGATATTGCTAGACACTAGGGTGTTTTAAGGTGTCCAAAATCCTTTCCTACTAATCTGGAATATAGGAGTATTATGCATTAATGAGATCTTCATTGATAACTCTTTTGGCTCTTGCATATAGGTACATTTTCACATTTGCCATTGGAGCTGGCCCTGTAACTGGTCTCATCATACCAGAACTGAGCAGCGCCAAGATGCGAGGGAAGATTATGGGGTTCAGTTTTTCTGTTCATTGGGTAGGTACTCAAATCATTTTCCATAATTTATTCCCCAGAGAAAGGAAAAGGCAAGTTCTGCCAAGTCTGTTGATGTTTAGGTCAAATATCTAGCATTTATACTGTCTGGCCATTTCCCCTGTTTCTAATTGGATTTGGAAGGGAAAATGGGAAAGATATAGCACCATTGCTGTTTCCATTCTTATATATTTTGATCTTCGAATCATGTAATTTCAGCTTCTTTACACCCCTTGTGTATTCACCTTGGTCATTTGATGTACCTTCTTTCAGGTTTGCAATTTCCTGGTGGGTCTATTATTTCTTGACTTGGTGGAGATTTTTGGAGTTGCACCTGTTTATACCGGCTTTGGCTGTGTGTCCTTGTCAGCAGCAATATATGCCAAGTATTTCTTAGTTGAAACTAAAGGACGCTCTCTTGAAGAGATTGAAATGTCTCTGAACCCCGATTTCTCTGTCAGAGACAAGTGACCATAAATTGATTTCAAAGCTAAGACAGACGGCAGAAGACGGGATTGTAATGCTAGGACAATTGCACAGATGTTTCTTTGGAAGGTTGTGATTGGTGATCCTTGATGCTAAGGTAGTGAAGTTGTGTTCGAGTAAACTCTAATTTCTGTTTACGCAACAGTTTTACGTACCACAAGTGACCGGAAGAAAAATCATCTGGTTTTCTTCTTTCACATTTTGCCAATTTTGTGCAGGGAGCTCGTTCATGTAACATCAATCAAATTTCATTTGATGCCAACTTCAGTTTGCTTAATGTATCACTTCTAAACTGAAAGTGCATGAAACCTCTACCTGTCCTATTAGTAAACCTTTCTCCTTGTATGATTTATGATTCCAAATTGCATATAACATGTAGATGGTAATCGCATGTTCTTGAGCATATAACGAGTTTATGCATGATATATAACGGGAAAAAAACGGTACCCAACTTTATTTCTTTCTGGACAATTTCGACCTATGACGGGCATATGAAAAAACAGTTATAACTAGTTCAGCTTTAATTCTCTACGAGCTCTTAGATTTATGGTGTGTTTGAAAAATTGTGCAAATCGTACTTTTTTAAATTTAAAAAAAAATTATTTTTTTATTTAAAATAAAATTTTTTATATTTTGAGATTGTTTTGTTATTAAAAATAATTTTAAAAAAATAAAAAAACTTCACAAGATATAAATCATGTTTCATAATTTTTTAAAAAAAAAATTATTTAAAATTTAATTTTTTAAATAATATTATTTCAATATCTTTCTAGATAAAAATAAATATTTAAAAAAAAAATTATCAAACACACTTTTAAACAACCTTTTAATCTTCAAGACGGTGCGTCCATGGAGCTGGCTCATCGGTGGCCAGACTGTTTTGGAGCGGTCTGAAAAGTCGAGGATCAATATTATCTCGGCTTTACTCATGTTTAAAACCATAAGCATTTACCTCTAATTCTTTGTGTTTTTATGCACCGATGATTGTGGTATGGGAGAGAGTTTCCCATGGGGTTCCTCGAGACAGAAGCTGGTCACACAATCGAGCAATCTAGGAGTCGGCAATTACAATCAATTCCTTAATGTCAATTTCTGGTGCGGGTAATTAAAGGAACTGCAGCTCCCTCTCACCAGTCACATTTGACATGAGCTCCCTAGGGTTTGATACAACCAATAAAATAAAAAGGAGTAACATCCTATCAATCACACATCTAATGTCTTCAGTATTCTACATTTCAACCCAGGTACGCGAGGCGGAAGGATTGACAGGCTGATCCACTGGTCATGTCCTTTTCATGAGGTACCCCAAAATGATGCCTACCAAGGCAACAAGAATGGTGTATATGAAAGGGATACCTCCTCGACTTCTGCTGGAATGATGCCTCAACAGCTCCTGCATACAATTGCGCACACATTCATTTTTAACACGGGCTCCGCTGATACCGCTACTAATGTCATCCTGCAAGGTAATCTATTTTCTACAACAGAAACTATTGCCTGTGATTTTGTTTGTTTTAGTTTTTTCATTTCTATATTGGGTTTTGGGGGGGGGGTAGATATAATGATGATAAACAGGAAAATACAAACTTTATCATGTTTGTTGTCTTTCATATAACATTTCACAGTTGAATGTGGGATAGAATAAAAAGTGTTGGATTATGCAGATATTTCCTCACACAAGAAATGACGAGGTATCATACTTCAGTACGAAATTGTTTACATAATGAGAAAAGTGCATGAAAAGCGACAAGATCAAGCATAACCACTTAAAAAAACTTATTTATTCGCATGTACTGAATTTATTGGCATTAATAGCCAGGCATGATTGAACACTATATTCACCGTCTCCTTTTAGATGAAATTTACCTAGCAAATAGCAGCTCAGGTAATCAAGTGATAAAGGTCATGAAACTATTTTTTATTATTGTATAATTTGTAGCATTTGCCAGATATGTTTCCTCTTTACTTTCCCCGACTGCATTCATCTAAGAATATGGATTTCTTATAGTATATTGTTTTCTCAGCACCTAATATTTCTTGCAGTGAGAGCTGATCTAAAAGTAAAGGGTAGCTCTAAAAGCATTCCAGCACACACACTAACATGCTATATTCACATACTGAATGCCTTACCAGTTCTTTCTGAAGTTGCCTATTTTGCTGAACAGCGGAATTTTTCTCCTCAGTCAGCTTGGAAATGAGAGCCTTTGCCTGAAATCAGAATTATCATTTCAAGAATATGACCAAGTGTCCCAATCAAATATCTTAACAAGAAACTCTAAAGTCTAGTCAATGTCAAGGAAACAAAATTACAAACTTATATAAAATTTTGATTTTTGTGCATGTGATGCTGAGATAACACCCAAGAAGAGGGTGTCTCTGTGATATATCCCATGATGTGGTGAGTCTTAAGTGTGCAAACTCACCAAAATCATCCAGAGGTTGTGTAAGAAATCAAGAATAGTGGCCAAATCCTAGTTACATAATTGTCAATGAGTGGGGAACATAAGCAGCTGAGAAGTTGACTTTCATAAATGGCTTGGCTGAACATCTGATGGCTAGGTGTTTTAGAATCTAATTCGAGGTAGGACTATGTAATTATTAAAAAGGTTCGAACTGGCTTGGCTGAACATCTAATGTCATGCTTTTAGAATCTAATGGGGCAGGACTACCTCATTATCAAAACTGGTTCGAACTACAGAATAGATGGGGAATCTGAGTGGCTCCGACATTCATAGGGATTCACCAATCAGCCAAAATAAGAGGATTCTCTCCCCCTATCAAAAGGAAGTAGAGTCCCCCTTTCTAATAACAGCAACATTTTTTCATCCTAACACATTACTTGAAAGTTGATGCAATTGAAAAACAAAACAAAAAAAAAATTCAAGAATTGGGATTAAATAGGAAAACAACAGTTTACCAAGACACCTACAGGGTAGGAATGCTGCCAAAAATAGCTGCTTCATAAATAAAGGAATCTATTTTTTAAATATAATGACACTCGTCAAACAGAAAAATAAGAAAATTGACCTTATTAGTCTAACAGTGCTTGATAAACAAATGAAGCCAGGGATTGCACATTTAGTATGTCCAACCAACCATTCATCACTAAGTTTTTCCAACAATTTGGGTTCAAAATTTATTGACAGAAGAAAAAGAATGACATACCTCAGGTGAGTTATCTTCAGGCTGTGGTCTCTGGACATTAGACCTTGAAACCTACAAAAATGATCACATGATAGAGAAACAATCTATTAAACCTACGAGGGCAAACATAAAGACAAAACCTGAACATAATTCAATTCAAAGACCAGGGCATCAGACACTCACAGCTGACTGTTCGGAAGTGCTAAAATTCCCATTATCTGACACGGAAGCTCTAGGAGAAGAACCTTCCTCTGATTCTTCACGCACCGGTGACGGTGGTCCAGGTGGAGCAACATAAACAACCCTCAATTTGCACTCTTCAACTTCATGCCCCGCCTCCTTATTAAACTGCAAAACACAATACATTGAAAACCCATTTGCATAACCCATAAAATTAAACCAATCAAACCAGAAACAGAAATACTCAGCAAAATTATATCACTACCATCTCTGGAGTAATATCCTTGGCTGTAGCTCCAGGACTTGTAATTACACTCTGAAGTAAAAACTTGTCCTTGCATTGCATATCAAGTGGCATCTCCTTTTGTGCTTGCATTGTGACTAACATGAACAAACAGCCCGTCATTAAATAAACACAAATTTAGCAAGATACGAAAAGCGAAATTAATAATAATTAAAGCACAAGAATTGAAGAGAGAAAGAGAGAGAAACCTATAACATCACAGGAAAGCCTTGGCAACACAACTCCTGTGTTAGGCCTAACACAATACTTCTTTGGATTTGTTGTCTTGACCTATAATAATTAAACATGCAAATCAATTTTATTATACAAACCCAGTTATTATAAAAAAAAATTGAGATTAACTAATCATTACCTTAAAAGCAACATAATTGTCACTTTTATTTCGCAACTGTAGAGAACACGAGATCTGCTTCTTTAATTCAACTACAAAAATCACAAAAAAGTTAGAAGAAAAAAAAGATCTTCAAAGAAAAGGAAAGAAATATAATTTCTTTCCAAGACGATACGTACAAGGGAATTGGAGCTCTTGAGGCTCGATGCTGAGAAGTTCGTCGGTAATCATTTTGATGGGATCGGCGAGAGTGTCACCGGAGATAGAAGCAAGAGTTAGTGGTTTCCCGTGACCTAGGATAGTTTGGTTTTACGGTGTGGGGGGGGAGGGGGGGTGGGACAAATGAGAGGGAGAAAGAGATTAGCAGACCAGGAGTAGAAATAGTAAAGTAACAGCGTTTTTTTACTTTCCCTGTTGCTTACGGCCGGTGGGGTGGGTGTTTGGTAACGCCAAATGGAAGTACGTTTCCTCGGAAATACATAAATTTGGTGTTTGTTCTTTTTAACTTGCATGCACTTTGAAAAACATTTGCCGTTACGCCATACCAAACGTTGCCGTTAGGTTATTGCTCCCGATGGATCCAACTCCAATGCGTCTGCCATTCTGCATTGTATATCATTATTGTAATGGCGGATTCGGATATTCATCCTGAAAAGGGTATGAATTATGGATCAACTAACTTGTATATATCATGTTAATTATTATTTTTAAATAATATTATTTCAATTTTTTTTTATGTTACCTTAAACAGGATTGAGTTTTATAGAATTAAACCAAATTATTAAAATTTTAATCAGATTTTATCAAATTAATATTTTATAAAATCCAATTAAAAGCACGATCTATGTTAGATTTTGAAACTGAACTCTTTGTAAAGTTGATAAAACCAATTCCAGTTTAACAATTATGTTATATATTCAAGTAAAATATAATTTAATAGGTTATTTATAATTGAAAAATAATATTATGGTTTTTTTAATAAAATTTTCTGTGTTTGTCTAGTATTTGGGTGTATTACACATTTATACTTTTAAAAATATATTTTTGATTAAAAATATTTTATAATATTATTTTTTAAAAAAAAAATATTATTATTTTTACATCAAGACATGAAAACATAAAATAAAGCTCAAAATAATATCAATTTAATATCTTTCACTCCAAAAATACTTTTTTTTAAATTAAAAAAAAAAAAAAAAACAAGATAATGCATTACCAAAAGGTTCCTCTATAAAAAATTCAAAAAGCCTTGGGAAAAGTTTTTCCTATCGATAAAGGAGAATGGTTGGTGAAATAGTAAACAAGCTCAAGAGCCCCTTTAGTCCTTTACTTCTTCGATTCAGCTGAGGATGATAGAACACCCGTATCTAACCATCCTGCCTGGAAAAATATCCTCAGCTTTGAAGTGAATTTGAGCAAACCTCCTCTGAGGAATATTCTAAACTTGGAGGCAAAATATTCTGTTTTCAGAATTCCATCCTTGTTATTTTTATTCTTGTATTTTTAATTTGATCAATTAATTTTTATGTTTCTTTTTTAATTTACCCAGTTGATTCTTGTATTCTCATGATTTACTTTGTTAATTTAATAACTAATTTCTATCAAGCATAGTTTTGAAACCTAACCCAGTCGGATGGGTCGATTCGAGACTGGAATTGGATCGGGTTGAAAAAAAATAAAAAAAGTCGTGACTCAATGTAACCCGACCGGTTGACCGGCAAAACCTAATCAAAAAGTTAAGTAACGGCTGGATTTATATATATCTTTAATGTCTCAAGATAATTTATTTGATGGTATAAACCCTGTTTATCATCTCATAAATAAAAAAAGATATTTAATAATGCCACTTTAGCATGCATAATTACTATTAAGATTAAAAGTTAACTACTTGATTAACTAAACAGATTTAGAAAACACAATGGTTATCTTGACAAATTTTTAAAACACACCTATTAATTAATCAAATTAAAAAATACAGGATTAGAAATAAATATTTTTTAATAATATTTGAAATAAATAAATGACACCAGAGGATAGGTAAATTTAGTTTTATTGCCTTGAAGAAAGCGTCGTTTTGGTCCTACCCTCTAGCTAGTCTTCAAGTTGATTGCGGATGTGGGACCTAAAAGAATGGTATGTTGTTAATAATACAGGCCTCGTCGCCTTCCCCATTTTATTTTATTTTTATTCCGGAAACTGGAACATAAAGACAACAATATAAAGTTGAAAATCATCTCTATCAACACAGTGAAAATAAAAAGGAATCATCACAATTAAAAAATAAATAAATGTTGAGAATAATTGCTCAGGGATGATGGCGTAGGTTTGTGTGCTCCGGATGGCGTGCAAGTTTTATAAAATTTTGAATTTTTTTATTTTAATATGATGTTAAAAATACAATTTTTATCACAACCACATGCACCACCAATAGTACAAGCATGTGAATCCTGCGAATATACAGGACCCACACGCATATATCTCTCGCCTTTTACCATAGTTTCATAAATTTGAGTTAATTCTCAAACCAACACGACGAAGGCACCTTAAAGTTTTACATGCGTGTATTTAGAAATGCTGAGAATTGCTTGTCCCATCCCAAGTTCACTGCTCCTCTAGAATTTCTATTTACAGCTGAACTTGTTTGTCCCGAGTCCATTACTCCAAATATACAAATCTCCCTATCCATGTCAATATCTAATTACTAATCATGTCAAGCATCTAGAAAGTGGAACATCGCCTACATAGATATCCTCTGTATTTATTTAGTTCTGAACGATTGACATCTTACAACTAATGTATTCACATATTTGGCAAACAGTTATAAGTTGAGTGTAAAATTAGCAGCCCATATTAAGCTGACAGAGCTAGGAGCTCAAATGTACATAAGCTCGCTACAGATAAGAACAAACATTTACTGTGAACAGAGAAGAAAACGGTGCCATTATACCAGGAATTATTTGGTCATGTATACTCCCAAATCCGTATTTGAAGCCACAACTCCTAATGGAGTCTTCGGTGACAGTGAATGATATTATTAACCACCAGAAGCAGCAGGAGAGTGTTGCTGCTGAGATCGAGCAGCGAAACCGGCAAACCAAGCAACACTCATGAGCTGAACACCAAGGATTAGAATCCACCAAGATACCAACCCCCTAATCATATGCAACATCCATGTTGGAGCACTGAGCTCAGCCCCAAGCTTCAACCCCCTCATCAGCTGTAACAGCCGATAAGACTCATACACAACTGGGGTTACCAACCATACTGGTGACTGCCAGTGCCAGGTGAGCAGCTCAGTCAGAATTTGTACAGATAAAAGCAGCATGTAAGGACCCAATAGAACTGCAAATGGGATAAAAGGCAGCTGGGGTTGGAGGGTGCCCTTTTGAGATCCCAATAACGCCATCAAGGGAATCACAAAACCAGATACAGTTGCAACCATGTTCCAAAATTTGTAACTCAAAGGAGGCTTGCTATTACAGGTTTGTGCCTGGTTTTTGGACCGAGAACAGGAATCGGCCATTAGAAGAAAAAGGGTAGCACCAAGATTGAAGATGCAATCCAGTCCAATCAAGGAAAGGAGGCTGGCTATATTGGGACCAAGGAATACAGAAGATAGGGGCAGCCATAATGTCGGTACCATGCCTGTAGTCAGGAGAAGAGAAGGGCCCAGAAGCCACATCGGCCATTTAAGAAACTGAAATTGCACCAATGACTGATTCTTTGTATCTGTAAGCTCTTCACTGTTGGTTGCTGGTGCTTCAGCTGTGTCTTCAGACTTCAAGGTTTCAAATATGTTGCTAGTTTTCTTCAATAAGTTACCAGAAGCATCAATGGTAGGAGCATATGTGACAGGTGAAGGTTCCCATGGAGTCAATTTAGTGCAGCAAACAGTGGTGTGATTAACATGAATTCTAGGAAATCTGAGACCATGATGCATGTTTAGGTTGCTTAGCAATTTTAGCTTCCTGAGATGGACTTCGTGAGCATTAATAGTAGACATTGTAGGAGGAGCTTTAACTAGTGATGCCATAGCTTGATTTGCAATCGAAGCTTTACCAAGTTTGCATATACGATATGGTCTCAATCTCTGAAACACGGAAACAAAGGCCATAAGAACATTTGCCAGATCAAAGAAGATCACAATTCACAAACCAGTGAGTTCTTTGTGGTTTAAACTAACTGCATATTTGGTTAAAAAAATTTCCTATACAGCCACGATAATTTCTTCCAGCTAAAAAATTATTTTAACATCTCCAAGCAGCTTAATCACACAGCAACTATATACTCCAGACACCACAACAATTGACTCTCGAGAATTTTACAAGACAGTAACAGATTACAGTGAATTAATATAGAATCATTTGAAAATAAAACATTGCCAAAATTTACAAAACAGTAGCACCGTCAAGCTCATCACAACTTGAGCTATTAAACTTCAAAATCAGAAATTAATGACAAAATTCAACAATAGCAACCATAAAAGTTAGAGAATTGAAAGCCCAATAAGAAAACAGCTTCCATATCTCAACTCACCAACTTCAACTACACTCTACAATACAACTACCATAAGCGCTCTAAAAACTAGAAAGAAACAGATTTTATCGAATAATAAGCAATCGTTGAAAAAAGAGGCATCTAAAAAGTAAAAACATGTAATCAAGATAAAGAAAAAGAAAAGAAACTTTGAATTGAGGGTTACCTTCTGAGAGAAAGGAAGAGAAACCTTGCTGTGCTGATTATGTAAGGAAATGTGCAGTCGAGTTTTTTTTTTTTTATGAGCTCAAATCTATGAGCTCAAATCTCTGAAGGACCGAGTTTCTGGCCTGACTAACTCGTGAAATGAAACTTAGCCGAGACAGGGTTGATGAAAAAATCCGATTTTGGTTCGCATGTAATTTCAGATTTTTTTAAACAAAAAAAAAAAAAGGTTAGTTTGGGTCAGCCCACTTGACTTGCGGCCCAAATCTTCATTCGGATAGATTGTGGTTTCACGGAGTTATACCATGCTTTGCTTCTATTTTGAATAAATATTATTATGTAATGCTTGGCGATCATATCGGTACTTTTTGAAAAGAGGGATGATAACGTCAAGAAATTTTGAACTGTAAGATAGAAGGCGAATATTGATAAATATTTATAAGAAAAAAAAATTAAGTTCACTCTTTTTCACTTTCATCCCTGTATTCGATAAGCCGACTTTAATTACATTGCTTTGGTCTGTTTCATGAAATTTATACACAGCTAGTTAGTTGGCTTTTAACAGGGAAAAATGAACGTGCAAGCGATTGCATAGCTTTTTTATATTAGAAATTCAAATTGAGAAGTTGATGCATATATTTAATTGATTTATTTTAAATAATCTCAAATAAAATTAAATATTTACTATGCTGCGAGTCGGATAATCATTTTTATATCCATAAAAAAAAAGATAGTACAAAGCCATTTGTTACATACTAGGCAACGGACTTTAAAACACTAAGAATGTCCTGTATTTGATAATACAATTTAAAAAAATTATTGAAACAACAACGTATTATATATGTTAAGGTTAATCTTGGTTAACTTGCAAGACTTGTAACTTGGATAATGAAACTATAATAACCCTGTAAAATACAAATCAAAATAAATTATAAAAACTAATTATGATCAACCAAATACTGAAGAACAAGAATGAAAATGAAAAGAAAATTTAATTTTTAAAAAATACTTAAAAAAAATAGGTCAACTTAGGTGAACCAATCAAACCCACGATATGATTATTGAAACTATAATGTCTCTACAGGATAAATTGAAAAAATAAAAAAGAATCTTCTTTTAAATAAAGCCAAGTGATGAAAAAAGAAGAAATTCTATCCCAAAATAAATTTACTAGTGTATAGGTTTTTTTTAAGAAAAAAACAAATTCTTTTATTTTATTTAGATGAAATTTTAAAAAGAATAAAGGAAAGCCATTTTAAGACAAAGCTAAGAGTTCGGATATAGTGGATCTATTATGAGGTCTAGAATCAGGGACGAGCCTGTGAAGTGTGAACCTGTCATTTTAATTTTTTGTCCTCCTAACAATTTTTTTTTCCAAATGACGTGTACATTAAATCTCTTGTGAACATTGTCTTCGGCAACAACAGCCTCGTTAAAAAATCTTGGTAAAGGTATTTGATGTTTAAAAATCATTTTTTAATTTATTTTTTTTTTAGCTAAAACACTAGAAAAATATTGTAGAGACCTTTATAAACTTGTTTTTAACCTTAAATAACTTAAAAATCAATTTAAAAATTAAAAATTAGCCCAAATCCAAGAACTCATGGAGCTGAAATTTATAATCTCATGCAAAAAAAAACTTAAACAAAACTCTCTTCATAAAATAAAATTAATTAACAAAAAAATCAACATTTTTCATGGACATCATTGGTGTTAATCAGAACTTTCTTTCTTTATTATCGAAATTCAAAAACTCTCTTTTTTTTCTTTAACTATAAATCTAAAAATAAAACAAATAAAGTTTTGAGTCAAAATTAAATTTTAAAAGATTGGAGAAACTAATAAGTTTATAACTTGGAAATCAAAAGGATGAAAGTAAAAATTTCTCTCCAATTTTAAAATCTCCACCCATTTCCTTCAATTTTTCTACTATGATCATTTGTCTTTCAATCTTTTCTTTTCTCAACAAATTTACTTAATTTTGCTTTTAATTTGGTCTTACATGGGCAAATTTTTAAAAAAATAGGATGGAAAAAAAATAGCACTGTAACAATACACAATACCATGTGTTTTAGTCCACATTGCTTTTTTACACCATGGAGCTTAATATTTTGTATAATAGTCCACACTATTTTTCACGGATAAATTGGGCAAGCAACACACAAAATAAAAACAAATGGTGAATTGAGATAGCAACAAAATGTTTTGTTGAAATAATGTATTTTTGAATGTCATGCTTCTAAACTGCAACATCAATTAAATCCAGAATTAACTGGTTTATCAGTTTGTAATGGTCAGTTATACCGGTCAACCAATTTAAAAAATAAAAAAAATCACAAAACTATTAAAATTAATGCTCGAGATGATTTTTGAAATCTAAATATTTGATGGTCAGAGTAGCGATTTCATGATTATTCTAAGAAACTTTTATAAAAATTTAAGTATAATATAATTGTCAGATTAAAAGTTATAACCATTTAGAGTCATTATTACAGTATAGCTCAATTAGACTTTCTTTTTGTCTCGACTTGTTCTATTGGTTCACATATTCATTTTTTAGTCCATCCACGTAACATATATGTGGCATATTCCTATATAGTTGTGTTAAACTCACATCTAATTGCTCAGAATCATCCGTTGTCACAAGCCCAATTACATCATTAACATTTATAAGACATATTTGGGAAAAAATTTCACAAAATCATAGTTTTTGTGTTCAACGATTGATCGGTTCATATAATTAGATTAACGAGGCTACATGTTAAATTATTACTATTTTTAAGTGCAATAATTATCTTGTTTCGCCTATAAATAAGAACATTTAGTAATATTATATTTCTGAAAAACGACAATATAAAAATATGTTATTTTACTTTTTTTAATAATATTATTATGCCAAAACTTTCAAATATATGTTCTATTATATATATAAACCTGCATTTTACACCACACAGCACCATATTTTCTATAATTAATAAGTGGTATGTATATTACATACCAAAAAAGAGGTTGGTGTCTTAGGGGTCGGTGATGTGTTGGCCATGGGCTTCCAAGTGTGTGTGTATTTGGAATTAATGATGTGTTTGGTCCCTCACCTCCCATTTCACAACTCATTTTTATTATCCTACTGCACTCAGTTTTTATCCCCCGACTCAAGCGAAATAAATCTTGATATTGTACCTAATAGGACACAGGATTTAAAGTCAATTGGTTCATCATTCAGTAGAATTATAATTTAAATAGTAATATTTATACCATAAATAATAATATTTTTTTATTAATACTTTGAATTATAATAAAAATAATAATATTTATAACACAAATAATTATATTTAGAAACCCAACAATATTTCCAACGCAAACAATAATATTTTTTCGATGAATATTTAGAATTATAATAATTATTATTATTCTATTAAGAATTCCAATAATATTTATAACACAGATAATAATATTTTTAATATTAATATTTTGAATTATAATAAAAATAATAATATTTATAACACAAATAATAATATTTTTAATATTAATACTTTTAATTATAATAAAAATAATAATATTTATAACACAAATAATATTACTTTTTATATTAATACTTTTAATTTTAATAAAAAAAATAATATTTATAATACATATAATAATATTCTTGAGTATGGCTGTATAGTCAGACCCAAGGATATTGAGTTCAGCTGCCTAGTCAGATCCAAGAACGGTCGGTCTGGCTGGGTAGCCAAACCCAACCTCTTTTTGTAGTGTTTTAGGTCTGGTTGAGCGAGACCCGACACTATGGGGTCCTGTTGGGCAGCATGATCCAATGTTAGTGGTTATTTTTAGAATTGTTTTGGGTCTGGTTTGACAATTATACCCGATAGTGTTAGGTCTAGCTACCAATCCAAACCCAATAGTTTTTGACAGAGGAAACAATGCCCTCAGCCCCAATTGACCCAAGAACATGGCAAAGCAACGCCCCCTGGCAATTAGCCTGCTCAAGTGCCAGGTGTCCATTTCCAAACATAATGCTTTTAATCCGTAGTGAAATCACTCGCAGCGTACAATATTCACATTACAGTGTAGAACAATGCAATTCATAGTAAAAATATCCACAATACATAATAGCTCATACTATAATAAAACACTGATTAGTTTTAATTATAATTAATCAGCATGCCCGCTTGACATCACTGGACCATTTTTGAAAACTTTTTTTTTTCTTAAAGTAATTAAATAAATATTCTTAAGAACTCTAATGATTTAAATTATATATAGAAAAGCATTTATCCTATCAAAACCTTTTTACTTTTTCATCATTTTCTTTTTTAATTTTGGTAGAAGAATGATTTTTTTTAATTGAAAGTATGGTTATTTAAACAAAAAATTTTTTAAAAATAAAATAAATACCCTTGAAAAATCAAATAATTTAAATTAAGTAGGAAAAAATATACTTATTTAGCAAAACTTCATTTTCTTTATTCATTAAGTTCTTTTTAAATTTTATAGAAAAATAAATTTCTATCAGAAACATGGTTATTCAATTAAATTAAAAAAGCATATCATGAGTTGCAAAGCAATTAAAAAAGAAGAAACAAAAATAAATTTTTAATTATTTTTACACACCTATATAAAAAATAAAAAAATAACCACTTAAAGAAAATAATATGAAAAACAAAAAATATATTTAAAAAAATCATTGTTATTAATTATTAGGATGAAAAACATCAAATATTATTTAAAAACATCAAACAAGTACTAGGATGAAAAACATCAAATATTATTTAAAAACCATGTAATAATTGAATAATTTTTTTAAAAAAATCATTGTTATTAATTATTTAAACAATATTTTATTTTAAGATGCAAGTCTCTAAAATAATAGCACAAGTGCACCTGGCTTCAAATAGATGCCTTTAGGCTAAGTCTGGGCCATGTGCCCAGACTTAGGGTTTTTTATATATATATATATATATAAAAATAATAGGAATAATTCTTAATCATTGGGATGGCTTTGATGACATCAAATAAATTTATTTTTACTTGAAAAATTAAAATTCCAGTCTTTTTTTTCACATGAAAAAATCACATGGATCATTGAAATTTCATTTCCACCCATAAAACATATTTTAACTAGGCTAAAAATTTAAAATCAAATTAAATATATATTGTTTCAAGCCTCGATCTACTCATACAATATTATTAAAAGTGGAAACACCTCCTTTAAATTTCTTTCTTAAACATAAATTCATATGCACCAAAAATAGGGTTATTAATTTTATCTTCGAATCACATATTAATATTTATATATATTTTAATGATAACAAATAAACAAAAGTGAACTAATGATATAGTTGGTTGAAAATAAATTTAAATAAGTTTCATATGAAGTCAATATTAACAAGCATGAAGAATTGAACAATAAAATCTATCAACAAGTCCAAGACGCAAAGCAAGTGAAGATGTAATTTTTTTAATATTCATTTTATTGCTAATTATGTAAATCTACGTATCTTACTTGATAACACAAATTAAAATGAACTCACACACTTCATATTATATGCATTATATGATCCATATATATTTAAATGGTTCAAGATTCACCATGTTTAAAACTATCAAATTTAGGTCTTAAGATGAACTGATCGACCACTTAGCTATACCAAGTGAACCCGGTCAACTGCTTATTTATTAAGAATGAAATTCTGGAAATCTGTAGGAATCGGTTGATCGATTGGCTTGATTTATTTGAACCGATCAGCTGTTTAAGTCGTCAATAAGGTTTCAACAACTAATTTCTTTTGGAAACTTATAAACAGCTCTTCTTTTTGCAAAAATTAAAAAAAGGGATTCTGAACATATAATATATAAAGATCATTTCAAGAGCAAAACTAATTAGAATTCTCCAATCTTAATATGCTCTAAGATTATGCTAAATTGAACTTTCATAACCGAGCACAAGATTATAATTATCACACTCAGCACACTTAAATTCTTTCAAACATCCGAAGTTCTATTAAGCAAGTTATAGAAATATAAGATTTAATTGTATTATCTAGTCATATAAAAAGTATTGTTTCATTTCAAAGAATTATAAACCTTTAAGAGTTTACGAGGTACATTATTATAATGAAAAATCTTAAAAAAAGTATTTATTCAAATGGTAAAAAAAATTTGATGAGGATTCATCAAATACATTATAATAATTTATTTGAATTATTAAAAAAATATAATATATCTAAAATGTTAATGTAGACTTGTTAATCCACATTAAAAAATCAAGTTTATAATTTTTCTATCTATTTAATTTAAATATTTTATTATATTATCAGTTACTGTTAAAACCAGCCGAAGTAAGCAATGTGAAACGAGAAGGAACAGGTAGGAAGTTATCACGAAAGTACCTTTGAGGCATGGATGCAGTAACCTGGAATAATAAAAATATTTGACAATTGCTTTTTAAAAAAAAAAAAAAACATCGAAACTCAAAACCCAAAAACTGATTTTTCTTCTGTCTTGTCCTATTTGAGGCAAAAACACGTCAAAGGAACAAAGAAGAGAAAGTAAGATCACAGCCACCCATTTTTAATTCCAACAAAAGATCATGACCGTTGAGCTTGTCTCGATTTCTTCAAAAGCCCACACGATGCCGCCAGTCATTATCTCGCGACGTCAGACTAGGTTTAAGGCCGTGTTTGTGTGTCTGGGTGGGATGTGGTATGTTTTTTTAAAGTATACCTTTTAAAATATACACCACACCTCCTTAAAGTAAAAAGTACATACGTTTTTTTTATTGAAGAAAAGCCACTACACCTCCCACGGAAACGCAAACCTGTTTTGTCATGGTTACTTAAATACCCCTGCACACGCCTATCTGTCCTCGTAACAAAAAGATTCAGGAAAGGATAATCCGGGAAACTAACTATAACAACTAACCAGAACAGATGAAAGTCATCACGAAAGTACCTTCATCCTGGAATATTTGACAACTAGACAGCGGATTGAATAAATAGTGATTCACGAGAAGGAATATAAGCAGGGGCGGAGCAAGGAAAAAAATTTAAAGGGGTTAAATTAAAAGAATTATTCTAAAAGTATTAAAATTTTAATTATTTTACTACTAAAATTATAAACATTATCATCCTGGAAAAAACATTTGGACTGGAAAAAAACATTTACTTCCAGAGTCCACCTGACAGGAGTAGGAAACTTTCCCATGCACTATAGAGTAGGAAACTTTCCCCATGCAATATGGAGTAGGAATCATTTCCTTGCAGGGCCCACCCCAGCACAAAAACGACAAAAGAAACGTTTCCATGGAGGGCACAGGTAGTGCCTTGTAGGCCCACCCCCCGCCACCCTGTAACTGGGTATAAGTAGCCCCCAGGTAATTCAGTTTATAATTAATTTGCTCTCGTGGAGAAGAGGCATAATACACTGAGATGAGGAAAGGGCGGGGCTCTGGCTATCCAGTTGGAAGACTTGGCAACTCCTGCCAAAGAACTCATAAAAGAAAAGGACAAGGCAAGCAGAACTTCGGCTGTCACTGTGATGCTAATCTTTGCCGCTGGGAGGAAAGGTTATATACATCTTTACCAACCTTTCATCCACTTTTATCGTTTCCTAAGGCAATATGTTGATGTGCATTAAGATTGTAAGACATTTTGATGAGGTTACTCTGTTTTGCAGTTTGCAAGGGTTTATTTTCTCAACACCATGCCATGCTGTCTTTGCCTTTCTCAATCCCTTGCTAATTGGTGTCATTCAAGTTAAATTCCAAGGCACAGCTCAGTCTCCATTTCAAACAAGCTTACCAAGCATGTGGGCTTTTCTGTTGGCAACAATCATCTATTGCTTTGCGTTTGCTGCCAACATGAGATTTAAGTGCACTAGGTACTCTCGACTTTCAGGTCATGTTGCTTTCTTCGCAGGATCTTTTTCATCGATCTCATTGGTATCGGTCCTGCTCCCAGCCCTGCCAGGGCGTCTTATTTTTGCTGCGTGGATTATTTTGCCAATCATGGTTGCTCGTAACTTCGTACAATTCATATGTCTGTGGATCTACCAAACGATCATGACGTTAATATTCAAAATACTTGGCTTTTGGTATTGGTTCCTGAATGACATGTCGGTTGAGGAACAAGCAGAATACCATGTGGAGAATCTGGAGGTTATTATTGCCAATTAATTGTGTTCCAAGGTAGAAGCTCTACTTTCCGATATTACCCCAACAAGTTTTTAAAAAGCTTCTATTTTGTTCCATACTATCAAATAAATTAATAAAGGGCAAGAGGATTATCCTATTGCGAACAATCCTATATTAATACCATTTTTCCCCCAAATGTCGATCTAATGAAAAAGGGTGAGGAATGGAACTGTATTGATGCCATTTCTCTGAGTGTTGGGCTGACAAAGTTAGCTAATTGCTAACAAGCTTTTCCTTATTGTATGAACTCATGCACCATACATTGCATGTATTATAGGATTAATATGCATTTAGACGATTTAAGATTTATCAAGTTTAAAATTATTAAATTTAAATATTAAGTTGAACTGGTTGAGTCTCGACCACTTGGCTATACCAAGTTAACCTGGTCAACCGCTTATTCATCAGGAATGAACTCCTGAAAATCTCCAAGAATTAATCAATCGATTGGTTCAATCAATCTAAACTGATTAACTGTTTGAGTTGTCAGTGGGGTTCAAACAACTAAGTTCTTTTGAAAACTTTTAAATAGCTTTTATTTTTTAAAAAATAAAAGATGATTTTGAACACAGAATATATAAAAACTATTTCAATAGCAAAACTAACTAGAAATCATCAATTCTAATATACTATAACATCGTGTTAAATTAAACTTTCATAATCAAGCATAAAATTATAATTATCACACTCACTAAATTTACATTCTTTCAAACATTCTAAGTTTTTTGGGTGGTTATAAAGATAGAAGTTTTAATTGTATTATCTGCTCATAAAAAAAATTTTACATTCAAACAATTATAAACCTTCAATAGTTTATAAGATAAATTATTGGTTATTGGTGAGGTATGTTACCAAAATAAAAAATTTTGAAAAAAATATTTCTTTAAATGGTTAAAAAAATTGGTGAAAATTGATTTGAATTATTAAAAGAATTCAACACTCAATACAATGTGAATTATTAAAAGAATTCAACACTCAAAATATAATACTGGTGAGTATTCATGACGTTTTAAAGAAACTTGGCATTATTGGAAGTCATCACGAGGTTCAGGAAGTCATTTGTGAAGTCAAAACCAAAAAGGAAGAGGTTCAGGAAGTCATCACGAAAGTACCTTAGGCTACGTACTTCATGATGAATCATGAATGAATAGGGTTTCATGAGAAAGAGTATAAATCATGAGATGAATAGTGTTTTATAGGAGAGGTATAATTACCATATCACTGGATCATGACAGTGATTTAATCACATTTGTTAATTTAATTGATAAGATTCTTTGGCATACAAACCCAAACAAAGTGCATCGTGACGTGGGATGAGAATGGCATTATTGTGACGGCCTCATCAAAGTCAAACGGTTGTCCTGAAGTCCTTGACAGCAAAAAAAAGTGTCCCGAAGTCCTCTTTGCAAAAAAAAAGTGCCGAAGTCCTTGACAGCAAAAAAAAGTGTCCCGAAGTCCTCTTTGCAAAAAAAAAAGTGTCGCCGAAGTCCTTAGTGTCCCGAAGTCCTTGACAGCAAAATAAAGTGTCGACGAAGTCCTAAGTGTCCCGAAGTCCTTGACAGCAAAAAAATGTGTCCCGAAGTCCTTGACAGCAAAAACAAGTGTCCCCGAGTTAACTATATAAACATGCGGTCTCGAAACATGATTTATACAATCGTGGAGAAGAGGCATACCACTTTGAGATGAGGAAACAGCGGGACTCTGGCTATCCAGTTGGAAGACTTGGCAAATCCTTCCAAAGAACTCATAAAAGAAAAGGACAAGGCAAGCAAAACTTCGGCTGTCACTACGATGCTAATCTTTGCCGCTGTGAGGAAAGGTTATATACATCTTTACTAATCTTTCCTCACTTTTATCGCTTCATAAGGCAATATGTTGATGTACATTAAGATTGTAAGACATTTTGATGAGGTTACTCTGTTTTGCAGTTTGCAAGGGTTTATTTTCTCAACACCATGCCATGCTGTCTTTGCATTTCTCAATCCCTTGCTAATTGGTGTCATTCAAGTTAAATTCCAAGGCACAGCTCAGTCTCCATTTCAAACAAGCTTACCAAACATGTGGGCTTTTCTGCTGGCAACAATCATCTATTGCTTTGCATTTGCTGCCAACATGAGATTTAAGTGCACTAGGTACTCTCGACTTTCAGGTCATGTTGCTTTCTTCGCAGGATCTTTTTCATCGATCTCATTGGTATTGGTCCTGCTCCCAGCCCTGCTAGGGCGTCTTATTTTTGCTGCGTGGATTATTTTGCCAATCCTGGTTGCTCGTAACTTCGTCCAATTCATATGTCTGTGGATCTACCAAAGGATCATGATGTTAATATTCAGAATACTTGGCTTTTGGTATCGGTTCCTGGATGAAATGTTGGTTGAGGAACAACTAGAATACCCTGTGGAGATTATTATTGCCAATTAATTGTGTTCCAAGGTAGAAGCTTTACTTTCGGATATTACACCGTGACAGGTTTCTTAGAAAGCTTCAATTTTGTTCCATGGTATCAAATAAAAAAGTCAACCTTTTCATATTTCATTTTTTCTTACTCCTCTCAAATCTCCATACATGTTATGATATCCAGGAAAAAACTTCAAAGAATTCAAGAAAACAAATCCAAATGGTAGCTTTTTCATTGATCAGGAGTAAGAACTTTTTTAAAACTAGAAGGGTGATTTTGAGAAATTCTAAACTTGAAGGATAGAAGTTAAACATTGATGAATCTTTAGGGGAAGAAATGAAGTTTACCCAATAATCAAATTATGCAATTCCGGGAGTAATTGTTTTTAAAAGTATTTTTTTTTAGAAATATATATTTTTTAAATTAATTTTTACTTCAACATATTAAAATGATATGAAAAAATAAAAAATATTAATTTGAAGTAAAAAAAATAATTTATTTTTAAAAAAATATTTATTTTTTAAAAAAATAAATAGACAAATAAATTAATAAATGGCAAGAGGATTATTTTATTGCAAAAAATCCTATATCAATACCATTTTTTCCCCAAATGTCGATCTAATGAAAAAGGGTGAGGAATGGAACTGTATGGATGCCATTTCTCTGAGTGTTGGGCTGACAAAGTTAGCTAATTGCTAACAAGCTTCTGCTTATTGTGGAGCCCGGGACTTGACAAACCTCCGAGGAGTTCAAGTTTTGGACAAACCGGAAAAACTAAGAAACATGTTAAAGCAGCATACATGCCAAAAGTAGCACACCGATACAAGGTTTTCACGTAAGCCCCAGTCACAGGAGCTTTCTTTGGTCATTTATTAAGTAGGACTGTCAAGATGACTCAGTTTATCGTCTATTTGCAGTACAAATTCTTATAACAAAATATATTTCCTGAATAAAATAAGCATATGGCCCAAATCTCCTCAACTTCATGTACTAACAGACTCGTAATTGAATCTGAATTCGTTAATCATCACTAGGAACTGCATTGACACTATTGTATACAAAAAAAGAGAGAAGTAAATTATTAATCAACCATCATATTGTTGTGAAACTACGACAGTATCAAGTATTTCAAAAAATCCAATCTTATAAGACAATGGGTATAGGAGAATTGAGGTGGAGTGACTGAATAAGATCAGAATCTGGCAAGTTCAGAGGAGGCAGAGAGAAATGGCTGCAAGTAGAGCTGCCTCTTCTAATTTCTTGCATGGTCATTAGAGCTGCAATTGTGTTCCTGAAAATCCCTTCTCCCGCAACCGTTATTGCTTCTCTTCCTTCTTTCACTCTCTCTTCTTCCTCTACAGGGAACGCTGTATCTATCATGTATTCGCATTGCTTGACAAGCTTTGATACTAGATCAGTAATAAAAAAAGGTTGCTCCAGCACCTTTTGAATGAATGGAAGGCGCAATAACCCACCTGTTCTCTTGTCATACTTCTTCAATATCTTGGCCAATCCTACATTAAAATTTGATTTCAATTTTAATCATATTCCATAATTAACACATTAACATTTCAATCCTTAATGCCTAAAGGGGCTAAGCCGCTCAGGGAAAGGGGGACGGTAAAGTTTCTTCTCTCTCTGTTTTTTTTTTATTTTGAAACAAGTTTTGTTAGGGTTTTTTTTACATAGAAATGAGACTCGAAATTCAAACCTCACAATAAAATAATTTAAAAATATAAAAAAAAATATTAATTTAAAATAATAAAAATTAAAAACTTTTTAATTTTTTTTAAAAATAATTTTAAAACACAAAAATAAATATGCTCATGATAAAAAGCATGCAGCTGGGATGGAGGGTGCCCTTTTGAGATCCCAATAACGCCATCAAGGGAATCACAAAACCGGATACAGTTGCAACCATGTTCCAAAATTTGTAACTCAAAGGAGGCTTGCTATTGCAGCTTTGTGCCTGGTTTTTGGACCGAGAACAAGAATCAGCCATAGAAGAAAAAGGGTAGCACCAAGATTGAAGATGCAATCCAATCCAATCAAGGAAAGAAGGCTGGTATATTGGGACCAAGGAATACAGAAGATAGAGGCAGCCATAATGTGGGTACCATGCCTGTAGTCAGGAGAAGAGAAGGGCCCAGAAGCCACATCAGCCATTGAAGAAACTGAAATTGCACCAATGACTGATTCTTTGTATCTGTAAGCTCTTCACTGTTGGTTGCTGGTGCTTCAGCTGTGTCTTCAGACTTCAAGGTTTCAAATATGTTTGCTAGTTTTCTTCAATAAGTTACCAGAAGCATCAATGGTAGGAGCATATGTGACAGGTGAAGGTTCCCATGGAGTCGATTTAGTGCAGCAAACAGTGGTGTGATTAACATGAATTCTAGGAAATCTGAGACCATGATGCATGTTTAGGTTGCTTAGCAATTTTTGCTTCCTGAGATGGACTTGGTGAGCATTAATAGTTGACATTGTAGGAGGAGCTTTAACTAGTGATGCCATCGCTTGATTTGTAATCGAAGCTTTACCAAGTTTGCATATACTATATGGTCTCAATCTCTGAAACACGGAAACAAAGGCCATAAGAACATTGGCCAAATCAAAGAAGATCACGATTCACAAACCAGTGAGTTCTCTATGGTTTAAACTAACTGCATATTTGTTTTTAAAAAATTTCCTATACAGCCACCATAATTTCTTCCAGCTAACAAATTATTTTAACATCTCCAAGCAGCTTAATCACACAGCAACCATATACTCCAGACACCACAACAATTGACTCCCGAGAATTTTACAAGACAGTAACAGATTACAGTGAGTTAATATAGAATCATTTGAAAATAAAACATTGCCAAAATTTACAAAACAGTAGCACCATCAAGCTCATCACAACTTGAGCTATTAAACTTCAAAATCAGAAATTAATGACAAAATTCAACAATACCCACCATAAAAGTTAGAGAATTGAAAGCCCAATAAGAAAACAGCTTCCATATCTCAACTCACCAACTTCAACTACACTCTACAATACAACTACCATAAGCGCTCCAAAAACTAGAAAGAAACAGATTTTATCGAATAATAAGCAATCGTTGAAAAAAGAGACATCTAAGAAGTAAAAACATGTAATCAAGATGAAGAAAAAGATAAGAAACTTGAAATTGAGGTTTACCTTCTGAGAGAAAGGAAGAGAAACCTTGCTGTGTTGATTATGTAAAGAAATGTCCAGTAGAGTTTTTTTTTTTTTTTATGAGCTCAAATCTCTGAAGGACCGAGTTTCTGGCCTGACTAACTCGTGAAATGAAACTTGGCCGAGACAGGGTTGACGAAAAAATCCGATTTTGTTTCACGTGTAATTTCAGAATTTTTTTTTTTTAAAAAAAAGAAGTTAGTTTGCGTCAGCCCACTTGACTTCCGACCCAGATCTTAAATTGGATATATCATGGATTGAGTTTTTATTGTACCCGATATCGCGGCGGTCTTAAAAGTTATTAAATCTTTGGAAAGAATGGATTTTTGACATCCTGTTTTTTAATAGTGAATAGTCTTTGTTTAAGGAGTCGCCACCTAATATTACGGTTACTAGGAACCCTAACTGGTTAACAGAGATTCTATGGTCCGAGACTGATTACGTAAAAGGGAATATATTATCACCCCTTAAACGTTCTGCCTAAAACAGGTTGCATTGCTGATCTTTGTCATTAATTGCTAACATTTTTTGTTGGCTTATACTATGATTGTTTGTGTGTAATATTCTTCACTCTAGGGCCAGTGAATATTCAACAACGGATATTTCCAACTCTGGCGTTGGTAATATTACGTAGGTATCAAAATAAATAAATTTAAATCATCATTTTTTTTTATTCCCGACTCTGGCGTCAGTGAATAAACAAATAAAATCAATTTATTTTTTTACGCATACGTATTATTTTTATTTTTATGTAGCTAAATAAAAACAAAATAAAATAAAATAAAATAAATTTACATTAGTACTATTATTCTTGACTCTGGCGTCAGTGAATAAACCAATAAATTTATTTTATTTTATCTTATGTTATTTTTTTTACATACATTTTTTATTTTTGTATAACTAAATAAAATATAATGAAATAAATTTGAATCGGTATTTTTATTCTGACTCTAGCGTCAATGAATAAATAAATAAAAAATTATATTTATATTTATATTTTTACATGCACAATTTTATTATATTTTTTATTCTTTTATTTTTGGGCTTGGCCCGACTCATTACATGGTGTTTGGACCCGACCCACCAGACCGCCCGGGTCACTGGCCCAAGCCAGTGACCCGGATGTAAAGAAAAACAGATGCTTCACGCGTGCATCAACAGTGCGAAGGTAATTAAATTACCTTCGCACTGTTCAAATGTTATTTGAACATAGAAGAGCAAAAAAAATGGAAATGGACGCACTTGTTTCTGGAGATTGCGAAGAAGGCTGCAACGCTGGTGTGGCTACTTTGGTTTGGCTGTTTTCCACTCTTTCCCCCGGTATGCCCGCTGTCCTGTTTTTTTGATTTCTCAATTCTTGAGATGAAGGGCTTCTGTTTCTTTCTTTGATTGTGTTCTGTCTCCTCTGGTTTCAAGATGAAGGCCAGCAGACAATGGTGATGCTGGTTGTCCATAATCTTTGGTTCAGTGGCGTTCTTTTTTCCTTGCGGGGACGAAAACAATGGCAGGGCTGATCTGTGACTCTCCTCTGCCTTTCTCTCGTTCTCTGTGTATATTTTTTTTTTGGGTTTATGGTCTATTTCTTTTTTTGTGATTTGCTCTGTATTTGGGTTGATTTTTTCGTCCTTGTTCTGTATTTTTTTGGGTTGATTTTCCGCCCTGGTTCTAGGTTTTCTGCTCCCTTTTATAAAGACCCAACGAATTGCTTCTAACCAGTCCTGTCTTTGCAGGACTGTTATCTTCTACGAACGAGATTACAGGTGAGAGACGTGGTCCACGATTGGATCGAACCCGTTGCAGATTTTCAGCCTATTGAATCGGGATGGAGAAGACTAACATGACTGTTCCACCAGCAACGGCGGCGTTTCGACAGCAAGGGATTCCACCAGCAACGGCAACGTTTCAGCAGCAATGGACATTTTCTTTTTGATCCCTGAACTTTGGAAATTCGGCAATTGGACCCCTAAACAATTAAAAATTTCTTTTAATTTTTCCCCCTTTTGGATTAATTTCAATTAAATCCCTAAATTGATACATTATTTACAAAACAGTCCTTAATTCCTGGATTGTTCGATTTGGTCCTTAATTAATTCTTTTCATTATGCCCTTTTGGATTAATTTCAATTAAATCCCTGAATTATAACACTGTTTACAAAACATTTCTTAATTTTTGGATTGTTCAATTTAGCCCTTAATTAAATCTTTAACTTTTATTTTTTTTTAAATTGATCAATTAACTCTCAAATTACATCCCAAACTTCAAATTTTATTGTCTTAACACCATTATCAACTATATTTAATTTTTTATTATTTGTTCAAAATTTGGGTTATTATAAATTTTATAACAGTGGTTTCACGGAGTTATACCATGCTTTGCTTCTATTTTGAATAAATATAGCATACATGTAGAAGTTATTGAAAAAATATAATGACGCTAGAAAGCCTAAAATTTGAAGCATATTAAAAGTTTTTTTTAGTGATTATGGTAGCAGTTATAGTTTAAAATATTTTTTATTTAAAAATATATTAAAATAATAATTTTTTTATTTTTTAAAAATTATTTTTAAAATCAGCACATTAAAACAATTTAAAAACATAAAAAAAATTAACAAATTTTTTTTAAAAAATATATTAAAATAATAATTTTTTTATTTTTTAAAAATTATTTTTAAAATCAGCACATTAAAACAATTTAAAAACATAAAAAAAATTAACAAATTTTTTTTTTAATTTTAAGGGAATGCAGTTTCAATTGCATTCTCAAATGCTTCCTAACAAGTACACTTTAAAAGCGTTGAGAATGTCATGTATTTGATTATATGTTTTTAAAAAATATTAAAAAATAATATATTGAATAGATTGAGGTTAACTTTGATTAATATAAAAAACTCACGACTCAAATAATAAAATTATTATAACTCTATAAAATATAAATTAAAACAAATTAAAAAATTTAATCTCAATCAACAATACACTCAGAACAAAAATAATATAAAAAAAATCATGATATGTTGTGAAACTGAACATAAAACCATGATAACTCTAGAGCAAATTGAAGAAAAAAATGTTTTTTTTTAAATAAAGCTATGTAGTGAAAAAAAGAAATTCTATCCCAAAATAATTTTATTGGTGTATTATTTTTTTTTCAAAAAAAACACTCTTTGATATTTTTTAAATGATTAAAAAAAATAAAAAATAAAGCCCTTTTAAGACACAGTTAGGAGCTCGGACCTGTTGACCTATTACTAGGCCTAAAATCAAAGGCAAAGCTGTGAACCTGCTCATTTTAATTTTCTGTCCTCCTAAATTTTATTTTTTTCAAATTATTGATAACAACACATTTTTTGTTAACCTAGTTTTCGGTAACCAGAGGATAGTTGAAAAATCATGGCAAAGATATTTGATGCTCAAAAATTAATTTCCAACCCTTTTTTCACCAAAACACTTGGAAAATATTATAGAGACTTTAATAAGTCTATTTATGACCTCAAACAACTCAAAACTCAATTAAAAAATCTAAATTCAAACTGAATCCAAAACATTATCTGAGTCTAAATCTATCATTTCATGCAAAAAAAAAAAAGATAAAAAAGATTTATGCGAAACTCTTTTTATTGAAAGAAACTAATTGACATGAAAATCAATATTTTTTATAGATAAAAATAGTGTTGATCAAGACTTTTTCTCTATCATTGAAATTCAAAAACTCTATCTCTTATGTCTTTAAAATAAGATAAATAAAGTTTCAGGTTATAATTGAATTTTTAAAAATTTGAGGGACCAAATAAGTTTATGACCTGAAAACAAAAGGAAGAAATTGAAAATTTCTCTCCAATTTTAAAAACACCACCCATTTCCTTAGGTCTTTTTACTTTCATCTTTCCATTTTTCAACAAATTTACTTCATTTTGCTTTTAATTTGATCCCAGAGGGCAAATTTAAAAGTAAAAGATTGGGATGGAAAAAAAACAACATTGTAACAGTTCATAATGCTACGTGTCTTAGTCTGTATTGCTTTTTGCACTGCCCAACTTAATGTTTTCTATAATAGTTCACATTGCCTTTTGAGGACAATTTAGGCAATCAACACATAAAACAAAACACGTATAAAATATAGCAACAAAAAGTTTTAGTGAATAGTTCTTAACGGTAATATCAATTAAATTCAAGATTAACTAGTCCATCAGTTCATAATAATTAATTAAATTGTTAAATTAATTTTAAAAATAACATAAAAATCATAAAACTATTAAAATCAGAACTAAAATATGATATTTTTTAAATATAAAAATTTAATGGTCGGAGCAACGATTCCATTGCTACTTTAAAGAAAACAATATTAAGAAATTCCTATAAAAATCTGGACATGATCCCACAAACTTATCAAAAGTTATAGGCATTCTAAGTTATTATTATGATCTGACATGATCAGACCTCTTTTTAAATTTAGATTTATTCCACTAGTTCATAAATGCATTTGTTAGCTTATCCACATAATTTTTCAGTAGTATATCATCATATAGTTGTGTCAAGCTCACACCTAACCGTCTAAAATCATCTATTATCATAAGCCCGATATTTAGCAAGTCTCGTATTTTTCAATAGCAACAATGTTAAAATGTATTATTTCACAAGTTTTTTTTAATAGTATTATTTTGCCAAATCTTTCAAATATATTTGCTAATTCTTTAAAAAAATTTAAAACACTGCTTTTTACGCTACACATCATAATGTTTTCTATAACTAATAAATTGTATTTTTATTATATACTAAAAAATAAGTTGGTGTCTTAGCAATTGGTAATGTGTTGGTGGGCTTCCAAGAATAGTTTTTTATATATATATATACCAATGATGTATTTGGTCCCTCACCTCCCATCCCTTCTCAATTTTTTATGAATCCCATCTCACAACTCATTTTTTCCTACTACACTCAGTTTTTATCCCTTTTTTTTTAATTACCGACAGTGTCAAATCCCCCAGTCAAATGGCACCTGTTCTTTAAAACCCTTGGGATTTAAAGAATAATGATTAGGAAGTAGAGGGATGATTTTGGATTACGATAACCAGAGAGGACTAAATTATAACAAAATCGAGAGCACGGGAACGTGATGCACCGTATCCGTACATGGATATACCCATGTTCTGTAAGTTATTCGGATGACAAATTTCTATGGTTTTTTTCACTGATCCAATTACATCCTCCTTTCATTGATAAAATGCAAATAGGCCCCTCTATTAGGTCATCCAAATTCTTATTAAAACCCACACGCAAGTCAAGTTCTTCCTTATAAAATAATTGAAAATCATAAAACAATCAAGAAAATCAAAGTTACACAACTATAACTTTTCGTTAATTCTTTTTTTTTTAATTATTTATTATTTTAAAACCACGTAAAATAATAAAAGAACCCACGTGGAGCAACAATT
The DNA here is from genome assembly GCA_015852605.2 of Populus deltoides. NCBI lineage: Eukaryota > Viridiplantae > Streptophyta > Magnoliopsida > Malpighiales > Salicaceae > Populus > Populus deltoides. The sequence continues at coordinate 4,650,076 of CM027583.2, forward strand.
CCTATTGCGAGTGAAACCACAGCCTCCAAGATCGGCCACCAGACCAACAGCCTCATTAATTGCTTTGCAGTGGCGGCACTAGTATTGACCACCACCATCTCCTCCTTTCTTCCTCCAACGAACATAGCCAACCACCTTGATGACAGCTTGCCCCGCCACTAAATGAATCTCAGCTTCACTCACTAACACCTCATCACAACAATTGCCAATTATCACAATAAGAAATCAGATTAAGAAAGCAAATACCCAATTCCACCCGCTCTGCCCAGATCTATCATTTAAAATATTATACTTAGATGATAATCAATGGCCGTAAAAGCGTCGTCACAGTGACCCACCTAGCACGGGAATGAAAAGAATTGAGAGGAAAATATTGAAACTTTCTTTTCCAAACGAGTTCCAGAAAGGCTTAAAATTACAACACAACACTTCTAAACAGAGACAGTTTACTGGGCTAACAAAAATGACCCAAAGACTTCATGGGCTGACCTATAGCCCACAATCGAGCTGAAAGAAGCGTAATTTATTGACACCAGGACGATGGCTAAAACGAAGCTGAAAAGGGCTATCTTCCTGACATTGCGCTGCTGGTTTAGCTGAGGAAGGCACAACACGTTGACACTGGACTGGTGGTTCCCTGTTCATATGAGCAGTGACCGCCATTCTTTTCTTTCTTTCCTTCTTCTGTTTTTTTTTAACGTTCCATTCTATGAATCATTTGCCAAGAAGATTCTCTTGCCGTATGGGTCATTTTAGTTCTAATCAGGATGCCCGCTTGACATCGCTGGACCATTTTCAAAAACATTTTTTTCTTAAAGTAATTAAATAAATATTCTTAAGAACTCTAATGATTTAAATTATATATAGAAACGTATTTATTCTATCAAAATCTTTTAACTTTTTCATCATTTTATTTTTTAATTTTGGTGGAAGAATGATTTTTTTAATTGAAAGTATGGTTATTTGAACAAATACTTAAAAAATTTAAAATAAATACCCTTGAAAGCTCAGATAATTTAAATTAAGCCGGAAAATATGTACTTATTTAGCAAAAACTTCATTTTCTTTATCCATGGAGTTCTTTTTTAATTTTATGGAAAAAGAAATTTCTATCAGAAACATGGTTATTCAATAAAAAAAACATATCATGAGTTGTAAAGCAATTTAAAAACAAGAAAAAAATAATTTTTTAATTATTTTTATGCACCTATATAAAAAATAACAAAATAATCGCTTAAAGAAAGTAATATGAAAAATAATAGAATATATATTTTAATTTAGTTGAATATTTATGATATATGTTTTTAATAACAAGCACAAATTTGTTTCCTATATAATAATAGATAAAAACAAGTATTAGAAAAAAAAACATCAAATATTATTTAAAAACCATGTAATAATTGAATAATCTTTTAAAAAATCATTTTTATTAATTATTTAAACAACATTTATAATAACCCAAGTGCATCTGGCTTGCAAATAGATGCCTCTAGGCTTGAAATCTGGGTCCATGTGCCCAGGTTTTAGAGCACAGGTCAGTTTTGTTTCTTAAAAAAAAAAATAACAGTAGTAGTTCTCAATTATTTCAAGTTTTTTTTTTTTTACAATAAAAACCAAAATTTCAACTTTTTTTTTTCACATTAAAAAATCACATGGATCATTGAAACCTCATTTCCACCCATAAAATACATTTTAACTTGAATAAAAACTTAAAATCAAATCAAATATATATTTTTTCAAGCTTTGATCTACTCATTATAGTATCATTAAAGGTGAAAACACTTCTATTGAATTTCTTTTTTAAGCATGAATTCATATGCACCAAAAATAGAGTTATTAATAGTTGATTTTGAATCACATATTAATATTTATATATAGTTCGATAATGACAATAAAATGAAAAATGATATAATGATATGCTTAGTTGAGAATAAATATAAACAAGCTTTATATAAAGTTCACATTAACAAGGATGAAGAATTGAACGAAAAAATCTATCAATAAATCTAAGATACAAAGTAAGTGAAGACTTAGTTTTTTATTATTCATTTTGGTGCTAATTATGTAATTTTACATATCTTACTCGATAGCACAAATTAAAATAAACTCACACGCCACATATTGCATTTATTATAGGATTGATATGCATTGAGACGATTCAAGATTCACCAAGTTTAAAACTATCAAATTTAGATCTTAAGTTGAACTGGTCGACTACTTGGCTATATTAAGTGAACCGTTTGTTCATTAGGAATGAACTCCTGAAAATCTTCAAGAATCGATCAATCGATTGGCTCGACCAATATGAACAGATCAACTATCTGAGTTGTTAGTGGGGTTCGAACAACTAATTTCTTTTGAAAAGTTATAAATAACTTTTATTTTTACAAAAATATAAGATGATTTTAAACATATAATATATAAAGACTATTTCAAGAGCAAAACTAACTAAAAATCATCAATCTTAACATACTCTAAGATCGTGCTAAATTGAACTTTCATAACTAGACATAAAATTATAATTATTACACTCACTACATTTATACTTTTTCAAATATTTTAAGTTCTATTTAGCGAGTTATAGAAATACGAGTTTCAATTATATTATATGATTATAGAAAGAGTATTGTTACATTCAAATAATTGTAAACTTTTAAGAGTTTATGAGATAAATTCTTGATTATTGATGAGTTACATTACCAAGATAAAAAAATCTTGAAGAAAATATTTTTTAAAATGATTAAAAAAATTGATGAAAATTGATTTGAATTATTAAAAGGATTCAACACTCAATATAATATAATATTGGTGAGGATTCATGACGTTTTAAAGAAACTTGGCATTAGTGGAAACCAAAAAGGAAGAGGTTCAGGAAGTCATCACGAAAGTACCTTAGGGATATGTTCTTTACTATGAATCATGAATGAATAGTGTTTTATAAGGAAGGGTATAAATCAAGCAATAAACAATGCTTCATGAGAAGAAATACAATTACCAAATCACTGGATCATGACAGTGATTTGGTCACATTTGTAAATTCAATTGACAAGGTTCTGTGGCAGACAAACCCATACGAAGTGCATCCTGTCGTGTAACGAGAATGTCATTATTGTGACGGCCTCAGCAATGTCAATCGGGAAATGGAGGGACAATCATAAGGAAAGTGGCCCCCAAGTTCTCTTTGCAGAAAAAAAAAAGTGTCCCTGAGTCCTCTGTAGATAGAAAACAAAAGTGAGTCCCTGAGCCCACGGTAGAAAACAAAAGTGCCTTCGGCTCACATGACGTCAACGAATTTTTCAAGGTTAATTATATAAACACTTGGTCTCGAAACATGATTTACAATCGTGGAGAAGAGGCATACTACATTGAGATGAGGAAAGAGCGGGGCTCTGGCTATCCAGTTGGAAGACTTGGCAAATCCTCCCAAAGAACTCATAAAAGAAAAGGACAAGGCAAGCAAAACTTCGGCTGTCACTACGATGCTAATCTTTGCCGCTGTGAGGAAAGGTTACATACATATTTACTAATCTTTCATCCAGTTTTGTCGCTTCATAAGGCAATATGTTGATGTGCATTAAGATTGTAAGACATTTTGATGAGGTTACTCTGTTTTGCAGTTTGCAAGGGTTTATTTTCTCAACACCATGCCATGCTATCTTTGCATTTCTCAATCCCTTGCTAATTGGTGTCATTCAAGTTAAATTCCAAGGCACAGCTCAGTCTCCATTTCAAACAAGCTTACCAAGCATGTGGGCTTTTCTGTTGGCAACAATCATCTATTGCTTTGCGTTTGCTGCCAACATGAGATTTAAGTGCACTAGGTACTCTCGACTTTCAGGTCATGTTGCTTTCTTCGCAGGATCTTTTTCATCGATCTCATTGGTATCGGTCCTGCTCCCAGCCCTGCCAGGGCGTCTTATTTTTGCTGCGTGGATTATTTTGCCAATCATGGTTGCTCGTAACTTCGTCCAATTCATATGTCTGTGGATCTACCAAAGGGTCATGACGTTAATATTTAAAATACTTGGCTTTTGGTATCGGTTCCTGGATGACATGTCGGTTGAGGAACAACCAGAATACCCTGTGGAGATTATTATATCCAATTAATTGTGTTCCAAGGTAGAAGCTCTACTTTCGGATATTACCGCAACAGGTTTCTTAAAAAGCTTCAATTTTGTTCATACTATCAAATAAAAAGTTAGCTTTTTCACATTTTATTTTTTCTCACTCCTCTCAAATCTCCATACATGTTATGATATCCAGGCAAAAACTTCAAAGAATTCAAGAAAACAAATCCAATAATCAAATTACTTTTTTAAAACTAGAAGGGTGATTTTGACAAATTCTATACTTGAAGGATAGAAGTTAAACATTGATGAATCTTTAGGGGAAGAAATGAAGTTTACCCAATAATCAAATTATACAATTCCCTTGTGGATAACTCATCCGCAAGCTTCCCTTTAAGAATCCCTGTGCATAACCCTTTGCAGCTATGCATAAACTTAAATTAATAAATGGCAAGAGGATTATCCTATTGCAAACAATCCTATATTAAAACCATTTTCCCCCAAATGTCGATCTAATGAAAATGGGCGAGGAATGGAACTTTATTGATGCCATTTCTCTGAGTGCTGGGCTGATAAAGTTAGCTAATTGCTAACAAGCTTCTCCTTGTTGTGGAGCCCGGGACTTGACAAACCCCCAATAGTTCAGAGTTTTGGACAAAACCTGTGACTTGACAAACCTCCCAGTCATAGGAGGTTTTGGACAAAAAAAAGAGTAGAGGAACACATTAAAGGAGCACATAGGCCAAGTGGCAAACCGAGACAAGGCTGTCACGTAAGCCCCAATCACAGGAGCTTTCTTCGGTCATTTATTAAGTAGGACTGTCAAGATGACTCAGTTTATCGTCTATTTGCAGTACAAATTCTTATAACAAAAAATATTTCCTGAATTAAATAAGCATATGGCCCAAATCTCCTCAACTTAATGTGCCAACAGACTCGTAATTGAATCTGAATTCGTTAATCATCACTAGGAACTGCATTGACACTATTGTATACAAAAAGAGAGAGAGAAATAAATTATTAATCAACCATCATATTGTTGTGTGACTACGACAGTATCAAGTATTTCATAAAATCTAATCTTATTAGACAATGGATATAGGAAAATTGAGCTGGAATGACTGAATAAGATCAGAATCTGGTAAGTTCAGAGGAGGCAGAGAGAAATGGCTGTAAGTAGAGCTGCCTCTTCTAATTTCTTGCATGGTCATTAGAGCTGCAATTGTGTTCCTGAAAATCCCTTCTCCCGCAACCGTTATTGCTTCTCTTCCTTCTTTCGCTCTCTCTTCTTCCTCTATAGGGAATACTGTATCTATCATGTATTCGCATTGCTTGACAAGCTTTGATACTAGATCAGTAATAAAAAAGGGTTGCTCCAACACCTTTTGAATGAATGGAAGGCGCAATAACCCACCTGTTCTCTTGTCATACTTCTTCAATATCTTGGCCAATCCTACATTAAAATTTGATTTCAATTTTAATAATATTCCATAATTAACACATGAACATTTCAATCCTTAATGCCTAAAGGGGCTAAGCCGCTCAGGGACAAGGGGGACGGTAAAGTTTCTTCTCTCTCTCTCAGTTTTTGTTTTTTTTTTTTTTTTGTTGGACAAGTTTTGTTAGGGTTTTCTTTTTACATAGAAGTGAGACTCGAAACTGAAATCTCACCCATTTAACATATGTAATAGTAACTCTGAGCCACAGGCTCATTGAGTAAGAGATCGTAAGGATAAAGTTGGGCAGCCCCTTCGCCATTAGCTTACAAGAACGGATTCTGTTGGTATAATTAATTTATCACAATTGCTCATTAAATCATATGTTATCTGGCTGTTTGCAGAATATAGTCGATCTTTCAAAAGTGGGGGTGATCACTGCGTAGCTTTGTCAGGCTAATCAAGTACCTGTGTAATTGATGTTGCTGTAATTCTCCAGAAGCACCATTTCACCGTGGAAATTGACAATGTTTTTTCTAATCTTTCTCATCTGCTCTTTGTACTCTGCCTCTGAAGGCTGACTTCCACTTGGCCCCCAAGTATCAATCACTTTCTGAATCCTCTGCTTTAGTTCCTGCGTATACAATATACCTTCTTTGTTAGCTAGTTTTAAAGACATGGTCAAATACGTGCATCAGCTTTGCTACTTCAGAGTTACCTTCTTTGTCATCGAGTATACGAGACTAATTTATGTTATTACAGTACCTTACATTAGTTTTTTCACATCTGTAATTTCTCTCTTCCATCTATATTTTAAAGGAGAAATAAGATTTGAGAGAACAAAGTAGCAGTATAAATTACATCCTATAAAATGCAAGCCAACTATGCTAGTTCGCGCGTGTCTTCGTGTAAAAATATCTGAAGCAAGTAATTTTTTAGTTCTGTTTCATAATAAATAATAAATTCATTTATGTAAATAAGCACACTTGTGTCAAGTATTCAAGGAGGAAATTAATAATAAAAATAATAATAATTTTGAATTACACACACTTGTGTCATGTACTTAATTAAAATAATAGTAATATTAATAATAATAATTTTGAATTTTATATATATATATATTTGTGTCACCTGCATAAATAAAATAATAATAATAATTGTCGTATATATGCGACGTTAAAAATAGATAACAACAACAACAATAATAATTTTAAATTCTCTCATGCAAGCTTGTATTCAGTCATCACTATATTGTTTAAGATGTAAGATTCTAAATAACATTCGGATATAAAAGAAGTAAAAATCATATCAATCTAGTGTGAATGAGATCTGATAATTAATTATAAAAATTACATGAAATTTTTAATATAAGACCACATTTTCACTAGCATTGCTTGTGAGGCTATTATTTCTTAGTTTGATGTCAAGCAAGTAGAGTAAGCATTTTTTTTCTTCCCTTTTTGACTCCATTTTAGAACCATGGTTGATTACCAATTTAATTATTTAACCAGACAAGTCTAACAAGTATACTAGCTTTTGACTCAAATTGCTTGGACTCCATTAATTACCCACCAAAACTAGCTTGATGAAACATCATGCTCTCTGTCAAAGTTCATTCAGTCAAACAGGCAAAAAGGAGGAAAAACTGCGAGAAAAATAAAAGCATACCTCATGCCGAATAATGAAATCCTCTTCTTGTTCCATGAAAAAAGTATTGAACTTGTCGATTTCACTGTTCAGCAGACGCACAAACTCAGCCTCTGCCTTTCCATACTCAACTGATCCATACGAGAAAGGTGGAGCCGATGAGATCAGACGAACAAGCTTCTTCAATTCCTTGTAAGACAAAAACTTGTCACGCCAATCTGGCAAGGTTTCTTGAACTTGTTGCTTCAATCTCTTGCCAAACTTCATTGGTATGTCCGAATACTATGTTTCTCAGAAAAAAATCAACCTCTAACAATTTCTTGCCTAAAGTTACAAAGAAGTAAGGCCAAAAAAATTGGAAATGGAAAGATTGTGTAATGTGGGAGAGAAATGAATTGATGGGGGGATTTAATAAGAAAAGGTTAGTAGAATATTAGAGGGCATATGCTTCGCGTGATGAAGTGGCAGTTAGAAAAGCTATAAGAGAGTTGTTGAAGTAAGAGAATTCCTAAGCATATTCGGTTACTCTCGTCCTACCGAGGACCAAATTTATGAAAAATGACTTTATGGTATAGTTTTGCATTAAATATTAGGAAGTGGGGTAAATGGGCCTGCGGGCTGTCTAGTTTCACGTCGCTGTGGGGTTATACACGATTTGAATCGGTGTCCGTACAAATCCTGAAGTGGGTCCTACATCCTATCTATTGGTGTTTTGAGGAGTGGGTGAGTGACTGCCAGTTACTATAATATTGTAGTTATAGGAGAGGATATGGGGAGAGGATGATTCCAAGGAATCTCCATAGAATCTCCTGCTGGAACGGAGATTGTATATTACTAAAAAAAAAAAGAGAGGGAAACGTGAGACCATTCGAATATTTGATCTTCGAACTAGAAAATCCTCTGATCCTTTTTGTTGTATTGGGCCTCATCCACGTCTCCGTGCAGACCATTCGATTAAGGACACCTTAATACGTGTTATGATCCGACAATTGATGTCATTTTTTTAATACTTAGGGAATTTGCTACAGTTAAGCATAAAATAATATGCCATCAGCAAGAATTTCGAAACAGGTATTTTTTTGTTTGTTTAAGAACCAAATTCATATCCCTGGGCTCATCATGATCATATACTGCCTTTAACAACTTATTATAAATAATTACATGAATTATGTTGTGCTCTAATCTGTAAAACAGCTCATATGACAGGTATTTACATGTTATAATGGACGGGCTTCCAGGCTATTAATGAAGACATTCTGGGATGACAAGCCATTAGCCCATAATCTCCACAGTCTTAGATGTTGAAATGATCATTGTACAGTGCATACCTTAAACGGGCTGGCTCCATTTCCATGTTGGGTTTCCTTGACTTTTGCCACTTTCTCGATTTCTAGCACCCACAGAGTTTTTATATATATATAGATCCCCCTCTCCACTCCAATCAATTTCTGAGACTCGGTATTTTTCTTTTCAAACAATCAATGGATTTTCCTTTAAAAAATAAAAATGAAAGTTAGTGGATTTGGTTTCTCGTTGTTATAGTAATTGTTTTTATTTTAACTGTAAATGTTTTTCGTTTACTTCTGCACATTGAATTTTTTTAAAAAAATTATTGAGTTCTGAACAAAACATTCACTCTAAACTAGCATATATTAATCAGATTTTTTCTCATGGTCTATTTTAAGATTTGAAGCATAAATGATAGATGATAGCCGAAGAACTAAATTCACAACCAACCCTAAATCTTATATTACAGAAGGAATTATTAAATATATATATATAATTATACTTTTAGATTTCATTAAATTTATAAACTATCACAAGATATCATATAAGAACTCCATTTTTTATGAAAGAAAAAAAAATGTAATTTCAAGTATAGGAATGACCCCTTTATATTCGCATAGAGATTTATTTTTTTAATGAAAAAAAAAGTGTGGCATTATCAAGCAATAAAAAAAGGGAGAGAGGAATTATAAGGTAAATTCCTCAATCATTTCACAAAAACCAATTGAATAATAAAACATTACATGTAAAAAATAAATTGGCCCTACAAGATCATTCATGAATCCACTTACTTTACTTGTTAATATATTTAAATAGTCTACGAGTGATTTAACAGAGTAGGTAATAAAGTATACAAAAGATAACTAGATATGCCGTTAAGAAAAAACCCGGCAATGGAGGGGAAGTGCCTCATTTTTATTTTATTTTTCAACGGTAACGATGCAGACTGCAGTACGTCCGTGCGCTTCACGAGCAAGGACGTCTCCCTCGTATTTTGACTTTTTCCTTTTCTGTTTTTCTTAAATTAAAAATTAAAAAAAAAAACGCCTTGTTTGTCTGAAGACTGACGTCTGAGCTCTAGAAGGGACCCTCTCATGGGCAACTTATTTGTTTATCTTTTCAGTCTAATGTTGTCTTTTTACATCTGCATTTACTTGTCGAACTTGGCTAAAAAATTTATAACATAGGGAGTTAATACGGATAGATTATTTTTATTTATTGTAATAACCACTCAATTTTAGGGGGTGTTTCACAAGCAATATAATATTTTTGTAAAAGTATTTTTAATTAGAAATAAATTAAATGATGTTTTTTTTTATTTTTTATATTGAAATATCAAAATAATGAAGAAATATCTACAAAAATTAATTTAATATTTTTTAAAATAAAAAATAATTGTAAAAAAACTTTTAAAAATAAATTGAATAATAAGCTCACCCTTAATTAAATTAATTACAGTGTCTTCTTGTTCAAACAACATTAGAACAGCCGAAAACATCTTCACTTTCATCCTCAATTATCACACGAGCACACACTCACTGATCCTCCTTAATCATCGAGTCACCAATAAGCAACTCATCAAGTTGATGCTGAGTTGCGAAATAAGATCGTGGTTCTTCTCCTAGCTAGGATCTACTCGTGGCGAGGAAGCACAGCAGAGTGTTGGTGTTTTAGCAAACAAATTAAAGAGGTAAAACTTACTATACTGATTTTATTCAGACAAGGTTATCCAAAGTGTTAGAAGAAACTGATGAATTAGCCACCATTTTTACCTGTGACTCACCATGAAGATATTTCGGTGACTTTTTCGTTTTCAATGATATTTTGTGGATTTTTTAAAAAATTAAACAGGAATTAATTAGTTGTAACGAAACGTAGAGGTGGCTTTGACAGGTCATGAGCTATGTCACTCGGTAAGGTAAGTTGATTCTGTAAGTTTATTATGTAATAAATAAATAAATAAATCGTAAAATACTCATAGATAATGGAAGCATTCAAAACGCAGCACAAATGTTGTTTGGTGGAAATTAAAAAAAAAAGTTTAAAAATATTTTTTATATTTTTAAATGTTTTTATGTACTGGTATAAAAAATAAAATTTTAAAAAATATTATTTTCATATATTTTTAAATAAAAAAATATTTTTAAAAATAATTATTACCGTAATATTAAATACCACAATTGTGACTAGAGGAAAAGTTATTTTCTAGGAAGGGCTGTGCTAAATTCACAGGGCATATTAATCATTTTAAAAAGTTAAAGTTGTAGTGAATATAACATCGACTTTTTAGAAGAAGAAAAAAGTCTCACTTGTCAATAATTTTATTCTAATCTTTTAAAACTAATAAGTTTAACTTAATATTTTATTTTAAAAAAATCACACATATTTTCCACTTCATATACTTAAAAAAATAATCCATTAATTTTTTTTATCTTTATTAATAAATACTTTAATAGTAATTTTTTTTAATATCATATTTCTCTCCACCTGTGAAAAAGTTTATAGCTATAATATTTTTTATATTATCATTATTTTTTAATCTTGATTGTATCAAAATCAAGTTATGATAGTAAAATAGAAAAATACTTCTTCATATTTAATTGTAAAATATTTTTCTCCGGACGCTAATTCCTTCAATCACCTTTTCTTTCAATGCCCCGTTTGTTTGTTGGAAAGTAGTTTTTTTTTTAAAGTAAATTTCAGGAAAGTGAATTATTTTTCAATATTTGGTAGTGTAATAGAAAATAAGTTGAAAAACACTTTTTAGTGTTTGGTTATGTCATGGAAAACGAGCTGGAAAATAACTTATTAATGTTTTATTTTTTTCAAGTTTATTAGAATAATGAGGAACAAATATTACAAATTAAAAAGTTGAATGAGAATGAAATTGAGAAAAAATATAATTTCATAAATTATCTCAAATAAAATAAATAATAATCAAAATAATAGAGATCAAATTTAAAAAATAAAAAATTAAAAGATGAAGAAATTAAAATAATAACAATTAAAATTTCATAAATTATTTCAAATAAAATAAGTGACAATCAAAAGAATGAGGACCAAATTTGATAAATAAAAATTTTTAATTAAAAAATGATAAGGAAAAAACAAATAACAATTATAAAAATAAGGACCAAAATTAATATAAAAATTAAATTCTAAGGGATGAAATTGAAAAATAAATATTCAAAACAAAAAATATATATAGCAATCAATAATTTGAGGACCAAATTTGATATAATCATCAAATAATATGACATTTTTAAATTTTTCACAACTTCTGAAAAGTGTTTTTTGCCCAAAATAAAAAGAAAATACTTTTCTAAAAACCAAGTCAAATTTTTCTTTGACTTGAAAGTGTTTTTCATTGATCGAAAAATATTTTTCATTAACCAACTTTTCTAATAACAAATAAATATAAAAATATTTAAAAAATAATTTTCTAGAAATCAGTTTCAGAAAACAAACAGAACTTCGAAAACAAAAAAAAATAAGAAGAAGGAGAAAGAAAGATAAGAAACAACCATGAAAGATATGTGCGTTGCACTACTCACCCCTGCACACAATCCACTATCTTTCTTATTTTTCGTCTCTCTATAGTTTCTCAAACATACAGTCAATGCTTTAAAAGAAAGATTGTTAGCGAGGTCAAGCTCATAATCTTCTTTCGTCTTGGTTTTTTTTGAGAGATTGTGATTGCGGGCTTGTTGCAATGAAAAATGAAGGAAAAAAAAGAAAGAAGAAAGAAGGAGAAACGATGCTTGAATATATATATAATAGAAGAAGAATGAGAAATCTTCATTAAAATCATATACTTGAATACATTTGTTCAGACGAACTTTCTTATTGTTCTTGTAATTCTGTGTTAGAAGACTTTGATTGACCTGCTAATATTTTGATGAATGATTGCAAGTTTTCTTACTCCAGGAACTGATTTGGATCTTCTAGCGAGACGCAGGCATCAGAAATTGCGTCTCTTGACAAAATTGAAGACGTATTTTGACTTGGGGACATTTTATTGGTTATCCAAGCTTCCAAGGAAGGCCCCACACAAAGTTCCACCAATCAGAAAATGCCGAAAAGGTCAGCCTGAAATTCCCTCTCCTCGCCGTATATAAAAAAAACCCCTCCCTCCATCTCTACCAGCAAATTCAGCATAAACACTTGAAACCCATTTGAGCCTCCTCCAGTACAAACTACAAAGACAGTATCTGTGTAGAGAAGAGAAATAGAGCAGAGCAGAATGCCTGAAAACCTCAGGGGAAATCCTGCTTTCGAAAGAGAAAGGTTGGTCTAAATTAAATTTCTTAGCTTTGTTTCCCTTAGGGAAAAGCCCGTCACTCTCTCTTTCCTGTATTAATGCTTCCTCCACTTTAATCTCTGTTTTTCCAGTCAAGGAATTAGCCTCTTAAATTGTCCTTGATTTTTGCGTACTTATCGATTTTAATTGTTGTTGTGATCACAGCATTGTTACGCAACATGGAATATTTGCCCTCCTGGTTGGGACGCTAACCAATCAAATCCAGGTGAAGTACCAATCACTTAAAGGCTCTCCATTCGACAGCCACGACGTTATTATGTCAGTTTTCCTTGTTGCTCTGTTTATATATGCCACGGCATCGGTGGCCGAAGAGATGCTCCGAGCTCGAGAATCAACTTACTACACACTGGTTGGCAATCTCCGACTCTTTGCCAGTGCCCTTGCTGCGATATTGCTTCTAGTTATTCTTGCTCCAGTTCTGGGGTGCATTATTTCGGTCATATGGGCCTGTTTATTGATGAGAGTCGCATATGAATCAAGCCGAGAGTTGTCCGACATTTTAAACCAGTTAACGAATAAGTTACTAGACGTGTTTACCAGGCTCATTGCACGCGTGAAGGAGGAACCAAATCAGCCACGTGTCTAGCTCACTACATGTCCTCAGAATTTAGATAGAGTAATTGGCAGAGGAAAATAATACGTGTTTGGGACGAGTTCTGGTTGCTCTCCTCCCCGCCCTCTCTGTTTTTTTTCCTTTTAAAGAAATGTTTGTATGTTTGAAGAGGAAGATGTTGATTACGAGGATTAAATAAGTACTTACAATTTTATTAAATAAGTACTTACAATTTTATTTTATTTTGTCTCGACTTATTGTCAACACGCTAACAAAAAGGTTTGTGTCTTCAAGCTAACAAGCTTGGTTAGGGGCTAAATACACATTTGGTTAAAATATTCTTCACCCGGCACGGTACAAGGATGAATCGAATACTTGGCACGTGATCCATGGATCTACTACAAGGAAAAACAAAATATCCTCACTACAAAGAAAATCAGATGCAGTTAGAGAAGAAATTAATATTTAGGTAAGTATTGGGATTATTTTCCTATGGTGGTTGCAAATTACACGATATAACTAAATAAGCTAGAGTATTTAATTACTGTGCATGAACTTTTTTTTCGTGGTAATTAACTTTATTTATTCACAGTTTCATCATTACAGGCTAAGTTACATGAGAATGTTTTTACAGGTTAATCTTGATGATAAATACAAGAAAATAAAAAAAAATTGATGTAAAATATTTGTATTTTTATACGTTATTTACTTATTGCTAGAATATCAACCTTTTGTTTTAGTTTTTAATTAACATCTGCACTTTTTTAAAATTTACCATTTAATAAATTTTTTAATTAATCGTATCAGACACGTATATTATTTTTTTTCATTTTTTAGCTAACAAGTTCTATAATACTATAAAACATAATGATATGATACTATAAAGACTATTTTCTATTATTTTAAAAATTATTTTAAACCCTATTAGAGTGCAGTGCAAATAGATTATACTAGTTTGTACTTTCATGCTATGCTACGAGGACCATAATTTTTTAAAAAGTAAAAAAAATGAGGTCTCAATAAATTATTTAACATTACTATTAAATTCACAAACATAATTATTCTGGAATTGTTTTTCATTAAGATAATTTTTTTTATGAACATATTTCTTATTTATCTTACCAAATACAACGTTCTTAATTAGAATTGTTGTTCCAGTTAAAAAAATATTTATGATCATTAAAGCAAGTTAACAAAAAATATAAAAATAGTATCTTCATAGTTTACGTATGGTTTAAAAATAAAATAAAATAAAATATGATAAAATCATGTTCAAAATCTATATAATTTTTTTTTTAAAAAAAAAAAACAATCTGCATCAGTTATGTCAAAATTAAAGTGCAAGTGACTATGGTGAATTTTTCATGGAATGCAAAAAAAAAAAAAAGGGTTAGGTATAGTATCTAGACCAACAATAACAAAATACCTTGCCTTGCTTTAATTTTTTATTAGAAGGCGGGTGACATGTCATCCTAAATGAAAGTATTACATGTCTCAGTGGTCAAACTCCCGATCTCTTGCTTTAATTCCGCGTGCCAATTAACTGAATTATGATATAAAGTTGTTATTAATTTGATGCTGAAATAGAGTTGATTTTACAAGATAGAGTTTTAGGATATTTTTAAAAGATTGAAAGATGAAGGACGAATTTAAATAAAAAAACGTATTCTTTCAGTTAAAGCATGGCAAACTTCAATTTGGACCTCCATGTTTTTCTTTTTACCTTTTCAGTCCGTGATCTTTTAGTTATTTTTATCTTGACCCTAAACTTTATTTTTATTGCATTTCAATCTCTAGACTTTTATATATGCAAGAGAAAGGCATCATGAAATGGAGATGATAAAGAAAAAATTTGATAGATCATATTTTAACTATAAAAAGACGATCCTGGAGCAAATGAATTACTCTCTACAACGAGAGTTTAATACTGATGGTGTTGATGCATCAAAAAGTAGACAGAGCACATAAATATTTTTTATTTAATTTGATTTTTATTTTTTAAAATAATTTTAAATTGTTCCAGTGTTCCAAAATAACAGAAAAATATAAAGCAAAACCAAGCAAGTGGCCTCAGGTTTTTCTTTTTCTTTTTCTCTTAGGCTAGGTGCGTTCACCATAATGCCTAGTTTTTTTTTATATATTTGGTTTTATCTTTTATTTTACTTTTTTAACTAGTATATTCTCCCTCATTTCTTGAATATTTTTTGTTAAATAATTATTTTTGCAGGAATTAATATTTTAAAAGGGGTTTTTGCAATTTCATAATACCATAAACAAATTATTATAATTTATCTTTTATTTTTTTACCTATGAAATCTTAAATAAATTACTCGTATCTGTATTATGCATTTATAATACTAAGAATCATATTTACTTAACAATTAAAATAAATCATGGTGATAAATACAAGAAAATACATAAAATAAAAAAGATTGTTGATGTAAAATGTTTGTATTTTTACAGGTTTTTTTTACTTGTTGCTATGAACATCAACTTTTTTGTTTTAGTTTCCAATTAACATTTGCAAAGAAAAATTAATTTACCATCTAATATATTTTTTAATCAATTGTATCGGACAAATATGTTGTTTTTTCCATTTTTTAGATAACAAATTTTATAATACTATAAACATATTGATAATATAAAAACTATTTTATATCATAATAAAAATTAATTTGAATTATGTTAGAGTATAGCGGGGATAGATTAGACTGGTTTGCATGCTCGTGCTATGCTATGGATGCTATAATTTTATAAAATATGAAAATACATCCAGATTTTAGAAAATTATTTAACATTGTTATTAAATTTAAAAATATAATTAACTTATTCATCTTAAATAAAAATATTATATATCTCAATGCTCAAACTCATGATCTCTTACTTCAATCTTGTGTGCTAACTAATTAAATTATGATAAAAAAATTGTTATTGCATGTATTAAATAAATAAATTTAAAAATACAGTTAACTTACTTGTCTTAAATAAAAATATTATATATCTTAATGCTCAAACTCATGATCTCTTCAATCTTGTGTTAACTAATTAAATTATGATAAAAAATTGTTATTACATGTATTAAACAAATAAATTAATTTGATTAATATTTATACGAATAATAAATCACTACAAGCATCCCAAGCTTTTCTAGTTTAATAAGTTTAATAGTTTAGTTTCATTTGAAGTAATTAAGATAACTGCAATAAACTAATAATCCACCAATGGAATGGATAGAGGGTTTCACTGACCTTACAGAACTCAACGTGTCAATCCCTAAACCGTCGATTCAATCACCCTTGCACCTCCATTCATTTTGTTTGCTTATTAACAGTTCAATACAGCTCGAGGACGTCTCGCCCGCTTGCCATTCTAGAAGCCTCTAGTCATACGCAGTCATTTTCATCCTTTTGCGTTGCTTTTTTTTATTATTATTTTTTTTATTTTAAAGTTCCCTCTTTAGCATATCCATTAAATATTGTATGCGTCTATTCACGAAATTTAATTTATTCTTGATTTGCGTTAAAAAAATATAAAAAATATTATTCATTAAAAATATCAAATAAGCGTTGAAAATATCCATTAATCGTACTATTAGCATAAATTTATTAGCCATCTTTAATTACACACTAGTTTCTTGATAGGTACTTCAAACTTGTATTATTTAATTAATCTATATCATTTTTTTTTCTATTTTCTAATAGATTGTTAAAGATTTATAAATGAATAAAATTTTAATGTTTAATAAATAAATATTTTTTAAAATAATTTCATAAAACCTTGATAATTAAATTAATCTATTTAAAATCTGAATCGTATAAAATATTTCTTAACTTGAGTGAATTAATATTAGAAACATAAATTGAATTATCTCTCAGAAATTAAAAATTAATAGTCAGGTTAAATATATATAATCCTTAAAAATAACAATTACAAAACAATTTTCCCTTGACATTATATTACTATATATGAACCTTGTTTATTTTAAATATTTATTTTTATTCATGTAAAATTGAATATAAATTATCAATAAATACATGAATAAAAATATTAATTAATTAAGTAGTAAGAAAATATTGATTTTTTAATACTATTATTATTTGTCCAGAAAACCAGAAGCAATGTATAGAAAAATAAACTAAGAATTCAATTTAACAATTTGATGTAATTTAACTATTTTCATATTTTTATACTTCATATTTCTTATTAGATTATTTCTAAGCCTTTTTAAAGTTATCATAATAAAATTAAAGTATCAATGTAGCACTGTACAGTTACCAATTTATCAATTGATTTCTTTATTTATTGATAGAATAATAGAGGGGAAAATTAATAATTTTTTTAGTATTTCAGTCTATGAAAAACTAATTTTGGTGGCTTGAAATGACTTATATCAAAGAGAAAGAGAGTTAGAAAGGGAGTTGATATGTTTTTCCTTTTATTTTATCTCATGTGCAACTCTTATATTATCTCCCAGCTATAATATTAAAAATAATATTTTCAAATAATCTGGGAGTTAAAGCAAAATATATGTCGATTTTCCTCACTTGCAAAGAAAAAAGGACTCTTATTCTTCTAATTTTAAATTTTTAGAAAATAAAACTAGAATTATAGCTTTTGCTATAATTCGTCGAAGGCATTTTAATTGTATTGCTTTCTATATTTAATATTAATAAGATAAGAGTACAAGTTTGTAAGAGATGATTTTTCATATATATATATATTTCGTGACAGTTGCAACGATTCTTTTTTCTCTTTTTAAATTAGCTTTAGCTACGAAGTTGATATTTTAGCGAGAAGCTTGGATTAATTAATTTCCCAGGACGCCGGCTTTTCAAAAATACGTCTTTGACCAAATTGACAAAACGAAAGACGTCTTTGAATTTGAAGACCCCACCCATTTGTGGGGTCAATTATGATTCGAGACTTTAACTCTTTTCATCTCCTATAAAATGCCCCATCAATGAAGTAACGACACCTCACCCATTTGTCTAGAGCTCCAAACCCCAAAGACAACATCTCTCTAGCAAAAGAAAGCTGCAGGAAATGGCAGAAAATCACCCGCTTAATCTTGGTTTCCAAGTAGACAGGTTACTCTAAATCCTCTTGCCTTTAATTTATTTTTGCATCAAGTTCACAGGGATTCAAATTAAATTCCGTTTTCCCTTTATTTCACCGTCTTCAATTCTTGTGTTTAAGTAATTTTAATTTTGTTATGATGACAGCATCGTAGCGCAGCATGCCATTTTTGCCCTGTTCGTGGACACGTTAAGCAACCAAATCCAAGTGAAATACCAGCCAATGCGAGTTTCTCCATTTGACACCCACCAGAGGGTCATGTCAACATTTTTAGCTGCTCGGTTTATATACGCCACAACATCAGTTGCAGAGGTTATACTCCGGACGCAGAAATCAGTACATCAAAGACTTGTCAGCAATATTCGCCTCTTTGCTAGCGCCCTTGCTACAATTCTGCTCCTGGTGACTCTTTCCCTGATTGTGTCCTGCATCATTTCTGTCCTGTGGACCTGTTTATTTGTGAAGTTAGCATATGAATCATGTCAGGATCTCTGCCAGTTGCTATGCCAAACAACTGATGAGGTACTGGACATGTTGAAACAGCTAATTGCAACTGTGAGGAGCCCCAAAGAGAAACCAAACCAGCCGAATGTGTAGGTCCTTACAGGTCCCGAGACAGATTAGGACAGTGTTAAGTCATTGACTTGTTGCTCCTAGCCGCTTTTTGTAATTTATATTGTGAAGATATATTGTTAAATCAAGATTTTTTATGCCTTTTGTATCTGGAGACGCGGGTTGTGCCAAGAATATTTCTTTTAAATGATTTATCCAAAGTCTAATCAAATTAATAAGAATTGATTAAAAAATAAAGATTAATTTGTAGACTAATCGAATGAAGATTAATTTGCCCAAATTAGCAGGCAAGTGTACCCCCGGTATAAACAAAACAGTGGGATCCATTAGAAAATCAAATCAACTAAAAGTGGGCTCGCAAATTACAATAATTTTTTTTTCATTAGAAAAAAGAATACCACAGTATTATCAAGCAAAAATTAGATTTTAAGAAGTTATATGGATGAATTCACAAATAGTTTGCTATTAATTAATATGAAATTTGATGTCTTTACACCTGATTAATGGTTATCTAAAAATACTTTTAACTTCTGGTGGCCGTTGGTGGAGGAATTTTTATCTTTAATATACTAGTTTAGTGCAGCAGTAATATTCAACGATTTCTTCTGCCCTGCAAATCTGTTTAAACAAGATAAAGAACAGTTCTTGCAAAGTATATGTGCTTCAGTTTGGTTAATTAGAATTTGGAAGACAAACACTACTGTTCTTAAGTTGTTATAGTCAT
The DNA here is from genome assembly GCA_015852605.2 of Populus deltoides. Taxonomy (NCBI): domain Eukaryota; kingdom Viridiplantae; phylum Streptophyta; class Magnoliopsida; order Malpighiales; family Salicaceae; genus Populus; species Populus deltoides. Next base: position 4,669,760 of record CM027583.2, read on the forward strand.
TAACATTGGCAAAAGGCCAATAAAAAACATGTAAGAAGAAATTAAAAATAAACCTAACTCGGAATATTACCCAAATCAAACTGCTTAACCACGAGTCTAATAAATCTATCTTGTAATGTTTCGGATATAGTTATTAAACCAGACCGGCCCGACGGGTTAAGTTGATGGCTAAACCATTTTGGGTAAGTTAAAAGACCGGCCAGTGTAAAAACTGGCAAAACCCGGTCCACATATAAAATATTAAAATTTCAAATGTTTTTTTTTATTTTCCAGCTTGACCCGCGATACAGTCCCATAACCGGGTCAACCCCTTATTAGATTTGATAACTATGGTTTCTGAAAGCAATTCCACGGGTTGATCTATGGTGGATCTTGGGTTCACGATGGGCTGCTAGGGACCAAGACATTTGGTGGATGTCTCATCCAAAACGGGGAGGTGCATCTTGCGGCCCGTTCTCTCACTAGTCTCTCACTAGTAATCGCTATCAGACAGCAGAGAGCCCTGGGATTTGAGAATCTTACCGGGTCCACGTGGCAGTCACCAAGCTATTGATGCCTTAAACGGATTCCCAACTTTCTCTCACGCGTGGGTAATGTCTACAAAGCATCGACTTCGAAACGTGGTGATGTCAAGCAGGGGAGTCTTCGTCTTTGACTATCCAAGAGGACGTCTCAAGCGTTTTTCTATACTTTTTTCCCCCGCACCAGTAAAACAAATACAAAGACATGTTTGGCACTACACCCATGTCTCCAGAGCCATCTCTCTCTCTCTCTCTCTCTCTCTCTCTCTCTCTCTCTCTCTCTCTCTCTCTCTCTCTTTGTATATATATATATATATATTGAATAAATCCATCTTAATGAATAATTTTTAAATAAAAATGATATTATTTTTATTTATTTTAAAAAAATCAAATTAAATTTTAATCTAACTAATCAAATCACATGTTGACTGGACAATTTCAAGTTGGTTTTTTTAAACCAGTGAAATAAGGTTTAATAAGTATTCTGATATATAACATTGAATTAAAATTAAAATTTATTTATGATTTAAAATAAATATGTTTGAAAAAATAAATTTTAACTTCAGGTATGATTTTATAATCATGTTTTTGAGAAAAAATAATCAATTCGCTATGAATATGACCATTGTTTTCAGTAAACTTTATTATCATTATATAAATACACAAAAAATAATAGTTTTGCGCTGTTATTTTACTATTAATTGTTAATTATTTTACTGTTCCAGTAAACAAGTGCAAGAAAAATAACATGTTAACATCTTTATTTAATGACCGGGTATTTTAGACATGCGTAATGGTCAAACTCGAGATTGAAATTAAGTGGTTTCTTTTACAGTGTTAAGATTAATGGTTGAAAACTTATAAATAAATAAATAAATAAAAACATTAGGTTTGATGGTGGATTAGTCATGGTAAGCAATTCGTACTACCCGTGAATATAGAAAAAAAGAGAGAGAGAGAGAGAGTCATTATGTGAATAATCATATACTTGAGTTACTTCATGATTTATAATTTGAAGATGTTATAATTTAAATATTAATTTGGTCAATCATAAAGTTTAAAAATAATAGAATAGTTCTTAGCTACTGTCAGTCTAACTTTGGAATCTGCTCGTATATTCTTCCCCTTTTCCCTTTACATTTATACTCGGGTTGGAGGAGAAAAAAATCAAGAATAATTGAATGTACAGGCTATTTGATTTGATCCTGTTGTGTGCTTTTTAGTTAGACAGCTTGTGATTCAACATTTAAAAATATTTTGATGAATATTTTTTTTGAAAAAAATATTCACATTATATAAGAAAAGAAGGCGAAAGCTTATCATAAAACAAGAACTAGTTTCCTACTTCTCTTGTAATAAACTTGTATTTCTTATGAACACAATAATGCCAACCAAACCTATAACTAAAAGAAAACGCTTCTCAATAACAAACAATGCAATTGTATATAATTCAAATTGGAAACATAGAAATGGTAACCATTCACTTTTTTTTTTCATTTTATAAACGATTGCTTCTAAGTGATGAAAGAAAATAATTTTTAAGTTGATTCTTGGTGGAAAGGACAGTAACAAAAAATATTCAATAAAGATGGTTTGAATCTCTAGTAATGTAAAAAAAAAAAATTATTATTTGAAAAGATTTTTTTGATTCAATTCGATTTTTAGTTTTTAGGCTAATAAAAAAATGTTATTGAATTTTAGATGAAAATGAGATGAAATTTAAGGGTTTTTTAGGTAAAAATCTCTTAAAACATGATTTTTCGAAAAAAATTTATTTAAGTGGATGAAATGTCATGTAGCTAGAACAATAACATGATGTTTTTTTAAAAAAATAGACCTGCAAGCTTGACCTTTTAGACTCATGCATGTCGAAGTTTTCTATTGGTAAGGTCCATGAGCCTAGCAATCTAGACTCATGCATATCTAGCTTTTTTAGCAATTTTTTTTTAAAAAATAATTTTAAAATAATTTTTTTTAATTAAATAATTGTGAAGATATTTTAAAAATCACTCAATTATATTATATTTTATCAATAAATTATATTTTTTTTCATGGTTATATTTATATATATTTTTATAATCATATATGAAACTGCTATGCATAATATTTTAAAACAAAGCACATGAATATTCAATGAGAATTTTATATATATATATATATATATATATTACTTTCAATTTTTTTGTTGTTTATTCATTTTTTTTTATATAATCACATAAAAATTATAAGTTAAGACATTATGATAAATTTTGATATTAAAAATAGACTTATAATAATTTTTTATCAAAATAAAAATAAACAAATGAATAAGGAAGAGAAAGGACTGGCTAAATAAACAATTTTTTCATCCTAAGTTTAAATAATTTAAATCACTAACATTTTTTATTTTAATACCTTTAATTTTTATTCAAAAAATTATGTTGTTTGTAAAAAAATTGTCATATAAAAATAAAAATGCATAAAGAAAAATAGAGAACTTTAACTAAAAAAATACATCTTTTTCTCTAAAAATTAAATTATTTTAAGTAATTTTTTAATCACTGTGAAATTAAATATTAATTGATTTTAAAAATTACCCGATTTCGCTTGAAAAATAAAACCCGAGTGAATTTCTAATCATTCTTGTAGTCCTGTCAAGTTTGGTGGCGAGTGCCGTTTTTTCTAACTAGCAGACGAAGTTAATATTTTAGCGAACGCTAGGATTCTTTAATTTTTATTTAGCTCGAGACGCCGGGTTTCGAAAAAACGTCCTGAGGAGTAAAGACGTCTCGAGGACCCACACTCGACTCGACTTTTATTTTCCTCGAATAGGAAGCTCCAGCTTTTCGCCTATAAAAAGGACGAGGCCCTTCTCCTCTTCGACTATCCGGGGAACCAGCTCAATTTCGAAGACATCTCCGTAGAAAAGGAAAGCAGAAGAAAATGGCTGCAAACCACAGGCCAAATCTTGGTTTCGCGAGAGACAGGTTCTTATAAATCTCTTTGCTTTCTTCTTCATCTTCTTTTCTTTTACTTAATTATTTAATCAAGTTAGTACCAATTTCCTTTTCTTACCCATTAACTTCCTGGACAATAGAACAGAAGTTATATACACACACACACTGTTTTGTAATGTGATCTTGCTGCAGCAATTTTAATTTTGTTAATGGTGACAGCATCGCCGTGCATCATGGAATCTTCGCTCTGCTCGTGGACACATTAAACAAACAAATCCAAGTGAAATACCAATCCATGCCTACTTCTCCATATGATACTCAGAAGTGGGTCATGTCTGCATTTTTGGCGGCTCTATTTATATACGCGACAGCATCGGTGGCCGAGGCGATACCGCGGAGCCAGGAATCAGTTTACCAGAGGCTTGCCGGCAACATCCGCCTCTTTGGCAGCGCCCTTGCTACAGTTTTCCTTCTGGTGCTTCTTATCCCAGCTTGGGGGTAGTGTATCATTTCTGTTCCGTGGATTTGTTTATTTGTGTCAAGAATTCTACCAATTGCTAAGCCGAGCATGTACTGGCATGCTGGAAAAGCTATTTGAAGGTGAGAGGAGCCGTGAAGAGGACCCAAGCAAGTCAGCAGAAAGTGTAGCATTGTATTAAATGATTGCCTTCGATTCACTTGCTGCCCCCCCTCATTCTCTTCACATGTATTCTTAGATTGTTAAGATATGTTGTATTTGCTGGTGTACAAGAGAATTGAATAGAGAAGAGGTCACTTTTTCTACGATTCTTTTTGCATATATGGGAATTGCAAATGCAGAGGGCAGCACCGAATCCTTTTGACTTCATTTTCACTTGCGAAGTCAGTTATACGCCACATGATGATTGCTAAATGCCTTGTACCAGATAACATGTTTCGTTACAGGTCAGGTTATTATTTTGTTTAATATAAAAAAATATTTAGGTGTTATTAATAAGTTTATAATTAAAAAAAATATAAAAATTAATTTGATATAACGTAGTGAATTTAGGAGATCCAAAAAGAATTTAAATAATCAATAAAAATATAATTTAATTAAAACAAATCAAAATAACATTTTATTTTAAGTATATAAACAATAACATATGAGATGAAATATACTTTAACTGAATCCATTTACGTCCCTAAGCATATAAACAATAACATAGGGGAAGTGTCTTGTTTTTATTTTATTTTTTAACATTAACGATGCTGACTGCTGTACGTCCGTGCGCTTCACTAGTAAACGACGTCTCACTCGTATTTTAATTTTTTTCTTTTTCTGTTTTTCTTAAATGTTTTTTTAAAAAAACGCCTCGTTTGTCTGAACTCTAAAAGGGACCCTCTCATGGGCAACTTATTTGTTTATCTTTTTATTCTAATGCTGTCTTTTTACATATGCAAATACTTGTCGGGCTTGGCTAAAAAATGTATAACAAACCTGTACTATTAAGTGATGGAGTTAATACGGAAAATTACTTCTATTTATTATTATAACTACTTAGTTACATACTTTTTCCATATAAAAAATAAAAAAATAAATACTTTTATTTATATATATTTTAAATAAAAAATTATTTAAAAAACAGTTGAACAAGACAAACAATCATACCCTTAATTAAATTAATTACAGTGTCTTCTTGTTCAAACAACATTAAAAGAGGTAAAACTTACTATACTGATTTTATTCAGACAAGGTTATCCAAAGTGTTAGAAAAAACGGATGAATTAGCCATCATTTTTACCTGTGACTCACCATGAAGATATTTTGGTGACTTTTCCGTTTTCAATGATAATTTTGTGGATTTTTTAAAAAATTAAACAGGAATTAATTAGTTGTAACGAAACGTAGAGGTGGCTTTGACAGGTCATGAGCTATGTCACTCGGTAAGGTAAGTTGATTCTGTAAGTTTATTATGTAAATAAATAAATAAATAAAATAAATCATAAAATACTCTCGAATAAAGATAGCATTTGGATGTGTGACTCAAATGTTGTTTGGTGAAAATTTAAAATTGTTTTCTTATTTTTTTATATTTTTTAATTAATTTTATATATTAATTTTAAAAATATTTTTTTAAAAAAATATAAATATAATTTATTTTTAAATAAAATAATATTTAAAAAAATAACCACGTATCACACTACACGAAGCAATAACAAACACTATAATTATGACGAGGAAAAGCTATTTTTTAAGCCATTTTTTAAGGAAGGGCGATGCTAAATTCACAGGGCATATTAATCATTTTTAGAAGTTAAAAAGTTGTTACCGACTTTTTAGAAGAAAAAAGTCTCACTTGTTGTGTAATTTTATTTTTTATTTTTTAAAAAAGTGCATATAAGTTTAATTTTTTTTAATAAACTATCAATAATTTTATTCTAATCTATTAAAACTAATAAGTTTAACTCAATATTTTATCTTTTTTTTTAAATCATTTTTTTAACTGTGTGACACATGTTGTCCACATTATATATTTTAAAAAATAATTCATTAATTGATTTTTTTTATTTTTATTAAAAAATACTGTAATAAAAAATTTTTAGTATCATATTTCTCTACTCTTGAAATAGTTTATAGCTATAATATTTTTTATATTATTATTATTTTTTTTAATCTTGATAATATCAAAATCAAATTATGATAGTAAAAAAGAGAAAAGTATACTCTATAGTTGCAAATCATATTTTTAAAAATTATAAAATTTAATGCTCATCGGCATAATTAATGCGTGTCTTGGAAATCTTTTTAAGAATCATAACAATTAACAAGAATAAATCTGGACGATAACAAATCTTTGATTTAAAAAATCTAAAAACATATAGGCAAAAAATATAATATTAAAAAGATTACGTAACAAAACTTATTACAAAGTATTTTGTAATAAAAAAGATAAATGTCAAAATTTTAAATGTATTTTTGGGATGGAGGGGAATGATGCTAACTAGTACTCGCCGAATGATGCTAACTAGTACTCGTTTTGGTCTTGGAGCGGGATGATGCCAATTGGTCTTGGAGGACGTTTAGCTCGAGACGTCTCGCCCATTTGCTTTCTTAATCGTTTTGAAGAGAAAAAAACCTCTTCCGCTTCTACTGTCATTCTAGAAGTCTCCAGTCATATGTATTAAAGAGTGTACGCGTTTATTTATTAAATTTCATTTATTTTTTATCTGGGTTAAAAAAATATAAAAAATATTATTCGTTAAAAATATCAAATATGCGCTGTTTTGCATGCTGCTATTTTTAAATATTTACAATAAAATAAAAAAAATACTGTGATTGATTAAGAATGTTAAATGATTATTAACAGGTTTTTTTGAAAACATCCATTAATCGTGCTATTAGCATAAATCTATTCACCGTCTTTAATTACACACACTAGTTTCTTGACAGGTACTTCAAACTTGTATTATTTAATTAATCTATATTGTTTTTCAATCTATTTTAAATAATTTCATAAAATCTTGATAATTATAATTAAATTAACTCTTTTAAATCTGAATCATATAAAATATTTCTTAACTTGAGTGAATTAATATTAGAAACATAAATTGAATTATCTCGCAGCAGTTAATAATTAATAGTTACATTAAATATATATAATCCTTAAAAATAAAAATTACTAAACAATTTTCCCTTGACATCATATCACTATGAACCTTGTTTATTTTAAATATTTATTTTTAGTCATGTAAAATTGAATACAAATTAGCAACAAATACATGAATAAAATATTAATTAATTAAGTATTAAGAAAATATTGATTTTTTAATACTATTATTATTTGTCCAGAAAACCAGAAGCAATGTATAGAAAAATTAACTAAGAATTCAATTTAACAATTTGACGTAATTTAACTATTTTCAATTTTATATACTTCATATTTCTTATTAGATTATTTCTAAGCCTTTTTAAATTTATCGCAATAAAATTAAAGTATCAATGCAGCACTGTATAGTTTAAGAATAATTTATTTTATGTTATTTAGAATTTTACATGGTGTGGAAATAATATAAAGCAACATAGTTAACCTATGTTTTGGGATTCATTTAAAAAAATATCCTATTGCTCGGGAATCAATAATTTTTTTTAAAAATAATATACAGTAGCAATATCGATAGGTTTATCGATGTACTATAATGTTTTGAAGTTTTGAAGAGGTTGGTGCTTTTATATATATATATATACATATACATATATATATATATATATATGTTAATTCTACCAGTTTATTAATTGATTTCTTTATTTATTGATAGAATAATAGTGGGAAAAAATTAATTATTTTTTTAATTTTTTAGTCCACGAAAAACTAATTTTAGTGGCTAAAATGACTTCAGATATCAAAGAGAGAGAGAGTTAGAAAGGGAGTTGATATGTTTATCCTTTTATTTTTTTCTCATGTGCAACTCTTATAGTATCTCCCAGCTATAATATTAAGAATAAGTTTTCAAATAACCTGCGAGTTAAAGTAAAAAATATGTCAATTTTCCTCACTTGCAAAGAAAAAAGAAAAAAAGGACTCTTATTCTTCTAATTTTAAATTGTCAGAAAATAAAACTAGAATTATAGTTTTTTTCTATAATTCGTTGAGGGCATTATAATTGATTAATTGTATTGCTTTTTTATATATTTAATATTAATAAGGTAAGAGTACAAGTCTGTAAGAGATGGTTTTTTTATATACATATTTCGTGACAATTGCAATGATTGTTTTTCTCTTTTTAAATTAGCTTTACCTAGGAAGCTGATATTTTAGCGAGGAGCTAGGATTAATTAATTTCTAGTAATCCCAGGACGCCGGCTTTTGAAGAAGACGCCTTAGACAAAACGGAAGACGTCTTTTGAAGACCCCACCCATTTGTGGGGTCAACTACGATTCAAGACTTTAACCCTTTTCCTCCCCTATAAATGCCCCATCAATGAAGTAACGACACCGCACCCATTTATCTCGAGCTCCAAACTCCAAAGACAACATCTCTCTAGCTAAAGAAAGCTGCAGAAAATGGCAGAAAACCACCAGTCGAATCTTGGTTTCAAAGGAGACAGGTTACTCTAGATCCTCTTGCCTTTATTTTTTTTTCATCAAGTTCAGAGGGATTCAAATTAAATTCCCCCTTTCCCTTTATTTCACCGTCTTCAATTCTTGTGTTGAAGTAATTTTAATTTTGTTATGATGACAGCATCGTAGCGCAGCATGCCGTTTTTGCCTTGCTCGTGGACACGTTAAGCAACCAAATCCAGGTGAAATTCCAGTCAATGCCAGTTTCTCCATTTGACACCCACCAGAGGGTCATGACAGCATTTAATGCTGCTTTGATTATATACGCCACAACATCAGTTGCCGAGGCCATACTCCGGACGCAGAAATCAGTCCACCAAAGACTTGTCGGCAATATTCGCCTCTTTGCTAGCGCCCTTGCTACAATTCTGCTTCTGGTGATTCTTTCCGTGATTGTGTCCTGCATCATTTCTGTCCTGTGGACCTGTTTTTTCTTGAAGTTAGCATACGAATCATGTCAGGATCTATGCCAGTTGCTAGGCCAAACAACTAAAGAGGTCCTAAGCATGTTGAAAAAGCTAATTGCAGCTGTGAGGAGCCCCAAAGAGAAACCAAACCAGCTGAATGTGGAGGTCCTTACAAGTCCCGAGACAGAGATAGTGTTAAGTCAATGAGTTGTTGCTCCTAGCCGCTTTTTGTAATTTATATTGTGAAGATATATTATTTTTCTAACGCAGAAGAGAACTAGATAAAGGATAGGATGTTCTTCCTTGGCATGTGAAAATTGAAAGATATGACATGCTTTTGAGGGGCCTTTTCTTCTTTTTATTTGTATGAGGAATGAGACTTGCAAAGTTATCCGAGATCGATTTATTTGGTGTTCAGCAAGCTCATAGAGGGGCTAAAATAAAGGTCTAATTTAGATTTACTAGTTCATTGCATAGTGCATGAATTTCCATTTAGACAAAACATTCCTCGGGAAAACAATTTGGTCCGGACTATTTTTGACAATAGACCGGTGTCTGTATATTAATGTGCCGTTGTAGCTGCTTTTCCCTTTAAAAAAAATATCTAACATTGAAAAGGTTTTACGATTTCTTATAATCATTTTAAAATGGCGCAAATGATGACTTGTTGCGGTGGTAGTGTAGTGGTGGTGTTTGTGAGAACAACGTAGAAGTGATTATAGAGTTGTGGTGATGATGATAAATGTCGCTCATGCTTGGACGGCGTTGAAGTGAGTGGCTGTTCGTTGTTTTAAAAGTTGCCGCTTAATATTTAGTTCAAAGCCACTAGAAAACCCGAACATACTAAACTAGATCAAAGTCACTAGAAAACCCAAATATGCTATAGACTTGTCAAAGATTTAAGGGTAAAAAAATAGTTATAACTAGAAAAAATATTAACACCCGCATACCTAAAATAGCTAAAATTTCTACCTAAAATAAGCTAAAATTTTGACAGTTTTATCTGGTCAGCAATCATCTAATATCAAGAATATATCTTCCATATAAATTCGTGATCCTTCACAGCAAATCAAAGCATTGAATTCTTCCTTTGTCTTTTTGGTTTTATCATTAAAAAAAACAACAATTTAATTACACATTTTAAAATTACAAAATGAACTCGGGAACAGTGCTGGAAATTTCCGGGCACCTTCTGGGTTGACGCCCCGCCGCAAGAAAAACCAGTGGACGGGGGGACGTGGATTGGCTTCTTCCCCTCTTCCCTTCCCTCTGGCGGTGGCACCGTGACCTGCAAACGCAACAAAAACGCAACAAGCAGTCTGTTTTGGTTTTTTTCTTTCTTTCTTCCTCGCGGTCGTTTTTCTTTCTTCTGCAGATCTGGCGGTGGGGTCTCGGTCCAGATCTTCTACATGGGGTTGAACCGGAGAAGGAGAGCCGGTTGATGAGGAAGGGGACGGCGTCTGTGGAGGAAGAGCTGGAGGAAAAAGGCGGACAGATAGGGGTCTGTGGGCACCGCTAGCTGTGTGGGCTGCTCTGGGGTTGGTTTCGGTGGAGGCCGGTCTGTGCTGATGAGGGAAGATCTGTTGTGGTCAACGGTGAGGGAAGAGACCGGAACCTGTGGGCTGCTGGATCTCCGGTGAGGACGGCGCTGCTACGGCTGACGGTCAAGACCGGCTGAGAGGGGGAAGGTCGGGTGTGTGGCTGGTCTGTGGGAGAAAGGAAAATAAGGGCTAGCTTGTGTGGAAGAATGGATCTGGAAAGAGATGAGGGAAGATGGAACGGGGAGTGTAAGTGGGGCTGCTGTGGGTGACATTGAGCTGGGGAAGAAGAAAGGTGAGTGGCGGCTGTTTTTGGCTCTCTGGTTCTGGGAGAGAGAACCAAAGAAGAGGGGGGGCAGCGGCTTCGTTTGACAGAGACGAAAAATTGCTATAGCGTTCCTCTATTCTCTTTTGTTTTTACACCTCTGCCTCCCCCAAATTTTTCTCCGCCCCCTTGCCTCAAAATTTTCTTCCCTAGATAAAAATATTTTTTAAAAAATATACTTGGTAAAAAATCTGTATTTTAATTTGTTTAAAAATGAGTAATATCAAGATTTAATAAAAAAAAAATCAATAGTTTTAAAAATATACGTTAAAAGTTAGACATGTTTAAAAAACTTTTAAAAATTAAATTTTTTAAAACAATATTAAAAATACTGAATCGACGTAAATATATTAATAATAGATTTTTTGGATTTTATTATTTTTTTATTTTAAAAAAAATATTAAAAAAATTTGCTAAAAATATTAGATAGCAATAATAAAAATAGTGCTTATCTAGTTATGGCGTCAATAATGATATTAATGACAAGATTACAATAATAGTGTTGTTTTAAATAATTTAACATTCTGTGAATAAATTATTATTTATAAAATTTATTACGGAGTTTCCCAAGGTGAAAACGTTTTTCAATAAAGAAACTAGTTTAAAGATTAATTATATAATATAAATCAGTTTTTCAATAAAATATCAATATAAAATATTTTAATAAAAACAAGCATGTAGAAATCATAAAAAAATTTTAGGAAAAAAAATTTTTTTTTAAATGAGAATTTTAGTTTGGTGATGGATAATTTTAAGGTGTTGGTTTAGAGAAAAAAAAAAAAAAACAAATTCAGCTTAAATCTCAAAACCAAGTCACATCACTAGTTTTTATGTGAGGGGAGACACTAACAAAACTCCAAACGTAATGGGAAATCACTATGCCATGAAAATATTGTTCACGCTTTTATATTTCACCGTGGATTCGCTGTTTATTTTTTTTCATTTTAATCATCAAATTTCTTTTTGGGACATTTAAACCCTTTTGAGGCCAAATTAAAAGGCAATTGCTAAATTTATTGACCAAGAACATGATTGAAAAAAGAATGACTAATATGGAAACGACATATGAGTTTAAAGTTTATGTAAACAGTTTAATTTAATTTTTATACTTTTCAAATTATACCTATATGGTCCCTTTTTTTTTTTGCAAATCAATTTTTGTATAAAAAATCATTTTTTAGTCTTTAGTATAAGAATGAAGAGAGGGATCTCACCGAATTCTGCAGTAAAAAGAAAAAAATAATGTTAACATTGATTCCAGCAATAAAAATTATTGATTTTAAAGGATCTCACCGAATTCTGCAGTAAAAAGAGAAAAATAATGTTAACATTGATTCCAGCAACAAAAAATATTGATTTTAAAGTTAACAAAATCTATTTCATGATAAGAGTTCCACTTAAATGCCTTTAGTTACGGGTTAATTTAGGATTTTGTGTTATTTTTAGGTTGCATGGGGCTATTAATGGTTTTTATCAATGTAATTAAAGTTTATTTTAGATGTTTTGAGTTAAAAATAAGTTTTTATATAAAAAAAATATGAATCTTGATTTTTCAATCATTACAGTGACTGAAATACGAGTAAAAATAAACAACATATTTTCAAGGTTTTTTCATAAAAAAATAAAAAATAATATATGGGGTGGATTTCGTTTGCCTCATTAGCTTTTATTTTTAAAAAAATAAATAAGGGTTTATGTTAACCTAACTTGCTAAGCCGAATAATGCTTTGCAACTTTTTTTTTATTTTTAGTTTGTTTTTTTTTCTAAACTTGCCTTTTTTATTGATGTTTTTTATATATATTTTTTAAAATAAATTTTTGATTTATATCTAAATTAATACTCCATCTATATTGTTTTTTTTCCTTTTTACCTGTCTATTTTTAAATAACATATGATATTTAATTATTTTTCACATATTTAATTTTTAAAGAGATTATTCAAATTCATCAATAATTTTTTCATATTTTATATAAATTAAATTTATTTTTAAAAATAAAAAATAAGTTTTTTTACATTTAATTTTATTAATCACCAATATGTGTGTGTATTTAGATCACAATTATAGATTTGATTAATATCTCTACTGATGAATTGGTGGGTCAATCCAAAAATAATAATGTCTTTAACTTAAATAATATTGTTTTCGATAAAAAAAATTATTAAAATTAACCCAGTCAAGATTTACTTAGATTTAATTTAGATCTAATGAAGTTAATTAAATTATAGATTCATGTCATTGTATTTGACCAGTAAATAAAAATTCTAATTTAAAAACAAAAACCTAACTCGTAACACGATCCAAATCAAGCTACTGAACCAAATGATATTTGATGGATGTCTTGTCCAAAACGGGGAGGTGCATCTTCCTGACAATACTTGGCCCTTTGTCTCACTAGGTTTCGATCGCTATTAGACAGCAGAGAGCCCAAGGCTTCGAAAATCTTACTGGATCCACGTGGCAGTCACCAGGCCATTGATGCCTTAAACGGATTCCCACCTCTCTAACGCGTGGATAATGTCCACGGAGCATGCGTGCTGATGTGAAGTGGAGGAGTATTCGTCTTTGACTATAAACAGTGCAGACGTTCGCGCGTGCGCTTCATATCCAAGAGGACGTCCCATGTGTTTTTCTATCTCCCCCCCCCACTCTACACAAAGACATCTGATAAATCCATAATGTGTTAAATGAGAATAAAATATATATTTTATTATTTATTTACTTTCAATTCTTTATATTGATTACTCATTTGTTTTTCATATAGTCACGTAAAAATAACGTGTTAAGAGATCAGAAAAATCTTTATATAAAAATAAAGACTTCTAATAATTTTTGTTATTAAAATAAGAATAAATAAATGAATAACAAAGAGAAACAGCTGGCTAAATAAACAATTGTTCCATCATAAGTTTAAATTTTTTATCAACAACATAATTTTTTGAATAAAAAATTAAAAGTTATACTGATTTAAATCATATAACTAGAACTGTTTTCTACTTCTCTTGTAATAAATTTGTATTTCTTAAGAACACAATAAGGTCACCCTTCACTTTTTTTTTTCTCATTTTATAAACGATTGCTTCTAGGTGATGTAATAAAATGTTTTCGAAGTTGATTCTTGATGGAAAGGATGATGGAGATAAAGTTTTTATGAGCCACATTAAGGTGATAAAAAAATACCAATTTTAATGGAGATAGGTTTATCTATAAAAGAAATAATCAATAGAAGTAATTAATAGAGGTGGTATAGATCTCTAATTATATAAGGAAAAAAAATAATTGTTTGGGAAGAGTTTTTTTATTCAATTTGATTTTTAGTTTTTAATTAGACTAATAAGAGAATGAATTTTAGATAACAATAAGTTGAAGTTTATGTTTTTAAATTAAAATATCTTAAATCTTGATTTCACGCTTAGTAAAAATAATTAAAATTTATTATAGTCGATGACATGTCACATGATTAGATAAATTACATGTTATTTATTTATATTTTTAAAAGATAAAGGTAGACCTGCAAGCTTGACCTTCTAAGTCTATACATGTCGGAGTTTTTTATTAGTAAGACACGCGAGCCCAGCAATCTAGACTCACGTGCACCTAATTTTTATAGACTTTTTTTTAAAAAAATATTAAAACATAATCCTTTTTAGTTAAATAATTACAATAATGTTTTAAAAACCATTAAATTATGTTATATGTTTTTAAAAAGATTATAATTCTTTATGGTTATATTTATATTTTTTTATAATCATATATGAAATTACCATGCATGATATTTTAAAACAAAGCACATTAATATTCAATAAGAATATATTTTTTTGTTTCTATACTTTCAATTTTTTATGTTGTTTCATTTTATTTTTTATATAGTCACACATAAAGAGATCGTGATACATATTTATATAAAAAACAGAATTTTAATAATTTTATTTTATAAAAAAAAAGTGAATGAATAACGAAGAGAAAAGACTGGTTAAATAAACTATTTTTTCATCCTAAGTTTAAATAATTTAAACCACTATAATTGTTTATTTTAATACTTTTAATTTCTTATTAAAAAAATTTTGTTGTTGATAAGAAATTTAATGGCTTTGTCATATAAAAATAGAAATGCATAAAGGAAAATAGAGAATTTTAACTAAAAAAATACTTCTTTTTCTCTAAAAAATAAATTATTTGAAATTCCTTTAAGTAATTTTTTAATCACTGTGAAATTAAATATTAATTGGTTTTAAAAATTACTCGATGTCGCTTGAAAATTAAAACCCGAGTGGATTTCTAATCATTCTTGTCGTCCGGTCAAGTTTGGTGACGAGTGTCGTTTTTTTTTAACAGGTAGACGAGGTTAGAATTTTAGCGAACGTCAGGATTCTTTAATTTTTATTTAGCTCAAGACGGGTTTCGAAAATACGTCTGTAGAGTTTAGGCATAACTAAGGAGTAAAGACGTCTTGAGGACCCCACTCGACTTTACTAGGCACCTCCAGCTGTGACTCGCCGCCTATAAATAAAGGAAGCCTTGCCCCTCTTCGCCCATCTTGGAACCTCGACCTCGATAACAACTCCGTAGCAAAAGAAAGAAGAAGAAAATGGCTGCAAACCAGAGGCCAAATCCTGGTTTCGAGAGAGACAGGTTCTTATAAATCTCTTTGCTTTCTTCTTCTTCTTCTTTTCTTTTACTTAATTATTTAATCAAGTTAGTACTAATTTCCTTTTCTTACCCATTAACTTCCTCGACAACAGAACAAAAGTTATATATATACACTGTTTTGTAATATGATCTTGCTGCAGCAATTTTAATTTTGTTAATGGTGACAGCATCGTTGTGCATCATGGAGTCTTCGCTCTGCTCGTGGACACATTAAATAAACAGATCCAAGTGAAATACCAATCCATTCCCACTTCTCCATACGATACTCACAAGTGGGTCATGTCAGCATTTTTGGCGGCTCTATTTGTATACGCGACAGCATCGGTGGCCGAGGTGATACCACGGAGCCAGGAATCAGTTTACCATAGGCTTGCCGGCAACACCCGCCTCTTTGCCAGCGCCCTTGCTACAGTTTTCCTTCTGGTGCTTCTTATCCCAGCTTGGGGCTAGTGTATCATTTCTGTTCCGTGGATTTGTTTATCTGTGTCAAGAATTCTACCAATTGCTAAGCCGAGCATGTACTGGCATGCTGGAAAAGCTATTTGAAGGTGAGAGGAGCCGTAAAGAGGACCCAAGCAAGTCAGCAGAAAGTGTAGCATTGTATTAAATGATTGCCTTCGATTCACTTGCTTCCGCGCACCCATTCTCTTCACATGTATTCTTAGATTGTCAAGATATGTTGTATTTGTTGTTGTACAAGAGAATTGAATAGAGAAGAGGCCACTTTTTCTGTGATTCTTTTTGCATAAATGGGAATTGCAAATCTTCATTAAAATCATTAGCTGTATGGTTTTGATCGCAAGCAGAGTAGAAAGTAATTTTATTTTTCTCAGTTTCTCTTTTTTTCTTTAAAAAGGAGGCCTTCAAAGTATCCCTAAAATCTAAAACGTGGGAAAAATATCATTGTAAATCCAAAATATTTTTCTCTTATTTTATATATATATAATATGGAGTCACATTGTTCACCTCTTTAAAATTTAAAATTTAAAGTTTAAAGGAAAAATATATGAAGTGAATACTGTACAGCCGTACTATTCATTCCTTCATGTTAAACAACATTTGTTTTTTAGATTTATTATAAATTTAAAAAGAAAAAAATATTAAATCTGATTGAATTTATATTGTCTGAATTTTCTATAAATAAACTAAAACATGTAAAGTGAATACTGTACATACATACTATTCACCCCTTGTTTTTTACTGTGAATTGATGCTGAGTTGCGAAACGAGATCGTGGTTCTTCTCCTAGGATCGACTCGTGGCGAGGAAGCACAGCAGAGCGTTGATTTTAAGCAAACAAATTAAAGAGATAAAACTTACTTCACTGATTTTATTCAGACAGGGTTATGTCATGAGCTATGTCACTCGGTACGGTAAGTTGATTCTGTAAGTTTATTATGTAAAAAAACAAAAACCATGAAATACTCTCAGCTAATATTGGTAGCATTTCGAAAAGCGGCCAATTGCTTGGTGAGTTTATTTTTTAAAAATTTAAATAATTATTTTTATATTTAAAATTATTTTTATATATTGATTTTAAAACTAAATTTTTTAAAAAATATTATTTTGTTATATTTTTAAATAAAAAATATTTTAAAAAATAATTGCTCGACAATAACAAACACTACATTTATGACAAAAGAAAAAGCTAAGGCCCGGGTCCCCGGTTTGACCGGGTCACTGGGATCAATTCTGATTTTTTTTATAAATCAAAACGATGCTGTTTTAAAAAAAATCAATGGACTACAATCTTGTTTTTTATCGGCTTACTGGGTCAACCCGTCAGGTTAGCCGGGTTAGTTGGGTTTTGAACTTTTCCTATTTTTTTACAAACCTGGCCCGGTTCCAGCTTCCGGCTAGACAGGTCCTGGATCGACCCGGCAGGCCAAATCATTTAAAAAAAGATAAATAACAAAATTTTAAATGTATTTTTGGGATGGAGTGGAATGATGCTAACTAGTACTTACCAAATCTTCTATCGTCTTGGTTTGTTTTTCCACCTTTTCGTCTTGGTCTTGGAGTGGGATGATGCTAATTGGGATGGAGGACGTTTAGCTCGAGACGTCTCGCCCGTTTGCTTTCTTAATTGTTTCAAAGAGAAAAAAACCTCTTCCGCTTATACTGCCATTCTAGAAGACTCCAGTCATATGCAATCATTTTCATCCTTTTGTGTTGCTTAAAAACAAAAATCCTTCTTCAGCATATCCATTAAAGATTGTACGCGTTTATTTATTAAATTTTATTTATTTTTTATCTGTGTTAAAAAATATATAAAAAATATTATTTGTTAAAAATATCAAATAAGCGCTGTTTTGCATGTTGATATTTTTAAATATTTACAATAAATTAAAAAAAAATACTATGATTGATTAAGAATATTAAATTATTATTAATAGGTTTTTCGAAAACATCTATTAATCGTACTATTAGCATAAATCTATTAACTGTCTTTAATCACGCACACTAGTTTCTTGATGGGTACTTTAAACTTGTATTATTTAATTAATCTATATATAATTCTGTGTAAAGACGAACTTTCTTATTGTTCTTGTAATTCTGTGTTAGAAGACTTTGATGGACCTGCTAATATTTTGATGAAAGGAGACGTTTTTTGAAGACGTATTTTGACTTGGGGACATTTTATTGGTTATCCAAGCTTTCCATGAAAGGCCCCACACAAAGTCCCACCAGTCTGAAAATACCGAAAAGGCAAGCCAGAACCTCCCTGTCCTCAACGTATATAAAATGCCCTCCCCGCTAAAACTTTAAACCCATTCGAGCTTCAGTATCTGTGTAAAGAAATAAAACAGAGCAGAATGGCCGAGCACCTCAGGGAAAATCCTGCTTTCGAAAAAGAAAGGTTAGTCTAAAATAAATTTCCTGGCTTTGTTTCCTTTCCTTTTTTTTCTTAAGCCCATCACTTTCTCTTTCTTGGATTAATGCTTCCTTCACTTCAATATTTTCTTTTTTCAGTGTTGAAGCTTCACTCAAGGGATTAGCCTCTTAAATTGTCCTTAATTTTTGCGTACTTAGCGATTTTGATTTTTGTTGTGATGGCAGCATTCTTATACAGCATGGAGTATTTGCCCTCTTGATTGGGACGCTAAACATTCAAATCCAAATGAATAGCCAATCAAACCCACTTGACAGTCACGACGTTGTTATGCCAGTTTTCCTCGTTACTCTGTTCATATATGCAACGGCATCGGTGGCCGAAGTTATGCTCCGAGCTGGAGAATCAGCTTACTACACACTGGTTGGCAAGCTCCGACTCTTTGCCGGTGCCCTTGCTGCAATATTGCTTCTAGCAATTCTTGCTCCGGTTCTGGGGTGCATCTTTTCCGTCTTATGGGCCTGTATATTTATGGGAATCGCATATGAATCAAGGCAAGAGTTGGACACCATTTTAAGCCAGATAACTAATAAGTTACTTGACATGTTGACCAGGCTAATTGCACGCGTGAGGAGCCGCAAGGAGGAACCAAATTCTCCACCTGAATAGGTCACTACATGTCCTTAGAATTTATAGAGTGATTGGCACGGGAAAATACTTGTTTGGGACTATTTCCTGTTGTTCACCTCCTCCTCGCCCCTTTTTTTATTTCTGTAAAAAAAAGCATTGCATGTTTGAAGAGGAAGATTTGAGAAGATATTGATTGCGAGGGATTTACTTGGCATGTAAAAAATGTAATGAAATAAGAAATTTTTTTCTTTTTTTATTTTATTTTATTATAGGACTGGCAGATTTTTATTTTAATCTCGACTTATGGTCAACATGCTAACAAAAAGGTTTGTGTCTTCAAGCTTGGCTAGCGGCTAAATACAAATTGGGTTAAAATATGCTTCACCCAGCACGATACACATCAGAACATTTAGTTTATCTAACGCGCTTTTGTTAGAGGTTATGCTCAAAAAAATTTTGATGTAAAAAGATAATATTTGAAGAAGTAAAAAAATTGTGGGATTGTAATTGAAATCGATATAATAGTTCAAACTTAAAAAATCTCAAGCTATTTTTTTATATTAAATTTTAAATTAAATTATTTAAAATTTATTTATACATGACCTTATTCATTAGTTAGATCTCGAAGAACCAAAAAAACCATGTTCATTTTGGTCAACTGCAAAACTAGTGAATCGGGTTATGAATTTTATTGAACCAAATTAAATTTTTTATTCTATAATTTTATATAAAAAGTACAAAAATTAATTCACGATTAATTCAATACTAAATAATAAAATTAATTAAAAAAAACACAACATTAAATTAAATGATGGGATTGTGAGAAAAAATACAAAAGATTAAAAAAAAGGGCTGAAGAAACCTACAACTGGGTTATAGATTCTGATGGGTTGAACTAATTATTTTATTTTGTAATTTAATAAAAATATATAAAAATTAATTCACAACCAATCAAGAAAAAAAATAAAAAAAATCAATTAAAAATAATAATAGTAATAAAAAAAAGCCCATTCTTGCATGAGCGAGGTTGGGCCTATTAAAAAGACTTAGACGAGTTGATAAATAAGCCATTTGTCATTTAGGAAAATATTGTGCCCCCAAAGTTTCAAACTCATATTCTCAACATTACTCCAATGATTTAAAAAATATATTAACTTTGTTTACTGTTGATACAGTAACCGATTATAATCTCCTTGGAAGCTAGACTTGAGCCACCACGTGGACGAATCTAATACTTGGCACGTGATCCATGGATCTCCTACAAGGAAAAACAAAATACCCTCGCTACAAAGAAAATCGGATGCAATTAGAGAAGAAATTAATATTCAGGTAAGTATTGGGATTATATTCATATGGTGGTTGAATATGAAATATTGCCAAATTACAAAATATAACTAAATAAGCTGGTTTGTTTACTGTGCACCCACACTTATTTCACAGCTCACTCTTATATTCATGGACTTTCTTTTTTTTTTTCAAGTTTTTTTTTTTATTTTGGTCATTAAACTTTATTTATTTACAATTTCATCATTATAAGCTAAGTTACATGAACATGTTCTTATGTGGTGGTATAATTTTTTATTTACATGCTCTAGTTAATCCAATATGTCATGTATTATTTTGATGTTGAAATAAAAATTAATTTTACAAGATAGAATTTTAGATTATTGCTAAAAAATTCCAAAGATAAAGAACTAAAATTGAAATAAAAACAATCTTCATTCATTTAAAGCATGGCAAGCTTCAATTTCGCCCTCCAAGTTTTGCTTTTGAAATTTCAATCCTTGTTCGTTTAATTCTTTATATCTAGATTCTAAACTTTATTTTTATTGAATTTCAATCCTTGAACTTCCATAGATGTTATAGAAAGTTATCATAGAACAAAGACGATAGATAAAATATTTGGTTTTGATTATAAAAATAATAATCTTGTTATTAATGAGTTCTTGTCTACTATGAGAGTTAAGAGTTTATTGTATGCTGTGTTTATGTATTAAAAAGTAAATTCAAGCTCATAAAATAATATTTATGTAGTTTAATTTTTATTTTTAAGTGATTTTAAGATGTTTTATTGTGAAAAATTAAGGGGCTCAAAACTTGAACTTTGCGTTTTTTATTATCAAAATGATTAAAATCAGCAATGGTACACAACTAGTCTCTTATCCAGATAAACAGAAAAAAAAAAAATTAAGAGATCCGGGTAGACAATATAAAATAATAAGTAGCAAAACCAAGCAAATGGCAACAACATTCTTCTTCTTCTTTTCCTCTCTCTTAGGCTAGGTGCCTTTCAGAACAACAATGCCTAACTTTGTTTTACTTGATTTGATCTTTGATCTTGTTTTTTTAACTAATATCTTCTCCATTGTTTCCTTGAAATTGTTTTGTTTAATTATTATTTTTCAGTAATTGGTCTTCTATAAAGGGTTTTTACAATTTCATAATACCAAAAACAAATTACTATAATTCATCTTTTAATTTGTTTTCTTATGAAATTTTAAATAAATTACTTGTGTTTTTACTATGCCTTTATAATTTTGAGAATCATATATACTTAACAATCAAACAAAATCTTGATGATAAATACAATAAAATATATAAAATAAAAAAGATAATTGATGTAAAATATTTGTATTTTTATATGTTTTTTACTTATTGCTATGAATATCAACTTTCTGATTTAGTTTTTAATTAACATTTGTATTTTTTAATTTACCATTTAATACTTTTTTTAATTAATTGTATTGGACACATATTATTTTTCCATTTTTTAGCTAACAAGTTTTATAATACTATAAAACATATTGATAATATAAAGACGGTTTTTTATTATTTTAAAAATTAACTTGAATTCTATTAGAGTGTAGTGCGAATAGATTGGACTAGTTTGTATGCTCGTACTATGTTAGGGGGACCATAATTTTTTAAAACATAAAAAAAATATAAATATCAAGAAATTATTTAGCATTGCTATTAAATGTGAAAATACAATTGTTCTGTATTTGATTTCTATCAAGATATTTTTTTATTAACGTATTTCTTGTTTATCTTAGCAAATACAAAGTTTTTAATTGGAATAGTTGTTTTAGTTAAAAAAATATTTATAATCATTAAAGCAAGTTAACAAAAATATAAAAATAATATCTATAATCGTTGTTTTTTTTTGGCGTTTTTAGTCCTTGTTCGTTTAGTTATTTATTTTTTAATTCTAAAATCTATTTTTATTGCATTTCAATCTTTAGACTTTTATAAATACGAGAAAGTCATCGTAAAATAGAAATGAGAGAGAGAATATTTGACAGATCATATTTTGACTATAAAAAGGGTACCCTTTGTTACAATTAATTGTTTTTTAGAACGAGAGTTTAACGTAGATGGTATTTATGCATCAAAAGGTAGATTAGAGCACATAAAATATTTTTTATTTAGTTGTATTTTTATTTTCTTAGTAATTTCGAGGTGTTTTAGTGTTATAAATTAAGGGATCAAAACTTGAACCTTGCACTGTTCATCATCGAAGGTGATTGAAAACAATAATGGGAGACAACAAATCTCCTATTTAGATAAATAATATGCCATCCATTCTATTAAAAAAGAAAACAGAGAGATATGGGATTGTGTATTGTTATATGTTTCTTTTTTACTTACTGTTATGACGTTTTGTTAATTAACATTTGCAAAGAAAAATTAATTTACCATTTAATATATTTTTAATCAATTGCATCGGACACATATATTGTTTTTCCATTCTTTAGATAACAAATTTTATAATATTACAAAACATATTGACAATAAATTTGTATCATATTAAAAATCAATTTGAATTATATTAGAATGCAGTGCGTATAGATTAGATTGGTTTGTATTTCACACTATAAAAATCATAATGTTTTTAAACATAAAATAATATTTAGGTTTTAGAAAATCATTCACTATTGTTATTAAATACAAAAATAGAGTTAACTAACTTACCCTAAATAAAAATATTGTATATCTCGGCACATAAACTCATAATCTTTTGCCTCAATTCCATGTGCTAATTAACTACATTATGATAGAGAGTTATTATTATGTATATTAAACAGATATATTAACTTGATTAATGTTTGCATGAATAGTAAATCACCATAAGCATCCCAAGCTTTTATAGTTTAATTAGTTTGATAGTTTAGTTTCATTTGAAGTAATTAAGATAACTGCAATAAACTATTAACCCACCAATCGAGTGGATGGAGGGCGTCATTGGCCCACTATCCCCGCATGTTTGAATTGATGATTAAAACCTCACAGAACTCAACGTGTCAATCCCTAAACCGTCGATTCAATCACCCTTGCACTTCATTTAGCTACGAAGTTGATATTTTAGCGAGAAGCTAGGATTAATTAATTTCCCAGGACGCCGGCTTTTCAAAAATACGTCTTTGACCAAATTGACAAAACGAAAGACGTCTTTTGAAGACCCCACCCATTTGTGGGGTCAACTACGATTCGAGACTTTAAGCCTTTTCCTCTCCTACAAAATGCCCCATCAATGAAGTAACGACACTTCACGCATTTATCTAGCAAAAGAAGGCTGCAGAAATGGCAGAAAACCACCCGCCTAATCTTGGTTTCAAGGGAGACAGGTTACTCTAAATCCTCTTGTCTTTAATTTTTTTTTCCCATCAAGTTCACAGGGATTCAAATTAAATCCCCTTTTCCCTTTATTTCACCTTCTTCAATTCTTGTGTTTAAGTAATTTTAATTTTGTTATGATGACAGCATCGTAGCGCAACACGTTATTTTTGCCCTGCTCGTGGACACGTTAAGCAACCAAATCCAAGTGAAATACCTATCAATGCGAGTTTCTCCATTTGACACCCACCAGAGGGTCATGTCAACATTTTTTGCTGCTCTGTTTATATACGCCACAACATCAGTTGCCGAGGTTATACTCCGGACGCAGAAATCAGTCCATCAAAGACTTGTCGGCAATATTCGCCTCTTTTCTAGCGCCCTTGCTATAATTCTGCTCCTGGTGACTCTTTCCCTGATTGTGTCCTGCATCATTTCTGTCCTGTGGACCTGTTTATTTGTGAAGTTAGCATATGATTCATGTCACGATCTCTGCCAGTTGCTAAGCCAAACAACTGATGAGGTACTGCGCATGTTGAAAAAGCTAATTGCAACTGTGAGGAGCCCCAAAGAGAAACCAAACCAGCCGAATGTCTAGGTCCTTACAATTCCCGAGGCAGATTAGAATAATGTTAAATCATGGACTTGTTGCTCCTAGCCGCTTTTTGTAATTTACGTTGTGATATTGTTTTTCTAACGCCCTAGAGAATTAGATAAAGGATAGGATGTTATTGGCATGTGAAAATTGAAAGATATGACATACGTTTTTATGGGCCTTTTCTTCTTTTTGTTTGTATGAGGAATGAGACTTGCAAAGTTATCTGAGCTAGATTTATTTGGTGGTTGGCAAGCTCATATATAGAGGGGATCAATACGATGGAGTTTGTGCTTAGATCACCAGTTCAAGGCATTCCTCACCCTATTTATGGTCGTGGCTCTCGTCACGATAATAAGATATACTTATCTTTATGGACTGGGCTATCATTTTGATTTTGTTAAGCTTTGACTGGGCTCCATCTATACTGCAAACAAGAAAAATCTTCAGAAAATATAAAAGAAACCCCATCTAAAATAAAAAAAAGTTTAATTTAGACTATTAGTTCATTGCATAGGGCATGGATTTCCAGTTAGACAAAACATTCCTCGCGGAAACAAATTTGGTCCGGTCTACATTTTGTCATTAATAAATTTTTAGTTATCATTGTTTTTTTTTTTTTGGCCGAGGTCATGCACATAATTAAAACGGAGTAGAATGGCGCTTGGTAATTACCAAGTCTTCTTCTTCTTCTTTTCCTTTCCTATTATATATAACTGTCTCAATACATATATATTTTTAAAAAACATTTAAAGATTTAATAAAAGAGGAATAAGAAATCTCCATAAATGACAGATCTTCTTCTTACATAGTTTTGATTGCAAGCAGTGGAAAGTATATCTTTTTTTTATTTCCCATTTCTATTCAAATGAGTACTTCAAAGTCATGTAGCAAAAACTTTTGTAAGACTATACTTAGGTTTTTTTTTTTAAAAAAAATATGAACCGGCTTGGCTTGTTATTTTTGCAATGCTCTGTTAGAAGACTTCATTAACCCGTGGTCAACCTGTTTATATATAAAGTATAGGCTTTGCACCCATTTTGTGTAAAAAAAAAGAGGTTTGATGAATGATTGCAAGTTTTTTTTTTTACTCTAACGCAATCTACTATGAAAGGAAATGATAGGTTAAAATACATCTTGAACAAAATGAAAACCGTATTTTGAACTCTCCACCCAACTTTTTTTTTTCTTTTAATTTTATTAATCACCTATATATATTTAGATAATAGTTATCGTATGATTGAAATCTCAGTTCATGGATTTATCGGATCAATTACAAAATAATAATGTTTTAATTAACTCAAATAATATTATGTTGGATAAAAAAAACTATTAAAACTATCTCAATCGGGATTTATTGGATTTAATTAGATTAATCAGCTTATAAATTCACATCACTGCATGTAATCAAGTCAACAAACAAGTACTGGTTTAATTTAAAAATAAACAAACAAGTACTGCATCTTTTTTCCCCTGCCCCTATAAACCAATACAAAGACACCTCTTTGGTCTCACACCCACGTCTCCTACACATCTCTCTCTCTCCCCCCAACACCCACATCTATATATATATATAAGAACTAAATTCACAACCAACCCTAAATCTTATATTACAGGAGGAATTATTACATATATCTAGAATTATACTTTTATATTTCATTAAGTATATAAACTATCATAAAATATTATCTAAGAACTCCATTTTTTATGAAAGAAAAATATATAACTCCAAGAGTAGGAATGACTCCTTCATACTAGCATAAAAAAAAATTTAATGAAAAAGAAAGTGTGGCATTACCAAGCAATAAAAAAAGAGAGAAATTATTAGGTAAATTCCTCTATCATTTCACATAGACCAATTTAATAATAAAAGATTACTTGTAAAAAATAGATTGACCCTACAAGATCATGTATGAATTCATTTACGTCCCTTGTTAATAAAAAATCCGGCAATAGAAGGGAAGTGCTTAATTTTTATTTTATTTTTTAACACTAACGAAAGTGTTTTTAAACCCGGTATAAGAGTCGGTTCACAGTTTTTGACCGGGTCAAATTTAATTTTTTTTTATAAAGCAAAACGATATCGTTTTGGTAAAAAATAGTCAACGAATTACAACTGGGTTTTTGAATAGGTCTTGCCGGTTAACCGGATCATTAGGTTAAACCACTAGGTTATCGGGTCAAACCATCAGGTCACTAGATTTTTAACTATCCTTATTTTTTTAAAAAAACCGATCTTATTTCTGTCTCGGTTCAGCTAAATTCCGGATGAATCTACCAAACTGATTTTAAAATTACGATTAATGATGCAGACTGCTGTAAGTCCGTGCGCTTCACGAGTAAGGACGTCTCACTCGTATTTTAATTTTTTTTCTTTTTCTGTTTTTCTTAAATGTTTTTTATAAAAACGCCTCGTGTTAGAGCTCTTGGCGTGAGGTCGCGCCAACGAAAGCACACTGCCTAAAATTCGGCAGCGACGGACAGCGGCAGCCTTGCGTGGCGTAAACGACCGACAGCAAGATGCAATGATCTATGCGAGTCTTTGAGCTTGCGACTTGGCATGGACGTGGGGCTTAGATAATGGACCTTCTAAGTCAGCAGCTGACGCAGCAGAACAGGTAGGAGGGACTGCCTTGTGGACAGCCAGAACGTGGGTGAAGTGGCAGCCTCATGGGGGCAGAACGTGGGTGAAATGGCAGTATCACGGGGGCAGAACGTGGGAGCATAACTGGGGGCTCTCCAAGCTGCTGAGACCGTGGGATCATGCCACATCACTTGCTGGTAAATAGGCCACTAAGATCATGGAGATCATAGGGGAGAAAGTGCCCCACTATGTCCTGAAAAATAGGAGATCATGGGGGAACCCTGCAGCTCACATGTTTGTCTATAAATAGGCTGCCAAGCCTCTGTTGTGTAGCATGCAATTTATATGTGTAACACACACACTTTTTATTGTGTAATCCTTTGTTGACGAGATAAATAAAGGTTGAGAAGTATTCTTGTAAAGTTCGGTGTGCTTGCTTGTGTTTATTCTTTGTTTACGACGAGGCAATTGTGAGAACCTCTTTGGTGAGCGAAACACATAGTCGTAGGGAAACACGAG
This sequence comes from Populus deltoides, assembly GCA_015852605.2. Lineage (NCBI taxonomy): Eukaryota > Viridiplantae > Streptophyta > Magnoliopsida > Malpighiales > Salicaceae > Populus > Populus deltoides. The sequence continues at coordinate 4,696,992 of CM027583.2, forward strand.
CGAAAAGGTGAGGCAAGGCTGAGTCTAGTCGGGACTAGACTGCCGCATTGGGTTGAATTGCGGGGCGAAAATTTAACCCCGTGACAATTGGTATCAGAGCACGGTTGATTCAAGAAGCGTACAACAGAAGTCATAGAAGCTATTAGAGAACGGTGGATGTGTCTTGAGACTTTGATAGGGTCGGATGAAGAAGGCAAAGAACGTTCTGTTATTGATCGCTTGAAGGAAGCTATGGAAAGTGCTGATAGGGCTAAGAGCCTGTACATTTCTCTTGCGGCAGAATCGAGTGAGCGATTGGCAGCTGCCGAAGAGACGATTGCCATTCTGAAGAAGGCAGTGAGAAACGCTCTTACCGGGGTAAGTACTTCTAAACCTAAAGTGCCTGAACCGAAGTGTTTTGGTGGGGCAAGAAGTGCCAAAGAACTCGAGAATTTCTTGTGGGACATGGAGCAATACTTTAGCGTTGCGAAGATCGGCGTGGCTGAACAAGTGGATCTTACCATGATGTATCTCACGGGTGATGTGAAGCTTTGGTGGAGGACGAGAACCAAAGATGACTTAAATGCTGGACATCCAAAGATAGAGACATGGGTTCTGGATCGACCCGTCGAGCCGGACCGGGTTTGAAAACATTGTAAAAAGATAAATGACAAAATTTTAAATGTATTTTTGGGATGGAGTGGAATGATGCTAACTAGCACTTACCAAATCTTCTATCGTCTTGGTTTTTTTTCACTTTTTCGTCGTGGTCTTGGAGGGGGATGATGCTAATTGGGATGGAGGATGTTTAGCTCGGGACGTCTCGCCCATTTGCTTTCTTAATTGTTTCAAAGAGAAAAAAACCTCTTCCGCTTATACTGCCATTCTAAAAGTCTCCAGTCATATGCAATCATTTTCATCCATTTGTGTTGCTTAAAAACAAAAATCCTTCTTTGGCATATCCATTAAAGAGTGTACGCGTTTATTTATTAAATTTCATTTTCACCCAATTTTTAAATAAATAATACAAAATAAATGAATAAAAATATATTTAAGAATGGAGTTAAGATAACATAAAATTTGAAGTTTGAGAATTTAATTATTAAATTTGAGAGTCAATTGGTCAATAATTGAAGAATTAATAAGTTGGAGACTTTAATTAAAAATTTGAATTAGTTTAACTAATAAATCAGGTACTTAATTAAAGAATTGATAAGTTCGAGGATTTAGTTAAGTTTTGATTTAATTGATTAAAAAGATCAGGGGTTTGATTAAAGAAATGCCAGATTTGAGGGGTTTGATTAAAGAAATGCCAGATTTGTGGGTTGATTAGAAGCAAAATTTCAAGAAATTAAGAGACCGAGGACCATAGTGAAATTGCTGGTTTACTTTAGGAATTTTAACTGATTTTTCAGGGATGATTTTGAAAGAATTAAAAATTAAAGATTTAATTAAGGGCCAAATTGAACAATCCAGAAATTAAGGACTGTTTTGTAAACAGTGTTATAATTTAGGGATTCAATTGAAATTAATCCAAATGGCAAAATTGAAAGGAATTTTTAATTAATTGAGATCCAACAGTTAAAATTCCAAAGATCAGGGGTCAAAATGAAAATGTCCATTGCTGCCGAAACGTCGCCGTTGCTGGTGGAACAGCCGTGTTTGTCTTCTCCATCCCGATTCAACAGGCTGAAAATCTGCAACGGATTTGATCCAATCGTGGACAACGTCTCTCGCCCACGATCTTGTTCGTGGAAAATAACAGTCCTGCAAAGGCAGGACTGGTAAAGGAAGCGGCTGGGGAATCTCTATAAGAGGGAGAAGAAAACCTAGAATAAAGGACCGAAAATCAGAGTAAAAACAGAGGCAGAACCAGAGCAAAAAAACAGAGCATAAACCAAAAAAAATACACAGACAGAAGGAGAGAATAAGAGAGTAGCAGATACAGAGAGGAGAATTATCCGTGCAATTGTCTCAGTCCTTGCAGAAAAAGAGCAACACGGAATCAGTAAGAAATTCATAGAAACAGACATACCCATTACCTTCTCAGCTTCTTCATCTCAATAACTGAGAAATCAAAAGAAGGGAAGACAGTGGGCACAACGGGGAGAGAGAGGAAAGCAGTCGAACGAAAGTAGCCACCAGTGTTGCAGCCTTCTTCGCCATCTCCAGAAACAGGTGCGCCCATTCCCTTTCATTTGCTGTGATTCAATAACATTTGAACAGTGTAAAGGTAATTTAATTACCTTCACATTGTTGATGCACGCGTGAAATTGCTTCACGCGTGCATCTGCCATCTGCCCAACCGGTTACTGGCTTGGGCCATTGACCAGGCCGGGCTGGCGGGACCTAGCCCAACCCATATGGCTAGATTTATTTGGTGGTCAGCAAGCTCATAGAGGGGCTAAATACGATGGAGTTTGTGCTTAGACCACCAGTTCAAGGCATTCCTCACCCTTTGTATGGAATAAGAAATCTCCATAAATTAACGACAGATCTTCTTCTTACATAGTTTTGATTCCAAGCAGTGGAAAGTATATTTTTTTTTAATTTCCCATTTCTATTCAAATGAGTACTTCAAAGTCATGTAGCAAAAACTTTTGTAAGGCTATCCCACAATCTCTCTAAAAATACCAAGACGAAAGAAGATTTGGTAAGTACTAGTTAGCATTGACATTGCTGACAATCTATCTATATATATGTATAATAGAAGAATAATGAGAAATCTTCATTAAAATCATATAGTTGTATGGGTTTGATCGCAAAGAGTAGAAAGTAATTTTGTTGCTTTTAATTTGGGTTGTTTGAGAGTGTAATTGCGGTTGTTTTTTAAAGTGTTTTTATGTTGAAATGCATCAAAATGATATTTTTTTTATTTTCTAAAAATTATTTTTGAGATCAACGTATCAAAACGATCCAAAATAAAAAACATAATTTTTAACAAAAGTTTTTTTAAATATTTTTAAGAACACGAGTTATACCGTGTTTTCAAACACCTTAAAATATTATAACCATAACACGTCACAGGGTTGTCCTTCTTCTATTATATATATAGACACACACACACACACATACACACACACACACACACACACACACACACAAGATGACTTGAACAAATGCACTTGATAGTGTTATAATTGTGAACCAGCGCTAGATAAGTAATAGAAATTAAAGGTATGATGGAGCAAATATTTCATGACGGAAAAAAAAGTTGTGTTGGTGATCAAAAACTTAGAGACTGAATAAAATAATTTGTAGCAATCTACAATGTTTTGTGAGGAAAGATACAGTGCTTTCGTCACATGATTTAGCTTTTCAGTTAATAAAAAGCAAAAAAAATACAAAGCTAAATTCTCTACCAACTTAATATTAAAAAAAAAACCAACAAAGATAATTTTGGAAGGAAAAAAACCCATGAGAAAAATATTGCAGTAATTGACAATGTTTTGTGAGGAAAACTATAGCGTTTTTCCTAATAAAATAAACTAAAAAACTATTTAGAGAAATATTGTAGCAATCCACAGTGTTTTGTGAGAAAAACTACAACGCTTTCCTCACATGATTTAGCTTTATTGTAATTATAATTCTTAACCAACTCAATATTAAAAAAAAATCGACAAAGATAATTTTGGAAAACATCATAAAAAAATCACAAGGAAAACACTGCAACAATTCACAGTGTTTTAAGGAAAAAAAATAACAAAGCTAAATTCTTAATCGGCTCAATATTAAAAAAAAATCAACATAGATAATTTTAGAAAAAAAAAACAAAACAAACACCAAAAAAAGAGGGGAAAATCATGTTGGAAACACTGTAGCAATTCACAGTGTTTTGTGATGAAAGCTACAGTGCTTCCCCACATGATTTAGCCTTATTTGTAATGACTTGTAATTGTAATTCACAAACAACACAATATTAAAAAAATAAAATTGAAAAAGATAATTTGAAAAAAATTATAACAAAAAAAACTATGCGGAGAGACACTGTAGCAATCCACAATGTTTTATGAGTAAAGCTACAATACTTTCCCCACATGATTAAGTTTTGTTACAAAGTTAAATTTTAACCAACTCAATATTTAAAAAAATAAAATCGACGAAAATGATTTTGGAAAAACTGTATCAATCCATAGTGTTTTTTGAGGAAAAACTTGTATTTACTTGTAATTACAATTCTTAACCAACTTAATATTTAAAAAATAAAATTGACAAAGATAATTTTAGGAAAAAACATAACGAAAACATAAAAAAACCATGTGGGAAAAAACACTGAAGCAACCAACAGTAATTTTCGAGGAAAGTTAAAGTGCTTTCCTTACATATTGTAACTGTAATATTTAACCAACTCAATATTAAAAAATAAAATAAAAAAAGATAATTTCGGAAAAAATCATTAAAAAAAACCATGTGGAGAAACACTGTTGCAATAAACAATGTTTTAAAAAAAAATTACAAGACTAAATTCTCAATCAGCTTCATATTAAAAAAATCAAAAAATATAATTTTGAAAAATAAAGAAATAAAATAGAAAAACTATGTGGAAAAACATCGCAGCAATCCACAGTATTTTCAAGAAAAAAATTACAAAGCAAAAATTTTAACCAGGTCAATATTTAAAAAGTAAAATCAACAAAATAATTTTAGAAAAAACAAAAGAAAAAATAAATGAAAAAAAGAAAAATTAGGAAAGTTGAAAAAAAATAATTTTGAAAAAAAATAAAAAAAATAAAAAAAATCATTATAAATTACTATTATAATACACAGTGAATTACGTGTAAGTGAACAGTGATTCCCTGTACCATTTCCTACTACTATTGGTATGTGATTCCCTGTACCATTTCCTACTTCTATTGGAATGGGGCTTTTCCCAATGGCCCTCTTCTCTTTATAGGTACAAGACAAAAAGAAAAACAGGGAAATAGGAAAGAGAAAGTGGCTTTTGAGAGAGAGAGAGAGAGAGGCTTTTCCCAATGCCCCTCTTTCTTCCTTATTTCCATTCTCTTTGCGAGAGAGAGAGAGAAGCTATATATAAAGAAAGCCCCTCCCTCCATCTCTACCAGCAAATTCAGCATAAACACCTGAAAGTTGAAACCCATTTGAGCTTCATTATCTGTGTAGAGAAATAAAGCAGAGCATAATGGCAGAAAACCACAGGCCAAATCCTGCTTTCGAAAAAGAAAGGTTAGTCTAAATTAAATTTCTTTGCTTTGTTTCCCTTTTTGTTTTTTTTCTTAAGCCCTTCACTTCCTCTTTCTTGTGTTAATGCTTCCTTCACTTTAAACTCTATTTTTCCAGTCAAGGAATTAGCCTCTTAAATTGTCCTTAATTTTTGCGTACTTAGCGATTTTAATTGTTGATGTGATGACAGCATTATTATGCAACATGGAATATTTGCCCTCCTGGTTGAGACGCTAAACAATCAAATCCAAGTGAAGTACCAGTCAATTAAAGGCTCTCCATTCGACAGCCACGACGTTATTATGTCAGTTTTCCTTGTTGCTCTGTTTATATATGCCACGGCATCGGTGGCCGAAGTTATGCTCCGAGCTCGAGAATCAACTTACTACACACTGGTTGGCAATCTCCGACTCTTTGCCAGTGCCCTCGCTGCGATATTGCTTCTAGCTATTCTGGCTCCAATTCTGGGGTGCGTTATTTCGGTCGTATGGGCCTGTTTATTTATCGGAGTGGCATATGAATCAAGCCGAGAGTTTTCCAACATTTTAAGCCAGTTAACCACCAATAAGTTACTTGACATGTTGACCAGGCTAATTGCACGCGTGAGGAGCCGCAAGGAGGAACCAAATCAGCCAGATGTCTAGGTCACTACATGTCCTTAGAATTTAGATAGCGTAATTGGCAGAGGAAAATACTTGTTTGGGACTATTTCTGGTTGTTCTCCTCCCCGCCCTCTCTGTTTTTTTTTTATTATTATTATTTTAAAGAAATATTTGTATGTTTGAAGAGGAAGATCTGAGAAGATGTTGATTGCGAGGAATTTACCAGGCAAGTAAAAAAATAAAATGAAATAAGATTTTTTGTTTTTTATTAAATAGGACTGTCAGATTTTTATTTTTATTTTTATCTCGACTTATGGTCAAGACACTAACAAAAAGGTTTGTGTCTTCAAGCTTGGTTAGGGGTAAATGCAGATTCGGTTAGCCAATTACAGGTTAAAATATTCTTCACCCTGCACGGTACACGTCAGTACATTTAGTTACCCCTGCTCGTTTGGAGCCCGCACTTTCGGTGTGGGTTGCATCTAAATTTTTTGGAATATAAAAAAATAATATTTAAATTATTAAAAGTATTTATTTTTGTTATTAATCTCTGTAAAGCAATTTAAATTTGAAATCTCAATCTACATATTTATTTATTTGAAATTCAATCATATAAAAATTATTCTACTATAACTTTAATCATTAGATAAATCTAAAAAAAAAATATCATGTTCATCTTAATCAACCGCAAAACCAATTTAGATTATAAACTCTACTAAATTGAATTGATTTTTATATTTTACTGTCGCACGTCAGAAAATCCACGCGGCGTCGGCTGGCGATTTTTCTCGTTGTTACGTTTGCTTGAATTGGTTCGTTGGAGTCGCCACCTAGTAATTTATTAAAGGCTACTAGGAAACCAGATGTACTGGTCTTGTCAGAGATTCACGGGTAAGGGACTAGTTGTGGTTAGGGAAGGTATTAGCACCCCTAACACACCCTACCTGAGGTAAGCTACTTCGTGAATTTGACGTGTTAAAGAAGTTTTAATAATTGTTTTTTTCATCGGATATTTGAAATACAACTTACGTATAAGTTAATAATTCTTGGCCGTGAATAAACCAAAATATTAAATTCTTTATTAATCTTTGCAATTTTATCATAAAAAAAATCCATAAACAAAACACAAACACACATATTCACTTTTGCTATATTTTCTTTTCTTTTCTCTTTTTTTTCCTTATTTCTTTTCTTTTTACATCCACATTTTCAACATACAAATAAAACTTCAAACTAAACAAATATTACACTAAACAATTTAAAAATTACAAAAATGACCCAAAACAACCCCGAACAGTTTCAGGAAGCCCTCTGGAACAGTGGCGGCGCGTCTTCCCACGCGCCACCGCCACTGGCGGCGCGTGAACCCACGCGCCGCCGCTGGAAAGGCTGGAAATCGGTGGCCTGGCTCTGCTTCCTTTCCTTTTCCCTTCTCTACCGGTGGTGACAAACACAATCACCTGCAACCATAAACAAAATCGCAACATCACAGTCGATTTTAGATTTTTGTTCCATTGTTTTCATATCCGCTTCCCTCCTTCCTTCCCTTTTAGATCTGTTTCCTCCTTTCTTTCTTCCCGGTTTGCTGTTCTTTCCTTCTTCAGATGGCAGATCTGGTGGAGGCGGGTCGCGGTGTGGAGGAGAAGGGGGGCGTTTCCTGTTGGAGCTGGATCCGTGGGCTGTTGTTTCGTTGCTGTCACCTGCGTCCGGTGGAGCCGCTATGGAGAGGGGAGGGGTTGCTGGTTCAGTGGAAGTGTTGCGGGAGGTCTGGTTCGGTCTGTGATGGCTGGTGTGTTGTGATAAAATTAGATGTTGACTTAGCCATAGCATTTCAAATAAGTCTCCTGTCTATTAGGGAGAAGATCACATTTTCTGTTACAAGACTTAGTCATTCACCACGATCTTAGGACATGAACTTCGTGGGTTGTTATTTGATTTTATCCTGCATTGTAAGGCTATTTATAGCCACTGTTTCTATTGAATAATTACATTAATTACTCCCAGTGTTCTAAGTGCATCAATTTATATTTTCTCAAATATAACATTTGGTATCAGAGCACAAAAGAACTAAACACAACAATCTGCCAAACACCAAAATCATGTCATCGGAAAGTAGCTTTGTTCAGCCTGCCATCTCAAAGCTTAATGGTCACTATGATCACTGGAGTATGCTGATGGAGAATTTCTTACGCTCCAAAGAATACTGGAGCCTTGTGGAGATGGGGATCACTGCAGCAGCAGAAGGAGATGAACCAACAGAGGAGCAGAAGAAATTGCATGAAGAACAGAAACTGAAGGACCTGAAATGCAAGAATTACCTATTTCAAGCTCTCGACCGATCGATCTTGGAAACCATACTGAAGAAGGACACAGCAAAGGACATCTGGGATTCTTTGAAACAGAAATACCAAGGAACTGCACGTGTGAAACGTGCTCCATTGCAGGCTTTGCGGAAGGAATTTGAGGTACTGTACATGAAATCTGGTGATTCAGTCAGTGATTATTTTGCAAAAACTCTCATTATTGCTAACAAAATGAGAATTCATGGGGAGCACATGAAAGATGTGGTGATTATTGAGAAAATCCTAAGGTCCATGACTCCGAAATATGACTATGTCGTATGTTCAATCGAGGAGTCCAATGACCTGGACAATCTGTCCATTGACGATCTACAGAGTAGCTTGCTGGTTCATGAACAACGAATCAGTCGTCATGTCATAATGGAAGAGCAAGCATTGCAGGTCAGTTATGGAGGTCAACAAGGAGGTCGTGATGGGGGACGCAGCTCCTATCGTGGCAGAGGAAGAGGAAGAGGAGGAAGAGGCAGAGGCAGAGGCAGGTTTGTCTTTGACAAATCAACAATAGAATGCTACAATTGTGGTGACTTCGGACATTACCAATGGGAATGTTCCAAGACACCAGGTGATCAGAAGGCACACTATGTAGAGACAAGAGAAGAAATGTTGCTAATGGCACACATTTCTTCTCAGGATGATGCTGCGCAACACATATGGTTTCTTGATTCCAAGAAGAACCATATGTGTGGCAGGAGGGATATATTTTTCGACTTTGACTGCAATTTCAAAGAATCAGTGAAAATGGGGAACAATTCCAGTCTTAGTGTGCATGGCAGAGGACGTATTCGAATAGAAGTGAATGGAATTTACCATGTCATCACAGATGTCTTTTTTGTTCCAGAATTGAAGAACAGTCTTCTAAGCATTGGTCAATTAATGGAGAAGGGACTTGCTGTGACAATGCAGCAGGGCAAATGTAAGATCTTTCATCCTGTGAAAGGTCTAATTATTGAAACTGTGATGACCCACAATCGGCTGTTTATTGTCATTGGTCACTGCAAGTCCACACAAGATCAAGCTTATTTTTCAACCATCAACACTGATCAGGCCACCCTTTGGCACCACTGTTATGGACATCTCAGCTGGAATGGCATTAAAACATTACAACAGAAGAAGATGGTAAATGGGTTACTACCATTCAAAGCAACTCAACAAGTATGCACAGGATGCTTGATCGGCAGACAACACCGAGACCCATTTCCTCGGGAAAGCGTGTGGAGGGCCACTGCAATTCTCTAATTGGTGCACACTGATCTCTGCGGTCCAATTAATCCCAGCTCAAACAGCAATAGAAGGTATATCATAACGTTTATTGACGATTATAGCAGGAAAATCTGGGTTTATTTTTTGGCAGACAAATCAGAAGCTTTTTCAGCCTTCAAGCAATTTAAGGCTCGGGTCGAAAAAGCTACTGGAACTTTCATTCAAAACCTCAGATCAGACCGAAGGGGTGAATTCACCTCAACCGAATTCACAGCCTTCTGCAATGATAATGGCATTCACAAGCAATTGACAGCCCCATACTCGCCCCAACAAAATGGCGTCGCCGAGAGGAAAAACAGGACAATCTTGAATATGGTGAGGAGCTTGTTGCTGGAGAAGCAAATTCCCAAAACTTTTTGGCCCGAAGCCGTTAATTGGGCGGTGCATGTGTTGAATCGCAGCCCCACTCTTGCTGTGAAAAATAAAACACCACAGGAGGCATGGGATGGTGTTAAACCATCGGTGGCGCACTTCAGAGTATTCGGCTGTTTGGGGAATGTACATGTTCCAACTCAAAGAAGAATTAAACTTGATACAAAAAGCATCAAGTGTGTTTTTCTGGGGGTAAGCGAAAATTCTAAGGCTTACCGCATGTTTGATCCAATTTCAAACAAAATTATCATTAGCAGGGATGTGGTTTTCGAGGAAGATAAACAGTGGAATTGGGGAGATCATGGGCAAGAAAAGGAGGCAGATTTCCAGTGGAGAGATCATGGCAAATCGAGAATTGGAGACGAGTGGGAGCCATTTCCAGAACAGGAAGGAAATGGGTTTGCTGTTGCGGAAACAGAGGGGAATGGGTTTGGTAATAACGAAGGGTGTGCTGAGCAAGATGATGGTCAAGCCGAACTGGAGGAGCTGGTGGAAGACCAAACTGAGCTGGGGGAAAATTCTGAAAATTCTGAGAATTTGATTTTATCTCGAGGAAGGAGAAGAAGACAGCCCCGATGGATGAGAGAATATGAAATGGGAAGTGATTTTGGTGATGCAGACGACGTGAATTTGAATGATGCAGACGACGTGGCAGACGACGTTCATTTGGGGAGAGCAGACGACGTAGCAGTCGATTTGCACTTTGGAAATCTGGCATTGTTCACCGACAATGACCCATCATCCTTTGATGATGCCGTGAAAGATGACAAGTGGAGGGTGGCTATGAATGCTGAAATCTGTGCAATTGAGAGAAACCAAATGTGGGAATTAACTGATCTGCCACCGGGGGCTAAAACTATAGGAGTCAAATGGATTTTTAAAACAAAATTCAATGAGCTCGGGGAGGTTGATAAATATAAAGCACGTCTAGTTGCTAAGGGGTATAGTCAACAATATGGGATTGACTACGCTGAAGTCTTTGCACCCGTGGCACGGCTAGATACGATTCGCATGGTAATCTCTCTTGCAGCGCATAAAGGTTGGAACATTTTTCAGCTTGATGTCAAATCCGCTTTCCTGCATGGCGAAATTAATGAAGAGGTGTTTGTAGATCAACCTCCAGGCTATGAAAAAAAGAGGCATGAATCAAAAGTTTATCGTCTAAAGAAAGCATTGTATGGACTAAAACAAGCTCTCCGCGCTTGGTATAGTCGCATAGAGTCATACTTTGTGCAAGAAGGCTTCAACAAATGTCCACATGAACATACCTTGTTCATTAAAATTGAAGATGGAGGTAAAATTTTGATCAGTTGTCTTTATGTTGATGATCACATATTTACTGGGAATGATAAAGGTATGCTCAATAAATTCAAGAAATCCATGATGACTGAATTCGACATGACTGATCTTGGAAAAATGAGATATTTTCTAGGCATCGAGGTATTGCAGAAGGATGATGGCATATTTATATGCCAACGCAAATATGCTCATGAAATTCTTGAGAGATTTCATATGGGTCAGTGCAACTCAGTGAAAAATCCAATTATTCCTGGATTTAAACTGACAAGAGATGAAGGAGGGGTTCAAGTCGATAGCACCCTTTACAAGCAAATGGTGGGGAGTCTTATGTACCTTACTGCCACACGTCCTGATTTGATGTTTTTGTGGAGTCTGATCAGCAGGTACATGGAGCACCCCACAGAATCTCATTTTATGGCGGCAAAGAGGATTCTAAGGTATATAAAAGGCACAACCAGTTTTGGGATGTTCTATAAGAAGGGAGGAGTTGCTGAATTGTTCGGTTACACGGACAGTGATTACGCGGGAGATCAAAATGATAGAAAAAGTACTTCTGGTTATGTTTTCATGATGAATTCAACTACAGTATCCTGGTCTTCAAAGAAACAACCAGTAGTTACCCTTTCTACTACAGAAGCTGAATTTATTGCTGCAGCATCTAGCGCTTGCCAAGTCATCTGGCTAAGGAGAATTCTAAAAAGTCTAAATTATACACAGTCCGGACCGACGGTTGTATATTGCGATAATATCTCGGCCATCAAACTTTCAAAAAATCCAGTTATGCATGGACGTAGCAAGCACATCAACATTTGTTTTCATTTTCTTTGTGATCTGGTCAAGGACGAAGTTATAGAACTAACATATTGTTCTACTCATGATCAAATTGCAGATATCATGACTAAGCCTTTGAAGATTGAAGCTTTTTTGAAATTACAAGATTTAATGGGTGTTTGTGAATACACTGAATAAACTGCTTGCACATGCAGTTTAAGGGAGGATGATAAAATTAGATGTTGACTTAGACATAGCATTTCAAATAAGTCTCCTATCTATTAGGGAGAAGATCACATTTTCTGTTACAAGACTTAGTCATTCACCACGATTTTAGGACATGAACTTCATGGGTTGTTATTTGATTTTATCCTGCATTGTAATGCTATTTATAGCCACTGTTTCTATTGAATAATTACATCAATTACTCCCAGTGTTCTAATTCCATCAATTTATATTTTATCAAATATAACATGTTGCTGTCTTTTGGCCGGTGAAGAAGCTGGAAGGTGGAGGCTTGTTTCTGTGGTGGAGGAGCTCGGCTGCTATTGTGGGTTTCTCCAGGTGTGTGGTAAGCGGTGGAAGGGAAACGGGTCTTGTGCCGACAGTCTTCTTGTGGTGGACGGGTGAAGAAGAAAGGCAAGCCGGCTGGGAGAGAGGAGAGGAAGATGGTGAGCGGCGGGGGAAAAGGAAAATCAAAACCAGGGGGGAAGGGGCAATGTCCCTCTTGTCTGCAGAATAGAGAGTGGCGAAGAGAGGCTGCTGTGGGAGAAGAGAAAAAATCAAAAGGGGCTGTTTGGTTTGTTTTTGGCTGGGAGGAGGACCAACGAACGGGAGGGGGGAGCAGCTGGTGGAACCATCCGGGAGAAGAAGAAAAAAATCAGAGCTGGGGGCGGCGGCGGCCCCCTTGGAGAAGATAGGTTTAGGTCATTTTTAGGTTTTTTCTTTTTTGTGTTGTCTCCCCCTAATTCCAAAATACCCCCCTTTTGTGTGTTGAGGGAATAGTATTTATAGGTAAAAATATTGCTAGATTTATAAATTTGGTTCCTCAATTTCTGGCTTTTTGTAAATTTTGATTTTTTTTTTTTATATATTTTTTTTAAAACAAGCAATATCAACATCGACTCAATGAGAAAAATCAATGATTTTTAAAAATAATGCGTTAAAAGTCGAACGCATTCCCATTATCTTTGAAAATTTAAATTCTTTTGAGATGGTGTTAAAAATTCTAAAATGATGCAAATAGATTAAAAAAAGTATTTTTTTTGGATTTTCGATATTTTTCTCTATTTTTGAATTTTTCTAAAAAAATATCAAAACATGGGTCAAAAATTAGGTAGCAACATATAATATGATAAAAATATAAAAATTAATTCATAATCAACTCATTACTAAATAATAAAATTTACTAAAACCCAACATTAAATAATAGGATTGAAAAAAAATAAAAAAAACTTGTAATCTAAATTAGGAACTCTGTTGGGTTTAATTAATTTTTTTTATAATATGATAAAAAAATATAAAAATTGATTCATAATCAATTCAATATTAAATAGTAAAATGAACCAAAAATCCAATATTAAATAATAAAATTAAAAAAAATAAAAAAACAAAAAAAAACAAAAAAAAACAAAAAAATATCAATTAAAAAATATTCATTCTTGCATGAGCTAGGTAGGCCTATTAAAAAATCCCAGGCATATGGTAGAAGACAGACCCATGCGCCCCTAAATTAAAAACTTGTAATCTAAATTATGAACCCTAAATTAAAAATTCCAGGCCAATTATTTTTTTTTATAATATGGTAAAAAATATAAAAATTAATTTATAATCAATTCAATATTAAATAGTAAAATAATTAAAAATCCAATATTAAATAATAAAATTAAAAAATAAATAAATAAATAAATAAACAAAATAATTCTTGCATGAGCTAGGCTAGGCCTATTAAAGCATGGTAGAAGACAGACCCATGCGCCCCCTAAATTAAAAACCCGCGACCTCAACAATATTCTGCACATTAACCATTAAAAATATATTAACCTGATGCACTCTTCAAAAAGTAACCGATTTCGGTATTTGTAGTTTTCGTTAAGTGGATCCTTGGCCCTCTGCTCTATTTCACGACTGGAGTTCTTATGACCTGTATGGCCGGCCGGGGCAGTGGGCAGACAACAGATTTTTTGTTCTTCGGTTGAGTTTGCCTTTTGATTTAGTTTCAACTATGGTATCATTATTCAAATTAAATCCCAGACAATGTGTGAGAATTTCCCTCTTCTAGACCACACGAATCTCCAACTAAATTTATGAATTTTGGTTCAAGTACAATCATATCGAGGAGGTCATGCAATTGTCTGAATTGTTCTAAAAAAATATAAAAACAAATTTATCACTGTAAAAAAATAAAAAAAGACAGGTGATTTGCCCAGAAAGAAATTTATTGCAATTGTAATATAGGTGCTACGGCAGGCTCATTCAATTTTGTAGTGTAATAAAAAAAGACAAGTGATTTACCCAGAAAGCACCTAGCCTTGCTTTAATTTTTTATTTGAGGGCGGGTAACATGTAATCCTGAATGAAAATATTGCATGTTCTAGCGCTTAAACTCATGACCTCTTGCTTCAATCATGTGCGTCAATTAACTAAATTATTATACAAAGTTGTTATTAATTTGATGCTAATATAAAAATTGATTTTACAAGATAGAATTTTAGAATATTTCTAATTAAAACATTGAAAGAAGAGGGACAAATTTAAATAAAAATAGTAATCTTTCACTTAAAGCATGGCAAACCTCAATTTGGACCTCTAAATGTTTATTTTTGTTTTTTGAGTCTTTATTCTTTTAGTTATTTATATTTTGACTATAAACTTTATTTTTATTGCATTTCAATCTCTGAACTTTTATACATGCAAGAGAAAGTTATAATGAAATGTAGACGAGGGACAAAATATTTGAAAGATAATATTTTGAATATAAAAAGGACGATCCTGTGCTAATGAATTATTCTTTACCATAAGAGTTTAATATAGATGGTGTTTATACATCAAAAAGTAGACAGAGCACATAAATATTTTTTTTATCGAGTTTGATTTTTATTTTTTAAAATGATTTAGGGTTGTAAATTAAGAGAACCAAAACTGAAGAGATAAATGAAAACAATAATTATAGACAAGAAAATCTCCAATCAAGATAAACAATGTGTCATCCAATCAAGATAATAAACAGGGGGATCTGAGGTGGTGGCATAAGAAAAATAGAGAGCAAAACCAAGCAGGTGGCCTCGGGCTTTTTTTTTTCTCCTAGGCTAGGTGCGTTCCAGGATCATAATGCCTCACTTTTTTTTTATATTTGGTTTTATCTTTTATTTTATTTTTTAACTAATATCTTCTCCCTCATTTCTTGAATTTTTTTTGTTTGATCATTATTTTTGCAGGAATTAATATTTTAAAAGGGGTTTTTACAATTTCATAATACCATAAACAAATTATTTTAATTTATCTTTTGTTTTCTTACTTGTGAAATCTTAAATAAATTACTCGTATCTGTATTATGCATTTATAATACTAAGAATCATATTTACTTAACAATTAAAATAAATCATGGCGATAAATACAACAAAATATATAAAATAAAAAAGATTGTTGATGTAAAATGTTTGTATTTTTACAGGTTTCTTTCTACTTGTTGCTGTGAACATCACTTTTGTGTTTTAGTTTCCAATTAACATTTGCAAAGAAAAAATAATTTACCATCTAATATATTTGTTAATCAATTGTATCGGACAAATATATTGTTTTTTCCATTTTTTAGATAACAAATTTTATAATACTATAAACATATTGATAATATAAAAACTATTTTATATCATAATAAAAATTAATTTGAATCCTGTTAGAGTACAACCATAATAAATTAGACTGGTTTGCATGCATGCTATGGAGACTATAATTTTGTAAAACATGAAAATATATCCAGGTTTTAGGGAATTATTTAACATTACTATTAAATTTAAAAATACAGTTAACCTACTCATCCTAAATAAAAATATTATATATCTCAACGCTTAAATACTTAAATTGTTATTACATGCATTAAACAAATAAATTAATTTGATTAATATTTATACGAATAATAAATCACTACAAGCATCCCAAGCTTTTCTAGTTTAATAAGTTTAATAGTTTAGTTTCATTTGAAGTAATTAAGATAACTGCAATAAACTATTAATCCACCAAAGGAATGGATAGAGGGTTTCATTGACCTTACAGAACTCAACGTGTCAATCCCTAAACCGTCGATTCAATCACCCTTGCACCTCCATTCATTTTGTTTGCTTATTAACAGTTCAGTACAGCTCCAAGACGTCTCGCCCGTTTGCCATTCTAGAAGCCTCTAGTCATACGCAGTCATTTTCATCCTTTTGGGTTGCTTTACACACACACACACACACACACACACACATCCCTCTTTAGCATATCCATTAAAGCGTAATTTTGAAACGGTCGAGTGGGTTAATCCACCATTCAGTTAATTTATAACTAAAACCGAGTTTGGTTAAATATAAAATAAAAAAAATTTTGGATTCACCCGATTAAAAATTTAGCTGCAATCCATTAACTTTTTTTTTTTTACTAAAACAACCATGTATTAAAGATTGTATGCGGCTATTCATGAAATTTCATTTATTCTTGATTTGTGTTAAAAAAATATAAGAAATATTATTCATTAAAAATATCAAATAAGCGTTGTTTTGCATGTTGATATTTTTAAATATTTACAATAAATTAAATACTATGATGGATTAAGAATGTTAAATGATTATTAAAAGTTTTTTGAAAATATCCATTAATCACACTATTAGCATAAATCTATTAACCGTCTTTAATTACACATACTAGTTTCTTGGCACGTACTTCAAGCTTGTATTATTTAATTAATCTATATCGTTTTTTCCTAATAGATTGTTAAAGATTTATAAATGAATAAAACTTTAATGTTTATTAAATAATTTCATAAAACCTTGATAATTATAATTAAATTAATCTATTTAAAATCTGAATCGTCTTGAGTGAATTAATATTAGAAACATAAATTGAATTACCTCTCAGAAATTAATAATTAACTGTTAGTTTAAATATATAAAATCCTTAAAAATAAAAATTACAAAACAATTTTCCCTTGACATTATATTACTATGAACCTTGTTTATTTTAAATATTTATTTTTAATCATGTAAAATTGAATATAAATTACCAATAAATACATGAATAAAAATATTAATTAATTAAGCTTTCCATGAAAGGCCCCACACAAAGTCCCACCAGTCTGAAAATACCGAAAAGGCAAGCCAGAACCTCCCTGTTTAAAATGCCCTCCCCGCTAAAAACTTGAAACCCATTCGAGCTTCAGTATCTGTGTAAAGAAATAAAACAGAGCAGAATGGCTGAGCATCTTAGGGAAAATCCTGCTTTCGAAAAAGAAAGGTTAGTCTAAAATAAATTTCTTGGCTTTGTTTCCTTTTCTTTTTTTTTTCTTAAGCCCGTCGCTTTCTCTTTCTTGGATTAATGCTTCCATCACTTCAATATTTTCTTTTTCCATTGTTGAAGCTTCACTCAAGGGATTAGCCTCTTAAATTGTCCTTAATTTTTGCGTACTTAGCGATTTTGATTTTTGTTGTGATGGCAGCATTATTATACAACATGCAGTATTTGCCCTCTTGATTGGAACGCTAAACATTCAAATCCAAATGAATACCCAATCAAACCCATTTGACAGTCACGACGTTGTTATGCCAGTTTTCCTCGTTACTCTGTTCATATATGCAACGGCATCGGTGGCCGAAGTTATGTCGAGAATCGACTTACTACACACTGGTTGGCAAGCTCCGACTCTTTGCCAGTGCCCTTGCTGCAACATTGCTTCTAGCAATTCTTGCTCCAGTTCTGGGGTGCATTATTTCATTCGTCTGGGCCTGTATATTTATGGGAGTCGCATATGAATCAAGCCAGGAGTTGTACAACATTTTGAAGCTAATTCCATGCGTGAGGAGACACGAGGAGGAACCAAATCAGCCACGTGTCTAGCTCACTACATTGTCCTCAGAATTTAGATACAGTAATTGGCAGAGGAAAATACTTGTTTGGGACTATTTCTGCTTGCTCTGTTTTTTTTTTTTTTCTTTTAAAGAAATCTTTGTGTGTTTGAAGAGGAAGATTTGAGAAGATGCTGATTACGAGGAATTTACTTGGCATGTAAAAAATGTAATGAAATAATTTTTTTCTTTTTTCTGTATTTTATTAAATAGGACTGAAATTTTTATTTTTTTTTGTCTCGACTTAGCGTCAACACGCTAACAAAAAGATTTGTGTCTTCAAGCTTAGTTAGGGGCTAAATAGTAAATACACGCACCTCCATTCATTTTGTTTGCCTATTAACAGTTCAGTTCAGCTCATGGACGTCTCGCCGGTTTGCTTTCTTAACTGTTTTAAGAGAGAAAAAACCTCTTCCGTACGTTTGCAACCATTTTCATCTTTTTGTGTTGCTTAAAAAAAAAAAAGCAACTTCCCTCTGTAGCATATCCATTAAAGATTGTATGCGTCTATTTATGAAATTTCATTTATTCTTGATTTGTGTTGAAAAAAATATTAAAAATATTATTCATTAAAAATGTCAAATAAGCGCTGTTTTGCATGTTGATATTTTTAAATATTTACAATAAATAAAAAAAAATACCATGATTGATTAAGAATGTCAAATGATTATTAACAGGTTTTTTGAAAACATCCATTAATTGTACTATTAGCATAAATCTATTTACTGTCTTTAATTACACACACTAGTTTCTTGACAGGTACTTCAAACTTGTATTATTTAATTAAAATATATTGTTTTTTTTTCTATTTTCTAATGGATTGTTAAAGATTTATAAATGAATATGAATTTAATTTTTATTAAATAAACATATTTTATTTTTAAATAATTTCATAAAATCTTCATAATTATAATTAAATCAATCACTTTAAAATATGAATCATATAAGATATTTCTTAACTTGAGTGAATTAATATTAGAAGCATAAATTGAATTATCTCGCAGCAATTAATAATTAATAGTTACGTTAAATATATATAATCCTTAAAAATAAAATTCACTAAACAATTTTCCCTTGACATTATATCACCATGAACCTTGTTTATTTTATTCAGTCATGTAAAATTGAATACAATTTAGCAACAAATACATGAATAAAATATTAATTAATTAAGCATTAAGAAAATATTGATTTTTTAATACTATTTTTATTTGTCCAGAAAACCAGAAGCAATGTATAGAAAAATCAACTAAGAATTCAATTTAACAATTTGACGTAACTATTTTCAATTTTTTATACTCCATGTTTCTTATTAGATTATTTCTAAACCTTTTTAAAGTTTATCGTAATAAAATTAAAGTATCAATGTAGCACTGTATAGTTTAAGAATAATTTTTTTATGTTATTTAAAAAAAATAACATATTGTCGCACCCGATATCACAGCGGTCTTAAAAATGATTCTCTAATTATGAAAAAAAAAACAGATTTCTGGCATCTGGTTCTTTAAGGGAAAAAGGTCTTGTTTGAGGAGTCGCCACCTAGTATTATGGTCACTAGGAACCCTAAATGGTCAACAGAGATTATATGGCTCGGGATTGGTTACGTAAAAAGGAAGATATTATCAGCCCTTAAACGTTCTGCCTGAGGCAGACTGCATTGCTGGTTTTATCTGAAATTATTAAATATTTATTCGCTTATGCTATGATGATTTGTTTATAAAATTCCTGACTCTGGTTTCAGTGAATATTCAACTACGAATAATTCCAACTCTGGCGTTGGTAAATATTACGTAGCTATAAAATAAATTTGGATCAATATTTTTATTCCTGATTCTGGCGCCAGTGAATAAACAAATAAAATAAATTTATTTTTACACATGCACATATTTTTTTATTTTTCTAGCTAAATAAAATAAAATATAATGAATAAAAATAATATAAATTTAAATCGGTATTTTTATTCCTGACTCAAGGCCAATGAATAAACCAATAAATTTATTTTTATTTTTATTTATGCATACATATTTTTTCTATTTTTTTTACTTTTTTTACTTTTTTATTTTTTTGGGGGGGCTGGGCCCATCTGACACAGTCATCGGCCGAAGCGGTGACTGGTGGTTCCACATGAGGCACGCGTGATCCAAATCACGCGTGCTGGACCTTTGTTAATTAATTCAAAACAAGCGGCGAAAATGAATTAATGAAACGCAAGGGAAAACAGAGCAGACTTACCTGATTCTTTTGCAGAGAATTTGCGCGAGGTTGCATTTGCGCGAGGTTGCCAAAGATGACGCTTCTGTTTTCGAATTGCCTCTTACTCCTTATGCTTGTATCTCACGTTGTATTCCTTTCTTGGGTCTCTGTTTCGTCTGCTCTCGTCTGAAAAATTATTCAAGTGCTCTGTTTTTTAAAACTCTCTCTCGGTTTGTTTCTGTTTTTGTTGTTTTAAGGCTAGTATTGGTAAGGGAAGGGTTCACTTCTGGTATGGGGTTCTAAAAAACACTTAAAAATTCGGCTGGTATCTTTGTGTTTCTCTCTTTTGGTTTCGTTCGTCCCCTCTCTCTAACCCCTTCCTCTTCGGTGCTGCTCGGTTTATATAGGGCTCGGCGGGTTGATAACGGGCGGTAGGCTAACGGTCGGCCACCATTAAGGCGTCCATAACTGAAGCCAACGGACGACGATTACTGCTGCAACATTCCTCCCTCCATTGCTGCAGAAATGGTCACTGGCTTAAAGGAGAAGAAGATGAACAACATCTTCAAAACGACACCGTTTGGAGATAAACGGTGGCCATTTTTACTTTGACCCATGAAGTTTCGAAAATTTTATAATGAAGCCCCTGGTTTAAACAGTATTTTTCCCTGCATTTCGGCGCCTTTTACAAGTTAGTCCTTGGACTTTAATCTGCTGTAATCATGTCCCCAATTAACCCCAAACTTTGCTATTTCTTCAATTAAGTCCCTGATTTCATTAATTTAATTAAATCCAAAGTTCAATTAAGTCTAAAACTTATCAATTCTTCAATTAAGCCCCTGATTAGATTAATGAAATTAATTCCAAGCTTAATTAAGTCTCAAAACTTATTAATTCTCCAATTAAACCCTTGATTGAATGAATTAAATTAATTTCAAGCTTAATTAAGTCTAAAAATTTATCAATTCTCCAATTAAACCCTTAATTGGATTAATTGAATTAATTCCAAGCTTCATTAGATTAATTTCAAAGTTTAATTAAACCCCAAAACTTCCAATCATTTTACCCTTAACCCAAATTTTAATTCATTCTTTATTTCATTTTACTTATTTTTCCATCATTATTATTATTTTTTTTTCATCATCATTTTTTTATTCTTTTTAGTAAATAAAATAATAATAATAATTAAAATAAAATAGTCTAAAATTGGGTTATGACACATATGTTTTAGGATTCATTTAAAAAAAATATCCTATTGCTCGGGAATCAATAGTCTTTTAAAATAATAGTAGCAATATTGATAGGTTTATTAATAAGAGACCGGATAGAATTTAGTCATTAGTATTGGCGATATACTATAATGTTAATATTTTATCAATAATACAATAATCAACCAAAAGTTTCAAGGAAGTAATTGGTGCTTTATATATATAGTTTTTGCTATAATTCGTTGAAGGCATTATAATTGTATTGCTTTTTTATATTTAATATTAATAATATAAGAGTACAATTTTGTAAGAGATAGTTTTTTTATTCACATATTTCGTGACAATTGCAATGATTCTTTTTCTCTTTTGAAATTAGCTTTGGCTACGCAGTTGATGTTTTAGCGGGAAGCTAGGATTAATTAATTTATAGCAATCCCAGGACCGGCTTTTGAAGAATACGCCTTTGACAAAACGGAAGACGTCTTTTGAAGACCCCACCCATTTGAGGGGTGAACTAAACCCGGTTCCTCTCCTATAAAATGCCCCATCAATGAAGCAACGACACCTCACCCATTTGTCTAGAGCTCCCAACCCCAAAGACAACATATCTCTCTAGCTAAAGAAAGCTGCAGAAAATGGCAGAAAACCTCCCGTCTAATCTTGGTTTCAAAGGAGACAGGTTACTCGAGATCCTCATGCCTTTAATTTTCTTTTCATCAAGTTCACAGGGATTCAAATTAAATTCCCTTTTCCCTTTAGTTCACCGTCTTCGATTCTTGTGTTTAAGTAATTTTAATTTTGTTATGACGACAGCATCGTAGCGCAGCATGCCATTTTTGCCCTGCTCGTGGACACGTTAAACAACCAAATCCAAGTGAAATACCAGTCAATGCCAGTTTCTCCATTTGACACCCACATGAGGATCATGTCAGCATTTAATGCTGCTTTGTTGATATACGCCACATGATAGGTCCCAATCAAGCTATGATTATGTAATGCAGAATTGATTCTACTTCAGGTGAGAATTAACCTCAAGAATTGTATTTCAATGAATAAAGTTTTTTTTTTCCCCTTTTCTGAATTCCCAAAGGGTCTTTTTATACAGGAAAGAAATTACCAGCATTCCTAATTCTGAGATCGTATCCCTCAAAATCAGGCCACTGCCTTCTACTGGCAATCAGCCACTTCGGCATTATTGAAAAACAAATAGACCTATTCTTAAGCACGCATGACTAACAAGTTAGACCACGTCCTTGGTCATAAGTCCATGCGTGACAGCACCCAATTAATTGAAATACTTTGGGTTTTTTACTGCTACCCTTGCAGATCTTCGTGGTTCACTTCGTGGCTCATCAATACTTCCCCCTGTGACACAAACCTTGTCCTCAAGGTTGAAATTTATGAACTTGTCGCGTAATTCCTGAGTGTTCTCCCATGTAGCATCATCACGTGGAAGCCGCTTCCATTGGATTAAACTCTCCTCAATAAATTTGGAACCACGTTTTACCCAACGAGTATCTAACACACACTTCGGTTCCAGGAGCAATTCCCCATCATCTGCTACTGGAGGCAGATCAGTGTGAGTAGTAAGGTGGTCTCCCACTGTTTTCTTTAAAAGAGAGACATGAAAAACGGGGTGAATGCGAGAGTTGGGTGGAAGATGGAGTTTGTAAGCAACATTTCCAATCTTTTCTTCCACGAGATAAGGCCCATAAAATCTGCTTGCAAGTTTTTGATAAGCTCGCTTAAATACTGACTACTGACGATATGGATGTAGTTTGAGAAATACCCTATCACCCACGTGAAACTCAACATCTCTGCGTTTGGCATCAGCCTGTTGTTTCATACGATTATTAGCAGCATGAAGATTGCTCTTAAGTTGCTGAAGCAGAGCATCTCGCGAAGCTAAGCTCTTATCAACTTCGTGTACTGGACTAAATCCTTCATGGTACTGTGGAATCGTTGGAGGTGGTCTTCCATAGAGAGCCTGGAATGGGGTCATACCTGTTGAGGCATGATAGGTGGTGTTGTACCAAAATTCAGCCCAAGGTAGAAATGAAAACCACTTACGAGGTTGTTGGTAAGTAAAGCAACGTAAATATTGCTCAATGCAGCGATTAACGACCTCCGTTTGTCCGTCAGTTTGCGGATGGTAAGCTGAACTCATCTTCAATTTGGTGCCGGATAACTTAAAAAATTCTTGCCAAAAATGACTGATAAACACGGGGTCCCGATCACTCACAATCGACTGAGGCATGCCATGGAGCTTGACAATGCCAGTAATGAAAAGTTCAGCCACCATTTTAGCTGTATATGGGTGTGCCAGAGCCAAGAAATGAGCCGACTTGCTCAATCTATCAACAACAACCATAATTGTAGTATTGCCAGCTGAGGGAGGAAGACCATCAATAAAATCCATTGTGATGTCATCCCAAACTTGACACGGAATTGGAAGAGGTTGCAAGAGACCTGCTGGTGATAGTGTATCATTTTTAGTGCGTTGGCAGATTTCACAGGCGGCCACATATGTTTTCACTGCTTGGAACATGGAGGGCCAATAGAATTGCTGTGCCAACCGTTTGTAGGTACGTAAGACACCAGAATGGCCGCCACTTGGAGAGTCATGGAATTCATGGAGCAACTGGGAAATTATTGGAGAATGTGGTGGCACCACCACCCGATTCTTGTAGCAGACCAACCCATTACGCCAGCTGTAGGGAGCCCCAGAATTTGCAGTAGCCTTGTTGCTGATTGTCAGCATGTAGGGGTTGTTATGAGCTTCATCTTTGATTGCGTCCCATAATGAAGTGTGAGAGACAGATAAATTATCCAGGCGTGGACTGCCCAGTACCCGTGAGAGAGCATCAGCTGCATTGTTATCCCGACCGGGTCTATAAATTATCTCATAATCATAACCAAGCAGTTTTGTTACCCATTTCTGTTGCTCAGGTGTCACTATACGTTGATCTAACCAATATTTGAGGCTGCGCTGGTCGGTTTGAATGAAGAACTTCCTTCCCAGCAGAAATGGTCTCCATGTTTGAATGGCATGGATGATGGCCAGCATTTCTTTAGCATACACCGACCATGATTGTTTGGTAATGCCCAATGCGCGGCTCATGAATGCGATTGGCTGCCCTTGTTGACTCAAAACAGCCCCGATGCCAGTACCAGATGCGTCCGACTCAATGGTGAAAGGTTCATTGAAATTGGGCATCGCAAGTGTGGGGGTTGTTGTCATGGCAGTTTTGAGTTCTTGAAATGCCTTTTCAGCTGCCTCAGACCACGCAAATTTGCCCTTCTTTAGCAGACCGGTAAGAGGCTGAGCAATGAGTCCATAGTCCCGAACGAATTTCCGATAGTAACCTGTAAGGCCTAAAAAACCACGTAATTCGGAAACATTAGTAGGGCGAGGCCAATTTAGCATCGCTGTAATTTTGTTCTGATCCACTTTTACTCCTTGGGACGTCACAATATGCCCCAAATATTCCAATTCTTGCAACCCAAAAGCACATTTACTGATTTTGACAAAGAACTGATGTTGCCGTAAAATTTCAAATGCCTTCGTAACATGTTCAAGATGCATGCTCAAATTGGGGCTATAAATTAAAATGTCATCAAAGAAGACTAGTACAAATTTACGCAGGTAAGGCCGAAAAATAGAATTCATAATAGCTTGGAAAGTAGATGGGGCGTTACAAAGACCAAAGGGCATAACCAAGTATTCATAATGACCATTATGAGTTCGAAAGGCAGTTTTAGGGATATCGGATGGATGTACTCGTACCTGGTGGTATCCTGCTCGTAAATCAAGTTTGGTGAAATAATTAGCACCATAAAGTTCATCGAGCATGTCATCAACAGTGGGGATAGGAAACCTATCTTTGATGGTCACGGCATTAAGGGCTCTATAATCAGTACAAAACCGCCACGAACCATCTTTTTTCTTTACCAACAAAACAGGAGATGAAAAAGGACTAGTACTAGATTTTATTAGCCCCAATTTTAACATATCATGAACTTGTTTTTCGATTTCGGCTTTTTGAAAGTAGGCATACCTATAGGGTCGCACGTTGATGGGCGTTGTCCCCTCCTGCAAATTGATGTGATGATCTACTTCTCTTGTCGGTGGAAGTTGCGTGGGCTCTTGAAATAAATCTGCAAAGTCTTCCAATACTTGTTTCAACTCCGGGTTGACATTCTGATCTGGTGGATTAGTTGCTGATTGCAGGCAAATGGCAAACATTGAGCTCCTTTGACGCACATCTTTGGCAATAGCTTTCCTAGATGTGGGCTGAATTGAGGTACCCATTCCCCGCAGTACATGATTCTGGTTACCCCACTGAAATTCCATTGTTAATTGCTTCCAATTGCACATGACAGTACCCAATTGTTCCAGCCAATGAACCCCCAAGACCACATCTAATCCAACTAAAGGCAGTGCATACAGCGTGAGGATAAAAGGAATACCCTGGAGTGAAATATGGACATTTTCAAACCTGCCTTGACATTGTAGTGGTCTGCCATTCGCCACGCGCACATTGAAGGAGTCCGTTGGAATCACCGGCAATTGCAGCAGACTAGCGACCTTCTCGCTGATGAAGTTGTGCGTAGACCCGCTATCAATGAGAACAACAATCTCATAGGGTCCAATTTTGGCCAACACTCGCATGGTCTTATATGCCGCCAATCCAGACAGCGCATGCAAGGATATTTCTGGTTGAAATTCCTCCGAACAGTCAGCTTCTTCTGAAGATTCACAGCAACCTTCTAACAATAGCAGCTGTGGTCCTTTGCATCTGTGACCAGGAGTAAACTTCTCGTCACAATTAAAACTTAAACCCTGTGCGCGTTTCTTCTGCATTTCATCCCATGAAAGTCGTTTCATGCCTAGATTTGTTTTGAATCTGTTTGGTGGAGCGTAGTCTTGTATGACCCGAGGCATGGATCGTGCACTACGTCGTTGGTGGTTCAATTGTTCATCTCGCATTCGTGCAAGGCTGCTAGCTTCCTTTAATGACTTCGGTTTAAACATCCGAATGCCATCAGCTATTTCGGGTTTGAGGCCACCCATGAATGTCCCTACCAAAGCCTTCTGTGGCCATCCATGCACCCGATTACCCAAACGTTCAAATTCTTTCTGATACTCGCGCAAAGATCCCTCCTGTTTGACCTTGGACAAGGCCTCATCAAAGTCCTCACATTCAGTAGGGCCAAATCTTGCCCACAGCTCTTCTTGAAAAATGGTCCACGTTACCTCCCTGTCTTCTTCTCTATAAGATCGCCTCAGCCACTGCCACCATTGATTAGCTTCGCCTTGTAAGTGGAACGATGCTAGAGACACCTTTTGAGCTTCAATGGTTCCTTGGAATTCGAAGAATTGTTCCACTCGAGTGAACCATTCCGTCGGGTCATCTCCTGAAAATCGTGGGAATTCCAAACTTGCTAGTTTCGAAGAAAACAATGGTCGTCCACTTTCTGTGACATCTCTGGACTCTTCCCTGAAGGAACGGGGACGTCCATTTGGAGAACTGGTAGCAGGGTCAGAAGGATTGGTGCCCACTGTGTGGTGGACTGATGCATGTGGATTGGAAAGCATGACTTCAGAGAGTTTGCTAAGAACGTCTTCAATGTGGTGCAACTTGTCAGTGACACCTGCTTCCATGCGGCTGAAATTGGTTTGCAGCCCACCCAAGCTAACTTCTAAATTTTCAATACGCTCTTTATTTGTTCCCATAGCTCTGATACCAATGATAGGTCCCAATCAAGCTATGATTATGTAATGCAGAATTGATTCTACTTCAGGTGAGAATTAACCTCAAGAATTGTATTTCAATGAATAAAGTTTTTTTTTTCCCCTTTTCTGAATTCCCAAAGGGTCTTTTTATACAGGAAAGAAATTACCAGCATTCCTAATTCTGAGATCGTATCCCTCAAAATCAGGCCACTGCCTTCTACTGGCAATCAGCCACTTCGGCATTATTGAAAAACAAATAGACCTATTCTTAAGCACGCATGACTAACAAGTTAGACCACGTCCTTGGTCATAAGTCCATGCGTGACAGCACCCAATTAATTGAAATACTTTGGGTTTTTTACTGCTACCCTTGCAGATCTTCGTGGTTCACTTCGTGGCTCATCACCACAACATCAGTTGCCGAGGTTATACTCCGGACGCAGAAATCAGTCCACCAAAGACTTGTCGGCAATATTCGCCTCTTTGCTAGCGCCCTTGCTGCAATTCTGCTTCTGGTGACTCTTTCCCTGATTGTGTCCTGCATCATTTCTGTCCTGTGGACCTGTTTATTAGTGAAGTTAGCATATGAATCATGTCAGGATCTATGCCAGTTGCTAAGCCAAACAACTAATAAGGTACTGAGCATGTTGAAAAAGCTGATTGCAGCTGTGAGGAGCCCCAAAGAGAAACCAAACCAGCCGAATGTGGAGGTCCTTACAAGTCCCGAGACAGACGGACAGTGTTAAATCATTGACTTGTTGCTCCTAGCCGCTTTTTGTAATTTATATTGTGAAGATATACTGTTTTTCTAACGCATAAGAGAACTAGATAAAGGATAGGATGTCCTTGGCATGTGAAAATTGAAAGATATGACATACTTTTTATGGGCCTTTTCTTCTTTTTGTTTGTAAGAGGAATGAGACTTGCAAAGTTATCGGAGCTAGATTTATTTGGTGGGCAGCAAACGCATAGAGGGGCTAAATATGATGGAGTTTGTGCTTCGATCACCAGTTCAAGGCATTCCTCACCACCCTATGTATTGTGACCCATCTAGCAGATGGATTCTTGTCCTGTCTAGGTTTTTCTTTCCTCTCTCTCTTTTTTCTTCCTTTACATACTGTAACTTCCGGGCTACTTCTATGGTCGTGGCTCTCGTGATGATAAATAAGATGCTTATCTTTATGGACTGGGCTGTCATTTTGATTTTGTTAAGCTTTGAATGGGCTTCATCTATACTGCAAACAAAAAAACAATCTTAAGAAAATATAAAAGAAACCCCATCTAAAATAAAAGTCTAATTTAGACAAAACATTCCTCGGGGAAACAATTTGGTCCGGACTCTTTTTGACAATAGACCGGTGTCTGTTTCATAACGTGTCGTTGTAGCTGCTTTCCCCTACACAAAGACATCAGATAAAAATTAAAAAAATATATATATATTTTTTAAAATGGCCACCCTACATGTTTCTAATCCTAAGATCTAATTCTTTCATGCCATTATTTGTCTAATTATTTTCTAAGTTTATTTTGCTGAATAATTATCAATCAAGCCTCTTACTGGAATTCAAGATTTATTTAGAATAATTAATTCATTAATTTTTATTTATTTATTTAAGTCATTGGAACTAAAAATTGGCAAGGTGGTCAAAGTTGAGCTTGGAAGCTTCTTTCGTTTATTTTAAGGTCAAATCCTTACTAATTGATCTTTTTGGTTCTTGAGTGACCCAACCCGAGCGAGTAATGAGAGATTTATGAATAAATGCATCAATATGTCAATCTTACAAAAATAAATAAGAAATACTAATTATTACATAAAATCCTCAAACATCACAAATCTCAAAGGGCTGGCAAATAAATATATACAAATAAAAAATATATATTAAAAATTATTTATAGAATCACATCGAATAGTCATTGGATTCATGCAACAGAAATCCCATCCTAAGTTTAAATAATTTAAATCACTATAATTTTTTATTTTAATACTTTGAATTTTTCATTCAAAAAATTATGTTCTTGATAAAAAAATTAATGGCTTTGTCATATAAAAATAGAAATGCATAAAACCCGATGTCGCTTGAAAATTAAAACCCGAGTGAATTTCTAATCATTCTTGTCGTCCTATCAAGTTTGGTGACGCGTGCCGTTTTTTTTTAAACAAGTAGACGAGGTTAATATTTTAGCGAACGCTAGGATTCTTTAATTTATATTTTAGCGAAAATACGTCCTTGGACAAAACTAAGGACTAAAGACGTCTTGAGGACCCCACTCTACAGCTGTGATTCGCCGCCTATAATTAATGCAACACAAACTGATAAGATTAGTCATAAGTTTTTACAGCACAAAAAAATATACCTCGTGATTTATAACTTGAAGATGTTATAATTGAAATATTAATTAATTTGGTCAATCATAAAATTTAAAAACAATAGAGTAGTTCTTAGCTATTGTCAATCTACTTTCCGAATCTGATCGTATATTAAACAAATTACTTTCCAACAAATAAATATAGTCTGATTCTTACTCTTTTTTTTTTCTTTACTTTTATACTTGCGTGTTGAAATTTGAAGAAGAAAACAATAAAAAAAATTAAATTTTTAATTGTGGATATTCGGACCAGTTTATATACACCTCGACTAATCTCTCGATACCTGAAAGTTAACGACCATATAAATTTTTAGTGGTCTTAAAACTTATAATACTCGATCTGATAATCTTTAAAAAAAAATTCAAAATCTAACTAGTTGAGCTACACTATTGGCACTCAAGATTTCCTGTTTTGCTTTTTATTTAGATAACTTGTGTTCCAGTATTTTAAAATATTTTAATAAATATCTTTTAAGAAACATAGGCACGCTATCTAAGAATAGTAGGTGAAAACTTATCATAAAACTAGAACTGTTGCCTACTTCTCCTGTAATAAACTTGTTTTTCTTATGAACACAATAAGGTTGTTAAATAATATTTTATTTTGTTTTATTTATCAAGATTAGAATAATATTTTTAGTTTAATCTATATATAAACTCTTTATATTTAGGTTAAAGTAAGAATAATAATGCAAATTAATTAAGAAGAATTCCAGCCTCCTCCTCTTTTATATTCATATTTATTTTTATGTTAATTAAATTATTTTAACATGATATTAGAGCTGATTTTATAGAACAAGACTTAATTTTAAACACAGTTTTTACGGATTTAATGCACGAACTCATAATCTTTTGCCTCAATTCCATGTGCTAACTAACTAAATTATGATGGAGAGTTATTTTTATGTGTATTAAACAAATATATTACTTTGATTAATGTTTGCATGAATAGTAAATCTCCATAAGCATCCCAAGTTTTTCTAGTTTAATAAGTTTGATAGTTTAGTTTCATTTAAAGTAATTAAGATAGCTGCAGTAAATTATGAACCCACCAGTCGAGTGGATGGAGGAGGGTGTCATTGGCCCACTATCCCCGCATGTTTGAATTGATGATTAAAACCTTACAGAAACTCAACGTGTCAATCCCTAAACCGTCGATTCAATCACCCTGCACCTCCATTCATTTTGTTTGCCTATTAACAACAATTCAATTCAGCTCGAGGACGTCTCGCCCGTTTGCCATTCTAGAAGTCTCCAGTCATACGCAATCATTTTCATCCTTTTGTGTTGGTTTTTTTTTTTTTTTTAAAAAAAAAAAGGTTCCCTCTTTAGCATATCCATTAAAGATTGTATGCGTCTATTAATGAAATTTCATTTATTCTTAATTTGTGTTAAAAAAATATAAAAAATATTATTCATTAAAAATATCAAATAAGCGCTGTTTTGCATGTTGATATTTTTAAATATTTACAATAAATTAAAAAATACTATGATTGATTAAGAATGATAAATGACTATTAACAGGTTTTTTGAAAACATCCATTAATCGTACTATTAGCATAAATCTATTAAGTGTCTTTAATTATACACACCACTAGTATTTAATTAATCTATATTTTTTTCTTTCTATTTTTTAATAGATTGTTAAAGATTTATAAATGAATGAAACTTTAATGTTTATTAAATAAAAATATTTAATTTTTAAATAATTTCATAAAATCTTGATAATTATAATTAAATTAATCTATTTAAAATCTGAATCATATAAAATATTTCTTAACTTGAGTATATTAATATTAGAAACATAAATTGAATTATCTCTCAGATATTAATAATTAATAGTTAGGTTAAATATATATAATCCTTAAAAATAAAAATTACTTAACAATCTTCCCTTGACATTATATCACTACGAACCTCGTTTATTTTATTCTTTTTAGTCATGTAAAATTGAATATAAATTAAGATTGAATACATGAATAAAAATCTTAATTAATCAAGTATTAAGAAAATATTAATCAATATTAAGAAAATATTTGTCCAGAAAACCAGAAGCAATGTATAAAAAAAATTAACTAAGAATTCAATTTAACAATTTGATGTAATTTAACTATTTTCAAATTTTTATACTTCATATTTCTTATTAGATTATTTCTAAGCCCTTTTAAAGTTATCATAATAAAATTAAAGTGTCGATGTAGCACTGTACAGTTTAAGAATAATTTATTTTATGTTATTTAGAATTTTACATGGTGTTAAGATAATATAAAGCAACATAATTAACCTATGTTTTAGGATTCATTTTAAAAAAATCCTATTGCTCGGGATATTAATAAGAGACTGGATAGAATTTAGTTATTAGTATTGGAGATATACTATAATGTTAATTCTACTAATTTATTAATTGATTTCTTTATTTATTGATAGAATAATAGAGGGAAAAATTGATAATTTTTTAGTATTTCAGTCTAAAAAAACTAATTCTGGTGGCTTAAAATGACTTCATGTATAGATATCAAAGAGAAGAGAGTTAGAAAGGGAGTTGATATGTTTTTCCTTTTATTTTTTCTCATATGCAACTCTTATATTATCTCCCAACTATAATATTAAAAATAAAATTTTCATTTAATTTGCGGTTTAAGGAAAAATATATGTCGATTTTCCTCACCTGCAAAGAAAAAAGGACTCTTATTCCTCTAATTTTAAATTGTTATAAAATAAAACTAGAATTATAGTTTTTGCTATAATTCGTTGAAGGCATTGTAATTGTATTGCTTTTTATATTTAATATTAATGAGATAAGAGTACAAGTTTGTATGAGATATATATACATATATATCTCGTGACAATTGCAATGATTCTTTTTTCTCTTTTGAAATTAGCTTTAGCTACGAAGTTGATATTTTAGCGAGAAGCTAGGATTATTTAATTTCCCAGGACGCCTGCTTTTGAAAATACGTCTTTGACCAAATTGACAAAACGAAAGACGTCTTTTGAAGACCCCACCCATTCGAGACTTTAACACTTTTCCTCTCCTATAAAAGGCCCCATCAATGAAGTAACGATACTTCACCCATTAGTCTATAGCTCCAAACCCCAAAGACAACATCTCTCTAGCAAAAGAAGGCTGCAGCAAATGGCAGAAAACCACCCGCCTCATCTTGGTTTCAAAGGAGACAGGTTACTCTAAATCCTCTTGCCTTTAATTTTTTTTTTCATCAAGTTCACAGGGATCCAAATTAAATTCCACTTTCCCTTTATTTCACCGTCCTCAATTCTTGTGTTTAAGTAATTTTAATTTTGTTATGATGACAGCATCGTAGTGCAGCATGCCATTTTTGCCCTGCTCGTGGACACGTTAAGCAACCAAATCCAAGTGAAATACCAGTCAATGCGAGTTTCTCCATTTGACACCCACCAGAGGGTCATGTCAACATTTTTTGCTGCTCTGTTTATATACGCCACAACATCTGTTGCCGAGGTTATACTCCGGACGCAGAAATCAGTCCATCAAAGACTCGTCGGCAATATTCGCCTCTTTGCTAGCGCCCTTGCTACAATTCTGCTCCTGGTGACTCTTTCCCTGATTGTGTCCTGCATCATTTCTGTCCTGTGGGCCTGTTTCTTCGTGAAGTTAGCATATGAATCATGTCAGGATCTCTGCCAGTTGCTAAGCCAAACAACTGATGAGGTACTGCGCATGTTGAAAAAGCTAATTGCAACTGTGAGGAGCCCCAAAGAGAAACCAAACCAGCCGAATGTCTAGGTCCTTACAAGTCCCGGGGCAGAGTAGGATAGTGTTAAATCATGGACTTATTGCTCCTAGCCGCTTTTTTTAATTTTCGTTGTGATATTGTTTTTCTAACGCGCTAGAGAATTAGATAAAGGATAGGATGTTCTTGGCATGTGAAAATTGAAAGATATGACATACTTTTTATGGCCCTTTTTTTTTTTTTAAAGATATGACATACTTTTTATGGGCCTTCTCTTTTTGTTTGTACGAGGAATGAGACTTGCAAAGTTATCTGAGCTACATTTATTTGGTGGTCAGCAAGCTCATGGAGGGGCTAAATACGATGGAGTTTGTGCTTAGATCACCAGTTCAAGGCATTCCTCACCCTATTTATGGTCGTGGCTCTCGTGACTGTAATGAGATACTTATCTTATGCACTGGGCTATCATTTTGATTCTTTTAAGCTTTGACTGGGCTCCATCTATACTGCAAACAAGAAAAATCTTCAGAAAATATAAAAGAAACCCCATCTAAAATAAAAAGTTTAATTTAGACTATTAGTTCATTGCATAGGGCATGGATTTCCAGTTAGACAAAACATTCCTCGCGGAAACAATTTGGTCCGGTCTACTTTTTGTCATTGATAAATTTTTAGGTATCGTTGTTTTGTTTTGTGCCTAGGCCATGCACGTAATTAAAACGGAGTAGAATGGTGCTTGGCAATTACCAAATCTTCTTCTTCTTTTCCATTCCTGTATATAACTGTCTCAATAATTTTTTTTAAAAAATAATATTTGAATATTTAATAAAAGAGGAATAAGAAATCTCCATAAATTAATGAAAGATCTTCTTCTTACATAGTTTTGATTCCAAGCAGTGGAAAGTATATCTTTTTTTTATTTCCCATTTCTATTCAAATGAGTACTTCAAAGTGATGTAGCAAACACTTTTGTAAGACTATCCTTAGGTTTTTTTTCTTTTTTAAAAAAATGAACCGGCTTTGCTTGTTATTTTTGCAATGCTATGTTAGAAGACTTCATTAACTCTGTTAGAGAATAATATAAATCATTTCCTGAGACCTTACCTAAAGTTTAAGCTATTGGGTTGAGATGGTTCTTTGTCATGGTGTCAGAGACTTGATGGCCAAGTGATCTCGAGTTCGAATCTCACCATCCTCATTTATTTGATAAAAATTAAGCACAAGGTAATGTGGGTCCGTGTAAGTTTCTAGCCCAAAGGGCTTTCACTTGAGGGGGCTTTTACTTGAGGGGGTGTGTTAGAGAATAATATAAATCATATTCTGAGACCTCACCTAAAAATTTAAGCTATTAAATTAAGATGATTCTTTGACAAACTCCTAGTCATTCTGTTTATAAAATATAGGCTTTGCACCCATTTTGTATATAAAAAAAAGAGGTTTGATGAATGATTGCAAGTTTTTTTTTTTTACTCTAACTCAATCTATTATGAAAGGAAATGATAGGTTAAAATACATCTTGAACAAAATGAAAACCTTTTTTTTTTTCCTTTTAATTTTATTAATCACCTATATATATTTAGATAATAGTTATCGTATGATTGAAATCTCAGTTCATGGATTATCGGATCAATTACAAAATAATAATGTTTTAATTAACTCAAATAATATTATTTTGGATAAAAAAACTATTAAAACTATCTCAGGATTTATTAGATTTAATTAGATTAATCAGATTATAAATTCACATCACTGCATGTTCAAGTCAACAAACAAGTACTGGTTTAATTTAAAAATAAACCTGACGCGTGGATAATGTCTACGGAACATCGACTTTGAAACGTGGTGATGTGAAAAGTTGGGGAGTATTCGTCTTTGACTATAAACAGTGCAACACGTCCGTGCGCTCATATCCAAGAGGACGTCCCAAGCGTTTTTCCCTCCCTCCCTCCCTCTCTCTCTCTCTCTCTCTCTCTCTATATATATATATATATATATATATATATATAGACACACATATATTTAGGAGTTTTTTTTATATAAACCCATCATCAGTGAATAATCTTTTTTTAAAAATAAAAATAATATTATTTTAATATTTTTTAAAAAATATCAAATTACATTTTAATTTAACCAGTCTAATTATAAGGTTAAATGGACTTTTTGATTCATATGATTATCCTACATCGTCCATAATTAATGCAGCACGAACCAATAAGATAGGTTCTTAGAACTCGACAAAATATACATAATTTATAATTTGAAGATGTTATAATTAAAATATTAATTTGGTCAATTATAAAATTTAAAAATAATAGAATAATTCTTAGCTATTGTCAATCTAGCCTTGGATTTTGCTCGTATATTTTTATCATTTTCCCTTTACTTTTATACATATTGAAATTTGAAGGAGGAAAAAAATCAAGAATAATTGAATATACAGGCTCTATTTGATTTGATCTTATTGTGCTCTTTTTTTTTATTATTATTAATATGAATGTTCAGGTCAACTTGCTTGTACCTCGATTAATCCTACGGGTCTTGAAATTAAAAATCATATAAATCTCCAGTGACCTTAAAATTTATGAGACTCGAACTTATTGTGCTTTTTTTAATGAAAATGGATGTCCGGGTTAGTTTGTGCGTACTTCGACTAAAAAGTTAACGATCATGTAAACCTTCAATGATCCTGAGATTTATGGGACTCGAACTAGTGACTTTCAATAAACAACTCTAAAATTTAATTAATTAAATTACTCTCTTTAAAATTACTTATTGAGCTTTTTAGCTAGAAAGCTTGTAGTCCAGCATGTAATGGAAAAAATAGGCGGTATCTAAGAAAAGAAGGTGAATACTTGCTGGTTTCCTACTTCTCTTGTAATAAATTTGTATTTCTTATGAACGCGCCAAGCAAACCTATAACTAAAAGAAAAGGCTTTTTCATAGCAATCAAAGCAATTGTAAATGATTCAAATTGGAAACATAGAAGTAACCCTTAACTTTTTTTTTTCTCATTTTATAAACGACTGCTTCTAAGTGATGTAATAAAATATTTTCTAAGTCTCGGTGAAAAGAACAGTGGAGATAAAGTTTTTATGAGTTGCATTCCGGTTATAAAAAATATAAATTTTAATGAAAATGAGAGATACTTAATAGAAATGATTTGGATCTCTAATCTTAGCTCAAAAAGATTTTATTTTATTCAATTTGACTTTTAGTTTTTAGACTAATAAAAGAATGTTTTTGAATTTTAGATGAAAATGAGTTGAAGTTTGGGGTTTTGTTTTTGGT
Source organism: Populus deltoides (assembly GCA_015852605.2). Taxonomy (NCBI): domain Eukaryota; kingdom Viridiplantae; phylum Streptophyta; class Magnoliopsida; order Malpighiales; family Salicaceae; genus Populus; species Populus deltoides. Next base: position 4,733,417 of record CM027583.2, read on the forward strand.
AAAAATCTCTTAAAACATGATTTTTCGCTTATCAAAGATGTTTGAAATTTGTTAAAGTGGATGAAATTTCACAAATGACATGTTGTTCATATGAGTTTTTTTCGCTCATCAAAGGTAAATTCCTCTATCATTTCACATAGCAATTTAATAATAAAACATTACTTGTAAAAAATAGATTGACCCTACGAGATCATGTTTGAATCCATTTACGTCCCTTGTTAATAAAAACCCCGGTAATAGAAGGAAAGTGCTTAATTTTTATTTTATTTTTTAATATTAATGAATGTGTTTTTAAACACGATATAAAAGCTGGATTATGATTTTTATCCGGGTCAATTTTAATTTTTTTATAAATCAAAAGCGATATTATTTTGATAAAAAATAATTAATGAATTACAAATAAATTTTTAAACAAGTCTTACCAATTAACCGGTCACTGAATCAAATCATAAAATCACTAAATTTTTAACTATCCTTAATTTTTTTATAAATACAATCTAATTTTAACCTCGATTAAACTAAATTCCAGATCAACCTGCCGAAATAAATGGGATTTTAAAACTACGATTAACGATGCAGACTGCTGTACGTCCGTGCGCTTCCCTAGTAAACGACGTCTCACTCGTATTTTAATTTTTTTCTTTTTCTGTTTTTCTTAAATGTTTTTTTAAAAAAACGCCTCGCTTGTCTGAAGACGGGCGCTGAGCTCTAAAAGGGACCCTCTCATGGCCAGCTTATTCGTTTATCTTTTTATTCTAATGCTGTCTTTTTACATATGCAAATACTTGTCGGCCTTGGCTCAAAAATCTATAACAAACCTGTATTATTAAGTGATGGAGTTAATACGGAAAAATTACTTTTATTTATTATTATAACTACTTAGTTACTTTAATTAAAATAATATTTTTTTTATTTTTTAAATTAGAATATCAAAACCTGTGAAAACTATCTATAGAAACTATTTTGATATATTTTAAATAAAAAATAATTTAAAAAACAGTTGAACAAGACAAACAAGCATACCCTTAATTAAATTAATTACAGTGTCTTCTTGTTCAAACAACATTAAAAGAGGTAAAACTTACTATACTGAATTTATTCAGACAAGGTTATCCAAACTCCAAAGTGTTAGAAGAAACGGATGAATTAGCCACCATTTTTCCTTGTGACTCACCAGGAAGATATTTTGGTGACTTTTCCGTTTTCAAAGATAATTTTGTGGATATTTTTTCATGTAGCTCTAAAATTAAACAGGAATTAGTTGTAACGAAACGTAGAGGTGGCTTTGACAGGTCATGAGCCATGTCACTCGGTGAGGTAAGTTGATTCTGTAAGTTTATTATGTAAAAACAAATCATAAAATACTCTCAGATAATGATAGAAAAGCGGCTCAACTGTTTTTTTGGTGAAAATTTAAAATTGTTTTTTTGTTTAAAATATATATATATATATATATATATATATATATTAGGATTGTTTTTTTTATGCTAATGTTAAAAATAATTTTTTCAACAAATATTATTTAAATACATTTTAAAAAAATATATTTTAAAAAATAATTAGTAACAATAACAAATATTATAATTATGACAAGAGGAAAAGCTATTTTTTAAGCCATTTTTTAGGAAGGGCGGTGCTAAATTCATAGGGCATGATAATCATTTTAAGAAGTTAAACTATGAGAATAATAAAGTTTTTAGTGAATGTAGCATCGACTTTTTAGAAGAAAAAATGCTCACTTCTCGTGTAAGTTTATTTTTATTTGTTTTAAAAAGGTCATATAAGTTTATTTTTTAAAATAAACAAACTATCAATAATTTTATTCTAATCTTTTAAAACTAATAAGTTTAACTTAATATTTTATCTTTTTCAAAAAATCATTTTTAGACACGTATTGTACACTTCATATACTTAAAAAAAATTCATTAATTGATTTTTTTTAATCTTTATTAAAAAATAATGTAATAATATTTTTTTTAATATCATATTTCTCCACTTGTGAAATAGTTCATAGCTATAATATTTTTTATATTATCATTATCTGTGAATCTTGATTATATCAGAATCAAATTATGATAGTAAAACAGAGCAAAGTATTCTTCATACTTGTAAATCATATTTTTTAAAAATATAAAATTTAATGTTCATTAGCATAATTAACGTGTCTTGGAAATATTTTTTAGAGCCATAAAAATTAACAAGAATAAATCAGTACGATAACAAATCTTCGATTTAAAAAAATCTATAAAAAAATAGGCAAAAAATATTATATTAAAAAAGTAACGTAACAAAACTGATTATAAAGTATTTTTGTAATAGAAAAGACAAATGACAAAATTTTAAACATAATTTAGAATCGTATAGGAAAATATAACAAGACACGGACTTATTAGAAAGAAAAACTTAATAACTAAAAATATCATAAAACTTAATGGTCAATTATCTTTAAAAAATGAACTTATCTATATTTTTTCAATTTTTTCCAAGGACGGTAAAGACTCTACTAACTTCTAAGCTAACTATTTCTTTGATCATAAAATATTCTTTTATTATTGACTAAAATTTTTAAAGTGAACCAAACACAAAAATGAAAAATATTTAATGGTAAAATATTTTTCCAGATATATGAAAGCTAATTCCTTCAATCACCATTTCTTAAAAGAAAGAAGGATGAGAAATAAACTTGAAAGATATGTGCATTGCACTGCTCACCCCCTGCACACAAACCACTATCTTAATTTCTTATTTTTCGTCTCTCTATATATAGTTTCTCAAACATTCAGTCAATGCTTTAAAAGAAAGATTGTTAGCAAGGTGGGCTTGTTGCATTGAAAAATGAAGGAAAATTAAAAAAGAAAGAAGAAAGAAGGAGAAACGATGCTTGAATATATATATATATATATATATAATAGAAGAAGAATGAGAAATCTTCATTAAAATCATATAGTTGATCGCAAGCAGAGTAAAAAGGAATTTTGTTTTTCTTCAAAAAGGAGGGTTCAAAGTATTATAGCCAAAACATGTCACGAGCTGACTGTTTACATAAAGACGTTTCTTCACACGAACTTTCTTACTGTTCTTGTAATTATGTGGTAGAAGACTTTGAGTGGCCTGCTGTTATTTTGACGAATGGTTGCAAGTTTTCTTACTCCAGGGACTGATATGGATCTTCTAGTGAGACACAGGGATCTGAAATTGCGTCTCTGTACAAAATTGAAGACGTATTTTGACTTCCCGACATTTATTGGTTATCCAAGCTTCCAAGAAAGGCCCCACACAAAGTTCCACCAATCAGAAAATACCGAAAAGGTCAGCCTCAAATTCCCTCTCCTCAACGTCTATAAAATGCCCCTCCATCTCTAGCAACAAATTCAGCATAAACACTTGAAACCCATTTGAGCTTCATTATCTGTGCAGAGAAATAAAGCAGAGCATAATGGCAGAAAACCCCAGGCCAAATCCTGCTTTCGAAAAAGAAAGGTTAGTCTAAATTAAATTTCTTTGCTTTGTTTCCCTTTTTTTTTTCAAAGTCCATCACTTCCTCTTTCTTGTATTAATGCTTCGTTCACTTTAATCTCTATTTTTCCAGGCAAGGAATTAGCCTCTGAAATTGTCCTTAATTTTTGCGTACTTAGCGATTTTAATTGTTGATGTGATAACAGCATTATTATGCAACATGGAATATTTGCCCTCCTGGTTGGGACGCTAAACAATCAAATCCAAGTGAAGTACCAGTCAATTAAAGGCTCTCCATTCGACAGCCACGACGTTATTATGTCAGTTTTCCTTGTTGCTCTGTTTATATATGCCACGGCATCGGTGGCCGAAGTTATGCTCCGAGCTCGAGAATCAACTTACTACACACTGGTTGGCAATCTCCGACTCTTTGCCAGTGCCCTCGCTGCGATATTGCTTCTAGCTATTCTGGCTCCAATTCTGGGGTGCGTTATTTCCGTCGTATGGGCCTGTTTATTTATCGGAGTGGCATATGAATCAAGCCGAGAGTTGTCCAACATTTTAAGCCAGTTAACCACCAATAAGTTACTTGACATGTTGACCAGGCTAATTGCACGCGTGAGGAGCCGCAAGGAGGAACCAAATCAGCCACATGTCTAGGTCACTACATGTCCTTGGATAGAGTAATTGGCATAGGAAAATACTTGTTTGTAACTACTTCTGGTTGTTCTCCTCCCCGCCCTCTCTGTTTTTTTTTTTCTTTTCTTTTAAAAAAATCTCTGTATGTTTGAAGAGGAAGATTTGAGAAGAGGTTGATCACGAGGAATTTACTTCGCATGTAAACAAATGTAATGAAATAAGATTTTTTGTTTTTTTGTATTTAAATAGTACTGGCAGGTTTGTTTACTGTTAATACAGCAACCAATTAATTGTATTTCTAGCTCATAATCTCAACATTACTCCCACGCATTATGAGTTGCTATCATTTTTTATTTACATGATCTTGTTTATTCAATGTCATATATTATTTTGATGTTGAAATAAAAATATTATTGCTAAAAAAGTGAAAGAAGAAATAGTCTTTTTTCATTTAAAGAATGGCAAACTTCAATTTGGCCCTCCAAGTTTTGCTTTTTTGCCTTTTCAGACCTTGTCTTTTATTTATTTGTATTTTGATTCTAAAATTTTATTTTATTGCATTTCAATCCTTGAACTTTCATAGATGCCAGAGAAAATCATCATGGAATGGAGATAGGAGAGAAAATATTCGGTATTTTGACTATAAAAAGTAATCTTGGTATCAATAAAAAAAAATTTATGATGAAAATTTAATATAGATAATGTTTACGCATCAAAAAGTAGATTAGAGCGCATAAATATATTTTATTTAGTTTTATTTTTATTTTTTTGGAGTCATTTTAACGTTTCTTAGTGTTAAAAATTAAGGGACCCAAAACTTGAACCTCGTTTTTATTTATTTATTATTGAAGGTGATTAAAAACAGTAATGCTAGACCACAAGTCTCTTATTTAGATAAAAGAAAAAAAACCAAAGAGATCAAGGTATACAACATTAAAAAATATATATATAAAGCAAAACCAAGCAAGTGGCCTTGGGCCTTTTTTTGTCCTCTGAGGATAGGTGCGTTCTAGATTTGGTTTAATCTTTTATTTTATTTTTTAACTAGTATCTTCCCCTCGTTTCTTTGACATTGTTTTGTTTAATTATTATTTTTGCAGGAATTAGTCTTTTAAAAAGGATTTTTACAATTTCATAATACCAAAAACTAATTATTATAACTTATTTTTTAATTTTTAATTTGTTTTCTTTTTAAATAGGGCTGGCTGTTTTTTTTTTTTTTGTCTCGACTTAGTGTCAAATTATATTTACATGCTTCTTCATTTTTTTATTCAACTTAATTTTGGTATAAAAATCATTTTATTTTTATTTTTTAGTTTTTGGTTTGAGATAAAAGAGAAAGATCTTGTTGTATTCTGACGGTAGAGAAAAAAAAATCAATACTAACACTAATTTCATCGACTAAAATGATCAATTTTAGTATTAATAAATTCTGTGTCATAAGGTGATTTCCACTTAAATTATTTTTTATCTTAAAAGCATCTAAAAATTATATCTAAGATCAGAGAGTTATTTAGTTTTCAGGTTGATTTGATATTTTTATTTAATTTTTTAAATTTTTTAAGGTTGTTGATGATTTTTATCAAGGTGTTTATAATTTTTTCAAGATATTTTTAATTAAAAATGAGCTTACATATCAAAAAATAATGACCCTTAATTTTTTGTTTTTACAGTGGCTGAAATATGATGAAAAATACACAGCATGTTATCAGGCTTTATTCTTCAAAAATACTTGAGGTGGATGTCGTTGGCCTCGTTATTATTTTTTCTTTTTAAAAAGGGCTTGCGCTGCCTTCCTTGCCATGCCAAACAATGCTAGGCCACTTTTGTTTTGTTTTTTTTTTTACCCCTAAACTTGCCTTTTTTTTAAAATGATGCTTTATATATATATATATATATTAAAATAAGTTTTCAGTTTATATTTAATTTAAACCCCTTCTATCTTCTTTTTTTTTTTTTTTTATCTTTTTATCTACCTATTTTTAAATAATAGTTGCTTTTAATTATGTTATACATATTTAATTTATGAAGAGTTTATTCTAATTCATGTATAATATTTAATATTTTTTTATGTTTTATATAAATAAATTTTATTTTAAATTTCTAATAAAGGTAACCTTGCTTGATATTTTATTACCTTTAATTTTATTCAATCAATTTCACGTGTGTATTTATTTTTACTATCATTTGATTAAATAAAAAATTAATCTTAATAAACAGAGTCATTTGATATAACCAAGTAAATGATTCATGTTATAAGATCAAATATCTCGATTTAATTTATTCTCTTGATTTTTCTAGTTACATTTTTTTATGGCAAGTTATCGTTTTTAACCTTGAGGAGTGTAGTTCAATTGGTTATATGCTCTGAGTTTACTTTTCAAAGATCACTAATTCAAGTGCTGCAAACCTAAAGATCACTAGAAACTTATCTAGTCATTAACTTCAAGGTTTCGAGAGATTATTCAAGGTATGTATAAGCCAATCCAGACACCCATAATTAAAAAAAATAGAGTAGAATTGTGCTTGGCAATTAGCAAATCAACTTTATCTTCTTTTTTTCTTGTATATAAAAGTCTCATTGTGATTTGTTTTTTTTAAAAAAACATTATTTGAATTTATAATCGAGGAGGAATAAGAAATCTCCGTAAATGACATATATTCTTCTTACATAGTTCTGTTTCCAAGTGGTGGAAGGTAAATCTTTTTTTTTTTCCTCTCATTTCTATTCAAATGAGTACTTCAAAGTGATTTAACCAAAACTTTTGGAAGACTTTCTTTGTTAGAAGATTTGATTAACCCGTGGTCAGCCTATCTATAAAGTGTAGACTATACATCTATTACACACCTTGAAGAAAACGAAAACCCTTTTTTGACCTCCCCGCCCCACCTCTTTTTTTTTCAATCATTTATTTTTATTAATTACCTGTATATATTTCAATTATAGTTATCAAATATGATTCAAATCTTGGTTCATGGATTTATCCATCAATTTTAAAATAATAATGTCTTAGTTAACTTAAATGATGTTTTAAATAAAAAAATTATTAAAAATAACCTAATCAAGATTTATTTAGATTTAATTAAATCAATCAAATTATAAATTCACATAATTATATTTGATCTAGTTATCAACTACTTATCTAATTTAAAAATATATCTAACTCGGAATATTATCTAAATCAACTGTTGAATGAAACTTATTTAATAACTTTAGCATGTAGGCCATGTTTGTTTCTCAGAATTTATTTTTCGGAAAACCACTTTCCAAACTTTCTTGTGTTTGTTTGCCATTAGAAAAGTTAGTCAACGGAAAACACTTTTCAGTCAATGAAAATACTTTTTGATCAACGGAAAACACTTTCCAGTCAAAGAAAAATTTGGTTTGGTTTTCAGGAAAGTGTTTTCTCTTTTGGTTGTGTTTGTTTTCCGGAAAGTGATTTCCGGGAAACCACTTTCCAAACTTTCCTGTGTTTATTTGCCATTAGAAAAGTTGGTCAACGGAAAACACTTTCCAATCAAAGGAAAATTTGACTTGGTTTTCAGGAAAGTGTTTTCCTGAAAAATTTGGGCGGAAAACACTTTTTGAAAGTTGTGAAAAATTTAAAAATATCATTATTTGTTGATTATATCAAATTTAATCCTCAAAATTTTGATTGTTATATATAATTTATTTTGAATATTTATTTTTCAATTCCATCCCTTATAATTTAATTTTTATATTAATTTTGATCCTTATTTTTATAATTGCTATTTGCTTTTTCCTTATCATTTTTTTATTGAAATTTTCTTTCTATCAAATTTATTCCTCATTCTTTTGATTGTTACTTATTTTATTTGAAATAATTTATGAAATGTTAATTATTATTATTTTAATTTCTTCACCTTTTATATTTTTCAAATTTTTTAGATTTGATCTCTATTATTTTGATTATTATTTATTTTATTTGAGATAATTTATGAAATTATATATTTTTTTTCAATTTCATTCTCATTCAACTTTTTAATTTGTAAGATTTGTTCCTTATTATTTTAATAAACTTTAGAAAAATAAAACATTAATAAGTTATTTTTCAACTCATTTTCCATGACACAACCAAATATTGGAAAGTGTTTTCCAACTTATTTTACATTACAATACCAAACATTGAAAAATACTTTCTCGGAATTCACTTTCCAAAAGAAAACTACTTTCCAGCAAACAAGTCGTAGAGTCTGTTTGGAAATGTGGGCCAACTCGCGTTTCCAAAAAATTTATAATTTTTAATAAAAAAATTAATTTTTTATTGAAAATTAATTTTTTATATGTTTTGAATCGTTGTGACGTATCGATCTCAAAAATAATTTTTTAAAAATAAAAAAATATTATTTTAATATATTTTAAAATAAAAAATACTTTAAAAAACAACTACCCGTAATCTTTTAGAAAGCAATTCCACAAGTCGACCGATGGTGGATCTTCGGTTAAAGATGGGCTTTTAGGGACCAAGACATTTGGTGGATGTCTTATCCAAAATAGGGAGGTGCAACTTGCTGATAATATTTGGCCCATTCTCTCACTAGGTTTTGATCGTTGTTAGACAGCAGAGAGCCCTGGGCTTTAAAAATCATACCGGGTTCATGTGGTTTTCCGAGCTTGTTTGGAAGTGTTTTTTAAAAGTGTTTTTAAAAAAATTTGGATTTTTTTGGCTTTGAAATAATATGTTTTTGACGTTTTTAAATTATTTTGATGCGCTGATTTCAAAAATAATTTTTAAAAAATAAAAAAAAATTATTAGCACATTTTTCTAAATAAAACTTTTTTTAAAAAACAATCAAAATTATATTTTTAAATATTCATACATGTAACCACACTTTCAAATACTCACACGTGGGTAAATAATGTCTCGGAGCATGGACTTTGAAACGTGCTGATGTGAAGTGGAGGGTATTCGTCTTTCACTATAAAGTATAAACAGTGCAGACGTCTGAGACTCTCAAGCGTTTTTCCATCTTTTTTTAACCCCTCCACCAGTAGTCCAATACAAAGACACCTCTCTGGTCTTACACCCATGTCTCCTGCACAACTAACTCCCTCCCTCCCTCCCTCCCTCCCTCTCTCTCTCTCTCTCTCTCTCTCTCTCTCTCTCTCTATATATATATATATATATATATATATAACACTAAGAAAGTCAAGTCACTATATCATATAATTGATATATAGGTGGTTGTTACGATTACTTGAAAATATTATGACTATAATGCCTTTAAAAAGCAAGAAATATTAAAATAAGATGACGACGAATTAATTTCAAGTATTTATTACTTAAAAAATGGCTTTCCACCAAAAAAACAATTTGGGGTATTTTTTTTTTTTGAAAATAACGAGTTTGTTTTTGATGAAATTGTACTTGACCTTTCATAGCTATCGTAATTATAGAACAATGAGCTCAATTGTAAAATTATGGATAAATCTGAATAGACATAATTAATTACTTAAGTGAAAAGGCATACTTAAGTGACTCATTATGAACAGAGGACAGTCTTACTTTTAAGGTTAAATGGACTCTTTGATTTGTATGATTATCATATATCGTTCACAATTAATGCAACACGAACTGATAAGATGTGTTTTCACAGCACAAAAAAATATACCTCATGATTTATAACTTGAAGATGTTATAATTGAAATATTAATTAATTTGGTCAATCATAAAACTTATAAATAATAGAATAATTCTTAGCTATTGCCAATCTAGCTTTGGAATCTCATCGTAATGAATTCTTACCTTTTTCCTTTACCTTTATACTCGCGTGTTGAAATTTAGAAGAGAAAAAAATCAAGAATAATTGAATGTATATGCTCTGTTTAATTTGATCTTGTTGTGCTTTTTATTTAGATAGCTTGTGGTCCAATATTTACAAATATTTTGATAATTGTTTTTTTTTTAAAAATAGGCACACTATCTTAGAAAAGAAGGTGGAAACTTATCATAAAACTAGAACTCTTTTCTACTTCTCTTGTAATAAACTTGTATTTCTTATGAACACAATAAGGTAACCCTTCACTTTTTTTTTCTCATTTTATAAACGATTGTTTCTAAGTGATGTAATAAATGTTTTCAAAGTTGATTCTTGGTGGAAAGGATAATGGAGATAAAGTTTTTAGGTGATAAAAAAATACCAATTTTAATGGAGGTGGATTTATATATATAAAAAATAATCAATAGAAGTAATCAAATGACGTGGTTTAGATCTCTAATTATGTAAAAAAAAAAAAATTATTGTACGGAAAGAATTTTTTGACTCAATTTAATTTTTAGTTTTTAAACCAGTAAGATAGTGTTTTTGAATTTTAGATAAAAAGAAGTTGAAGTTTAGGGTTTTTAATTTAAAATACCTCAGAATTTGATTTTTTGCTTGGTAAAAATGATTAAAATTTATTATAATTCTTTATGGTTATATTTATATTTTTTTTATAATCATACATGAAACTACTATACATAATATTTTAGAGCAAAGCAGGTGAATATTCAATAAGAATAATATATATATATATATATATATATATATATATATATATATTGTTTTTGTTTTTACTTTCAATTCTTAATGTTGTTTACTCATTTTATTTTTCATACAGCCACCTAAAAATAATCGGTTAAGAGATTGTGATAAATATTTATATAAAAAAACAGATTTTTTATAATTTTATTTTATTAAAATAAAAGGAAATAAATGAATAACTAAAAGAAAAGACTGGTTAAATAAATAATTTTTTCATCCTAAGTTTAAATAATTTAAACCACTATAATTTTTTATTTTAATACTTTTAATTTCTTATTCAAAAAATTATGTTGTTGATAAAAAAATTAATGGCTTTGTCATATCAAAATAGAAATGCATAAAGGAAAATAGAGAATTTTTACTAAAAAAATACATCTTTTTCTCTAAAAATTAAATTATTTGAAATTCTTTTAAGTAATTTTTTAATCACTGTGAAATTAAATATTAATTGATTTTAAAAATTATCATATGTCGCTTGAAAATTAAAACCCGAGTGAATTTCTAATCATTCATGTAGTCCTGTCAAGTTTGGTGGCGAGTGCCGTTTTTTTTTAACAAGTAGACGAAGTTAATATTTTAGCGAACGCGAGGATTCTTTAATTTTTATTTAGCTCGAGACGCCGGGTTTCGAAAAAACGTCCTAATGAGTAAAGACGTCTCGAGGACCCACACTCCACTTGACTTTTGTTTTCCTCGACTATGAAGCTCCTGCTTTGTTTCGCCTATAAATTGGACGGGGCCCTGCTCCTCTTCGAACATCCGGGGAACCAACTCAATTTCGAAGACATCTCCATAGAAAAGGAAAGCAGAAGAAAATGGCTGCAAACCATAGGCCAGATCTTGGGTTCGAGAGAGACAGGTTCTTATAAATCTCTTTGCTTTCTTCTTCATCTTCTTTTCTTTTACTTAATTATTTAATCAAGTTAGTACTGATTTCCTTTTCTGACCCATTAACTTCCTTGACAACAGAACAAAAGTTATATATACACACTGTTTTGTAAAATGACCTTGCTGAAGCAATTTTAATTTTGTTTGGTGACAGCATCGTTGTGCATCATGGAGTCTTCGCTCTGCTCGTGGACACATTAAATAAACAAATCCAAGTGAAATATCAATCAATGCCTATTTCTCCATACGATACTCACAAGAGGGTCATGTCAGCGTTTTTGGCCGCTCTATTTATATACGCCACAGCATCGGTGGCCGAGGCGATACCGCGGAGCCAGGAATCAGTTTACCAGAGGCTTTTCGGCAAGATCCGCCTCTTTGCAAGCGCCCTTGCTACAGTTTTCCTTCTGGTGCTTCTAACCCCACCTTGGGGGTACTCTATCATTTCTATTCTGTGGATTTGTTTATTGGTGTCACTAGCATATGAATCATGTCAACAATTCTACCAATTGCTAAGCCAAGCATATACTGACATGTTGGAAAAGCTATTTGATGGTGAGAGGAGCCGTGAAGAGGACCCAAGCTAGTCAGCAGAAAGTGCAGCGCTTTACAAAGTCTCGAGACGGATTAGCTTTGTATTAAATGCCTTCGATTCACTTGCTTCCGCCCACCCATTCTCCTCACATGTATTCTTAGATTGTGAAGATATGTTGTATTTGTTGGTGTACAAGAGAATTGAATAGAGAAGAGGTCACTTTTTCTGTGACCGGTGTATTCTTTTTGCACATATGGGTCTATCAAAGTTTTCTTAACTAGATTTATTAGCCATGGTTAACCTGCTAATCACTACCAAAAGCTTTGATGGTCAGCAAGCTTATAGAGAGGAGCCAGTTACGAAGTTTGTGCTGGAGCCCCAACCTAAAATGCAACGTTAGCAAATGGCAAGACTTGGAGTCCTGGAGGTTTCTATCCTTTAGTGGTTGCGTGAGAGAGATGTTCTACTTATGGGCCGGGCTTATATTTTGATCTAAACAAACTTTTAAATGAACCTCAGGCTCAGCCTGTGAACAGCATAATTTAGATTGAGTGCATGGGACATGGACCTCCTGGTGGACCAAGAATTCCACCTTGGTGCCATGCTTACTGTTAAGACATAGAAAGATATCCACATTAGAAGGCTAGAGTTTGTTTTTCATAATAAAGGAGAATTGGTGTTCTCACTCCTTTGAACTCTATCTCCTGCTGCTGCTTCTTTTTTTCTTTTTTTTTAAGTGACCTCTTGATAATCCACTTTAAATTAATTAGAGTAACTCGTTCTTTTTGATTCATATTCTGGTTTAATAATTGATTTTTCAATTAAACTAGCATATTTAATCCAAGAAAATTAGTTAGCTTTTGCTTAACAAGACAACCTATTCACATAAGATGCAAGTTGAAAGGCTCATTCAGAGCTGTTGTATAAAATAGGATGATTGAAAAAAAATGTTATACGATTTCTTTATAGTTTTCTAGAGACTAACTAGAGAGATATCATACTTCACCACTCCTCTTTTCCCCCCTTTATTTATCCAAATAAAAAAGACTCGTCGACTTAGTGATAAGCAGAGGGCAGCACCAAATCCTTCTGACTTCATTTTCACTTGCGAGGCCGGTTATACGCCAAGTGATGATTGCTAAATGGCCTTTAAATAATTCTAGTAATAGCTATGGGTTGCGGGTTAAATTATTATTTTTTAAAATATAAAAAAATATTTAGATATTGTTAATATAATTTTAATAAAAAAATATATAGAAATTGATTCGATATGACATAATTGACTTAGCATGTACAAAAAAAAACTTAAATAACCAATAAAAATATAGTTTAACTCATTAGATTGATTCAAATTAACTTGGATTAAATCGAAATTTACTACTCGGGACATGAGACTCTAATAACCCTATTGAAAGTAAATAAAAATATATATATTAAACTCGATTCTCAATTAACCTAGTGTTAAAAAATAAAATTAAAAATAAAATTCAACTAAAAAAATAAATTGAGTCAACCTGTCAAACCTGAGTCATTAGACTGGGATAACTCTATAAAAAGCAAATTAAAAAAAATTATGAAGCTCAATTTACAATCAACTCAATATTAAAGGATAAAGTTAAAATAAATTAATTAAAAAAATAACATAAAAAACACCTAAGTCAACCGAATAAACTCGGGATCCAAGTCATGAAACTATGATAACCTTATAAAACACAAACTAAAACAAATTATGAAGTCTAATTTTTAATCAACTCAATATCGAAGGATGAGATTAAAACAAAATCAATTAAAAAAAAACAAAAGAAACCTAGGTCAACCAACTTAACCCGTAACTTGGATTATAAGACCGTGATAACCCCATAAAAAAATAAAAAACAAATTATGAACCTCAATTTCTAATAAATCCAATGTTAAAGGATTAAATTGAAAATAAAATCAAATAAAAGAAGACAAAAACAATGATTTACATTAACTCAGGTTAAACTGTCAAACCTAGATAAGGAGGCCTGAATAATTCTATAGAAAATAAATAAAAAAAAATAATATAAAGTACAATTCTCAATCAATCCACTATTAAATTTAATTTTCGAACAAACCAATAATTTTTATACCAGAAATTTCACCCTTATTTTTTCTTGCAACAACACAATTGCAAAACTCTTGTATTTTCCTGCCCAATCTTCTATCTTGGGTTATTAGAGAGATTGTGGGCTTGTTGCATTGAAAAATGAAGGAAAAAACAGAAAGAAGGAGAAACGGTGTTTGAATATATAGTAGAAGAAGAATCTACATTAAAATCATACAATTGTATGGTTTTGATCGCAAGCTGAGTAGAAATTAATTTTATTTTTTCTCTCAATTTTTCTTTTTTCTTGAAAAAAGGAGGCCTTCAAAGTATTATAACCAAAACATGTCACAAGCTGACTGTTTACATAAACACATTTCTTCATACGAACTTTCTTATTGTTCTTGTAATTCTGTGGTAGAAGACTTTGATTGGCCTGCTCATATTTCGATGAATGATTGCAAGTCTTCTTACTCCAGGGACTGATATGGATCTTCTAGTGAGACACAGGGTTCTGAAATTGCGTCTCTGTACAAAATTGAAGACGTATTTTGACTTCCCGACATTTTATTGGTATGCAAGCTTCCAAGAAAGGCCCCACACAAAGTTCCACCAATCAAAAAATACCAGCCTGCAATCTTCGCCCCTCAACTTATATAAAATGCCCCTTCATCTAGCAGAAAATCCAGCACAAACTCTTGAAAGTTGAAACCCATTTAAGCCTCCTCGAGTACAAAGACAGTATCTGTGTAGAGAAGAGAAATAGAGCAGAGCAGAATGGCTGTAAACCCCAGGGAAAATCCCGCTTTCGAAAAAGAAAGGTTAGTCTAAATTAAATTTCCTTTGCTTTGTTTCCTATATGTTTTTATAAGCCCGTCACTTTCTCTTTCTTGTATTAATGCTTCATTCACTTCAATCTCTATTTTTCCAGGCAAGGAATTAGCCTCTGAAATTGTCCTTAATTTTTGCGTACTTAGCGATTTTAATTGTTGATGTGATGACAGCATTATTATGCAACATGGAATATTTGCCCTCCTGGTTGGGACGCTAAACAATCAAATCCAAGTGAAGTACCAGTCAATTAAAGGCTCTCCATTCGACAGCCACGACGTTATTATGTCACTTTTCCTTGTTGCTCTGTTTATATATGCCACGGCATCGGTGGCCGAAGTTATGCTCCGAGCTCGAGAATCAACTTACTACACACTGGTTGGCAATCTCCGACTCTTTGCCAGTGCCCTCGCTGCGATATTGCTTCTAGCTATTCTGGCTCCAATTCTGGGGTGCGTTATTTCCGTCGTATGGGCCTGTTTATTTTTGGGAGTCGCATATGAATCATTCCGAGAGTTTTGCGACATTTTAAGCCAGTTAACCAATAAGTTACTAGACATGTTTACCAGGCTAATTCCACGCGTGAGGAGACACGAGGAGGAACTAAATCAGCCACGTGTCTAGCTCACTACATTGTCCTCAGAATTTAGATACAGTAATTGGCAGAGGAAAATACTTGTTTGGGACTATTTCTGCTTGCTCTGTTTTTTTTTTTTTCTTTTCTTTTAAAGAAATCTTTGTGTGTTTGAAGAGGAAGATATGAGAAGATGCTGATTACGAGGAATTTACTTGGCATGTAAAAAATGTAATGAAATAAGATTTTGTGTGTTCTTTTATTTATTTATATTTTGATTCTAAATTTTATTTTTATTGCAATTCAGTCCTTGAACTTTCATAGACGCCGGAGAAAATCATCATGGAATGGAGACAGGAGAGAAAATATTTGAGATACCATATTTTGACTATAAAAAAAAAATAATTTTGATATAAATGAATTCTTCTTTAGAGTTTAATATAGAATGGTGTTTATGCATTAAAAAAATAAATTAGAGCGCATAAATATTTTTTATTTAGTTTAATTTTTGAAGTCATTTTAAGGTTTTTTAGTGTTAAAAATTAAGCGAGCCTCACTTTTTTTTTTTTTTTTTGATGGTGGTTGAAAACAGTAATGGAAGACAACAAGTATCTATCTATATAAACCAAAAAAAAAAAAAACCCCAAAGAGATCCGGGTAGGCAACATAAAAAAACATAAAAGCAAAACCAAGCAAGTGGCCTTGGGCCTTGGGCCTTGGGCTTTTCTTAGGCTAGGTGCGTTCTAGAACCACAATGCCATTTGTTTTTTGGTTTAATCTTTTATTTTATTTTTTTAACCAATATCTTCTTCCTCGTTTTTTTGAAATTGTTTTGTTTAATTATTATTTTTTTAGGAATTAGTCTTTTAAAAAGGATTTTTACAATTTTATAATACCAAGAACAAATTATTATAATTTATCTTTTAATTTTTAATTTTTTTCTTATGAAATTTTAAATAAATTACTCATGTTTTTATTATGCTTATATAATACGGAGAATCATATATACTTAACAATCAAACTAAATCTTGATGATAAATACAAGAAAATATATAAAATAAAAAAAGACAATTAATGTAATATATTTGTATTTTTATAAGTTTTTTTTTACTTATTGTTATGAATATCTACTTTCTGTTTTAGCTATTAATTAACATTTGTAAAAAAAAAGTATCATTTAATATATTTTTTAATTATTTTAATAAATATTTTTTTGAAAAAGAATAAGCACACTATAAACACTGTTTGGGAACATGGTTTTTTCTAAGTTGATTCTCGGTTGAAAGGATAGCAGAGATGGAGTTTTTAAAAGTCAGGTGAGTTTATCTTGAAAAGAGATATTCAATAGAGGTTATTTGGATTTCTAATCATGTAAAAAAATAGATTATATCCTGGAAAGATTTTTTTGATACATTTTGATCTTTAGTTTTAGTTTTTAGACTAGAGTGTTTTTGAATTTTAGATGAAAATGAATTAAAGTCTGGGGTTTCTAGGTCAAAAAACCCGGGAACCTCATTTTTTCGCTCACCCGGGAACCTCATTATGACATGATCATTTGGCTAGACAAATGACATGTTCATTTTATTTTTTTTAATGGAAGCCAGACGCTTGACTTTTTAGGCTCGTGTGCACAGTCTCTCTAGGCTCTTTTTATTTTTTTTTAAAGGAAATTTTTAAAATAAATAATTACAATGTTGTTTTAAAAATCAATCATGTTATATTTTTTTATGGTTATATTTATATTTTTTTTTATAATCATATATGAAACTACTATACATAATATTCTAAAACACAACATATGAATATTCAATGAGATTAAAATATTATGTGCTGATAAAATATTCAAATAATCCAATACTTTTAATTTTTTATTTAAAATATTATGTGCTGATAAAAAAATTAATGGCCTTGTCATATAAAAATGGAAATGCATAAAGAAAGTAGAGAATTTTAACTAAATATACATCTTTTACTCTAAAATTTAAATCATTTGAAATTCTTTTAAGTAATTTTTTTAATCAATGTGAAATTAAATATTAATTGATTTTAAAAATTACCCAAATGTCGCTTGAAAAAAATCCCAGGAGAATTTCTAATTATTCTTGAAGTCAAGATTGGTGAGGAGTGCCTTTATTTTTTTAAGCAAGTAGTCGAAGTTAATATTTTAGAGAAATGGTAGGATTTTTTATTTTTAGCTAGATCAAAATATGTAACTAGTGAAGTTTTAAATTTATTTTTTAAAATTTATAAATTTCAAAACCATTAAAAATTTATATGATTAATTATTTTAAATTTATAAAATTAATTAAAATATAGATAAATTATTCCAACATCAATATTAATAAAAATAAAAAAACATCCTTGACAAAAACTAAAACTAAAGACGTTTCGACGACCACTCGACTCGACTTTTATTTTCCTGGCCTAGAAAGCTCCAGCTGTGACTCGCGTATAAAAAAAGGACGAGGCCCTGCCCCTCCTCGCCCAACCAGGAACTTCCTCGACCTCGACAGCATCTCCGAAGCAAAAGAAAGCAGAAGAAAATGGCTGCACGGGATACAGAGTAGAGAACCACCTTTTTTTTTTTTTTTCCTTTCATAGAGAAGGGATGCGTCGCCGTGCTGATAAGCAGAGGGCAGCACCGAATCCTTTTGAGTTTTGACTTCATTTTCACTTGCTAAATCAATTACACGCCACATGATGATTGCTAAATGCCCCTAACCTATACTAATTTTACATGCATAAAATTAATAAATATATAAATTTTTAGCATTACTGAAATTTGTCTAATTAATAATTTTTTAAAAATAAATTAAAATCTTACTAGTTGAGTTATATCTTTTAAAATTATCTTTTTATTTTTTATAAAAAAATATATTTAAAAATAGCAAGTATGCTCAAGATTATTTAATAAAAAATCTCTTCTAGAATTATATATTGATTATTTAAATAAATTTATTTTAATTTAATTAAATAATAATAAAAATAAACAATTATGAATGAAGATTAGAAAAAAGTTATAATAATTGGAAAAAAGCTTTTTTCAACAAGAGAATAAATAATGTAGTTCAATTTCAGCTAATTAAATATGGAATGAAAAATAAAAAAGTAAAAATTTGATTCGAGTTAATCCAAGTTAGCATGATAGCCATGTAACCTAAATAATAAACGGTGAGATAACTTGAGTTAACTTGCCAAACTCGCGATTCAGGCCAAGAGATCATGATAACCTAATATAAAGCTGTGTTGGTGACAAACCACCCTATTAATGCCTATATACACCAGCTAAAATGAAAAAAAAAACGTAACCGTGACTCTAGCAACATGGAAAAAAAAAAGGATATTTTTAGCTATCGGGTGGCGCCATACCCTTTGCTTGAATAGTGTGAGCGACTTCCATGTGTCAATAGCTTTTTCAATTTAAATAATATTGGATGTTTATCAAAATATCAAATTATCTTTGCTTTACTTGATAATAACAAAAAAAAACTAAAATGAAAAGATTAAAAATATAAACACCCTTGAAGGCAAATTGTCTTTGCTCTACTTGATAATAACAATAAAATCCTAGGGTGAAAAGATTAAAAAGCTCCTGAACATGATTTTTAAAATTTTTGCTTTTAAAAATAAAGTTGTTATTTTACTATATTTTTTAAAAAATAAAAGATAAAAAAATCCTTGTATGTCAACTTTAAAAATTGTTTTTAAAGAGCATTTTAATTATCTTACTCTGCTTAAAAAAATCAGAAAAGATACATTTATCTTCTATTAACTTTTTAATAACTAATGATTTGTGCCGAAAGATTGAATTACCCCCAGCTTCTAGGGTCTTTATTTCATTTTAATTTTTTTTAGAAGAGTGATAAAGTAATTACATTAGTGTAATATATGTTGGTGTACAGTGAAAACCTCTTTCACTTTAGTTTTTTTTTTTTAATTTTTTATTTAGAAGAGGAGCAAATCTTCAACAGCCCCCAAAACCATATGCTGTTTCAAATCTAATTGGGATTTGCTTTGCGCACAAGCAAATTATTTATGACAGCTAGAATTTAATTAACTCCAGGAAGTGTACAAATCTCCACCTCATAAGTCAGCTCTCAAATAAAAAAATTGCTCCATCGATTGACCTGTTCAGTTCACATTTTAATATAAATATATATTTTCTTATGGTAAAGATATGTTGGGACTAATTTATATGTTAATTGAAACTTCTGCAGATTTTAAATACACGTTCTCCAATAACAGCAGAAAAATCTAATAAATTGCCTGAATACACCAAACCAAAACAAGAATATAACTATAAAATCACTTGGAATTTACATTCAGCCAAAACCTCTGCACTGCAGTCCCTATCCGGCACTTGAAAAAGAAGAGAGAAAAATAAAGAAGAAGAAGAAGAAGAAGAAGATAACTAATAAAGAATACCAAAGCTATCTGGAACCTGATTTAAAGAATGAAGATGGTCTGGAAACACTGAACATAATAATTGTTAAGGCTTAACTTCAACACAACAACAATATTTAGCTATCTCATGATCTAGTTAGTATCTCTTATACTAGACAACCAAGATCGAACACTAGAAGGCTTGTATCATGCTAACCATACATTTCTCCTGGGATGAGCTTACGGATAAAGGGAGGAACTTGGCAGAACATTTACCAATGCCTGGTACATTACTCCTTGCAGTGCCAGAGTCCTAGATTTGCCTTTTTCCTGCATCCTAATCCTCCCCAGGCAAATGTGCAAATCAGGTAACGCTGTTTTCCAGCTCATCCCTAGCATGAGGGAATTTGAAGTCAATGCCACGTTAAACTCCTAAACTAAAGCTTCCAGTGGTTGATCCAACTTCATATCCAACTTGTTCTTCCATCAATACAATTGCACGCGCATTGACAAAAAGCCTAACACCCTCAATGATCTATGCTCAACCCGTCCATCTCTGATTATAGTAGCTATCCTGTAACTGAATACATGAATATAAAGATCGGTGAGGCAAGATTATGAGCGAAAATACACTAAAATCTGATGGTGCAGGATACAGTACCTTAGTAGCAACTACAAAGACGTGCAAGAGTGCAAGATGCAGCAACTAAACTTGCATTTCACATTTGGCTGGACCTGTGTGTTTTGGTAGTTTTCTGCACCTGCTCATTCTCTTTCCTCTCTCTTTTACCATGGGTCTGAAACCCTGGAGAGAGAGAAGAGCTACATGCCCTCACTTAGGCACTGCTAGCTAGAGCAGTACTATAATCAGCTCAAGTCCAAAGGGAGCAAAGAAATTGGGATATGATTTCAGCTGAGAATTACTGCTGTGTGATTCACTGTCCTAAAAACAGAAGCTTGAGAAATTCAGTGCAGTGAAATGCAAGAATGAATCATAATTGCAGTGTTGGTCAATGTAATGCTAACAAACAAGGCAAATAATTTTATGATATAATAGATGTGACGAAAGCTCCATAGAAAGTAGAGCTCTGAACATTGCAATAAACTATTTTCTCAATGATGTTGTTCAAAATCACAGAGCTCTAATAGCCTTTTACAATACCAAAAAATACAATTCCAAAATTTCGACATCTTGCAAGAAAAGTTCTAGCTTGTTCTGTTCACCCGCAAGCAGACAAGAAATTAACATGCAAGAACCTGATACAAAATCTTATCATTGCTCGTACGAGGGGCCGAATGAGTGCAAAGGCCGTTCTTATAGAACATAGAGCAATCTAACGGGTCGCACGAAGGGGTTGAGACCCCTACACCAATATCATCTTTTGCATCCGAAAGCATGAGCAGTCGTCCGTGGGCCAATTCAGCAGTCATGCTTGACTGGAATACGGCCACCGCTGCTAGGTTCACCTCATGCCCCAAGAAAGCGTGATGCGGAGAAAAACAACTTCAGAATCAAATTCCACCGCAGTGGGTACACCAAGTTTTACTTGAAGAACATTATCCATCTTAAATTGGCAGATGACATTCCTATCAGATGGCAATCCAACTTCTTACAAGAGTAGGCCAGGCAGAAAAATCAAATTGACAGAATACATTCCATAGACATAAGTTTTCTAGAACAGATAGGACAGGTGCAGCAATATTAGACACAAACAGAATCGAAAACTGTTGGTTGAAGCGCTAATTATAACAAGTAAAACAGGTAATAAAATAAATAAGTAGAAAGTATTGTCAAATTGAAAAATTATCAATAAATACTAAAACTTATTGAATCAAGATCTATTTGACAAATCAAATATAATATGAAAATTTTCCAAGTTAAATAAAATAAACAATTAAATAAGTAATTGAAATCAAAATTAAACAAAATCAACATCTTAATTGAATTAATCCTATAGAAAAAAAAAATATATTGTTAATAATCAAGTCCTACTAATTTAATTATCAATTTCTCTCTCAAGCATCTATAAATTAACTTGTGAAAATTCTCTATAAATTAACTTGTTAAAATTCTTTAAAAACAATAAAACCTCTAGTGATCACACAAGTTCATAGATATCTATCCTATAGATTTCTTATATTATTTCCACTAAAGACCAAAACAATTTGAATAATCCCATATCATGCAAATAATGTTCAAAGCATTAAGTTCATAATAAAATACTCCACAAATCCTGAATTGATTCAATCAAAAAAGATATTCCCATAATCATAGTTAGGCTATATCAAAAATCCCAGAATAAAGAAATTATTCCATAGTCAAATTAAAAGAAATTATATGTGATACGATGATAAACATCTCTAGAGTTGAAGAAATTGACTTCTTGAAGGATAGCCGTATCTTGCGTCAATCATCCTGGTCTTCTTTTTTCCTCCAAATGCTGCCTCCTCTCTATTGTATTGTGTCTAGCGTGTCCCTCTGTTCTCCATCCCCAGCAGTTGTTATCAAGAGGATTTATATCTTGGTCGTATCCTCCCATGACAGGGAACTCGTTTTCCTTATCTGCCAGATATTTTTGCTTAGGTTGCGGGCTGATTTTGAGGAAGCACGTGTGAATTACAAATTTTCCATTTCTAGAACAATTGTATCCCTTCAAACCATCTTTCCAACGCATCCGGTCTTGCATTTTCCTGACTTTTACAACTTCAGATATGGGCTGAAAACCGAGACAGTGTCAGCTGCAGGCTCTGGATTGATTCAGACTGTATTTCAACTCCCTTTTTGGGCTTGAAAACAGGAAAACTGGGTTCTATGCTATCATAGAATATGTCTCACCTTTTCAAAAAGGTAAAGAGCACATGAAACCAAGTTTTATATTTCCAGTTATAACCCGAAAACCAATCAGCATCCTGGCTTGATTAGAACAGACCAACTAAGATTTGAACACTAAACTCAGCCCATAGTCTCCCTCTGCCTCTTCACATGATCTCATTTTCAACCCAATTCAGTAGTCAACCACCTGAAAAACATCATGAATTCCCAGAAATTAAATGAATACAAAAGTTCTAAAATTCTAAATAAACTAGCTAAGAAACAAACAAAACACTCCAAATCAAAACAATTATGACTAAGAAAACGTGTGCAATAAATTCCATTGTCAGACACATTACTGAGTGAAACCTGAAATCAATATGATATGAAAGTAACCAACCTGAAATTGGCCAAACAACTAGCTTTTCTATAATAGAAAAAACAGGAAGGTGTCCCAATATTGGACACAACATGAAATTAAAGATTACAGACAATAATACAATATAACACATCAATCAACACAAAGACATGCAGACACAATTGCTATCTACCTATTGTAGAATAGTTCATTCAGAATTTCAAAGGAGTGACCAGAATGCTGCAGACAGGCAGCTACCATGTCATTCAATATGTAAAACAAATTGCAAGAAAAAAATAACAAAGCATTGGGCTTGGGAATTTAAGGAAGCAATAATACAAAGAAGTTCATCTGCTGGCACAAGTATTTGCATTTAGAAAAGGGAGAAGTGTTTAATTGGCTAAGTTTAAATTACCAGATGACATGTCAACTCAAGCTGAACTTCCTGGAAAATGCAGGACACCCCAAGTCTGACAGGCCAAACAGAAATATGGAAGCACCAGCCATTGACAGGTATCTTCCACATCTGATCTGGAAATCAACGTCATGGAAACAGTCCCTGGAAATAATTTCCGAGAAAAGAAAATGAATTAGTTTCATCACATTTTTCACGTGATTAATTTCTTATGTAGAACTAAGTGAAATTTAACTTGCATCAAAACTGGATTTCTTTTCATTTAATTCAACAAGATTTTATTCGAGAAACAAATCATAGATGCAGATTCCTTAATGAAAGAATTATGACAACGTCCAAGCTTTTCCCAAGAGTATGAAAGAGTGAAACTGGAATCAACAAAGCAGCCAGCTCAAATCTTTACACTGTCTTAATCCAGAATCAATATGACATTGCCAAAACTGCAGGCAGGACTTAAATGACAGCAGATTTAAACAGAAAATAAAAAAAAAAATCAAGCCAACATTTTATGCATGGTCTATAGAGAGCGAAAACAAATATAATAGCTCATCACCCTTGAGAAGAAAGAAGGAGATCAGCTAAGAAAAGGCAGAGTCTATAGAGAGCATTCAATCAAAACATAAAACTCGATAGATTTCTCTTCAAGTAATCTCCCTCTCGATAGCTGACTAAAGCATGATCACAAAAAAGAGTAAGCTATTTTATGCTATAAAGAAAACCTTCCACAACCAGAGACAGAACAGTTCAACTTAAACTAAAATTAATAATCCCTTTTACCAAACATAAATGCCACTAAGATTTTATGGTAAGGTTTCATTATTTCCTAATTCATTTTATGAAATTACAAACTACGATACTCTTTATTCAAATTATTGATTTTTTTAATCTTCTACAAGCTGACCATTATTTTCCTTTTATTTCTTAATCTGAAAATTAATTAGAAATAAATTAAAAAATTTCCCTGTAATTTGTAGTAGCAATTAGCTTTGGGATGTAGGGAGCAACAAGCTTTCTTTGAGCCAGAATTTAGCATGCTAACACATTTGTGAGCAATATTACAAGTGGTATATGAATACCTTCAAAGAATATAAATTCTTCAGATAATTAAACTCCCCGTAATATCAATACTTGGGATAATTTTTGGAAGTAATCTGTGTGCTGGCCTTGAACATGTATCACCTTCATCAGGAAGGCATGCCAGCTCCTTCTCCAAAACAGAATAAGCTTCTGAAAAAGCCTGCAACAGATAACATTTTGTGTATATAAGAACCGCAGGTATTAACAGTTCTCAAAAAAATAAGATCAGCCTCAAAAAATGCCAAGTGGAATCTCAAATCATTCTGTTCAAATATTTTTAGTGAGCTGTTATTATACATCTCAGTTAAAAGGCTTAACTAGGTGAGCATTTGTAGCTTTAATTACCCATTTCTCCATTTTCTTGGGTTTAAAATAAAACCAGCAACATTCCAGTTCAAGGAGCTATGCCCTTAATCACAGCAGTTTAATTGGGTCCACTGTTGTGACAACCAGTGGACTGAAGCAAAGACTATTGCAAGAAGGTGATTGCAAACACAGGACTTTAGTTTCTCAATTCACAATAGCGGTGCTGTTAAGAGAAAAAATAAAAAATAAAAGAAAAAAGAAATATCTGTCACAAACATAGCACACGAAGCATCAGTCATTAACTGGCAGGACCCACCAATTTCACATTTCTCTTGTTGAAGAATATTTTGTAAGATAAGAAGAAAGGTAAAATGTTGCAAGTTTCACATCCTCAACAAAAAGGTAAGCCTAAAATATCTGCTTGAATATTGAGAAAAATCTATATATTTGCATATAATTGAGTGTCGTGTTATCATAATAGTAAATGCAACAAAGATTATGTGGAGGCTGACCTTGATGCATTGATGTATTCGAAAGCAATTTCTCCCCACATTATTTGTTGGGAAAAGAGGGTCATCAATGTGTATTGGATCAATACTACAGCATCAAGTGGTAGATCAATCAATACACGATAGAAAAGAAAGAATGAACAATGCCCTGTCATTTGTGAAAAAACAACAATAGAGCTAGTGCAGTGCTTACCTATAACCTCTTTCCCTATTTATATATACTCCACTTCCCTGCACTGAGATACGCATTTGGCGAGGATCAAACACATTCCTGTATTCACAAGACAAGAAATTAGTGAAAGTATATTAAATGTGAATAAATCAATTTATAATTACAACACTAAGTCAGCAAGGATAAACAATTCAACCATGAAATGAAAGAAAAACAATATTTAACTCACCCGAAGAAGTAAAGAAGATCCATTAGAAGGCTTCCGACATTCTGAAAGGACACCCAAAATTGCAAGTCAGGTAAAAGCACTCGTGTATAAAATTCAGACAGAGAATGGTTGAAAAGACAGGAATTTGAAAATCAAATTCTGCACACATCTTACAGCGTCGAACTAAGATATCTTTTGTGAAAACGTATACATAACTTTGTTTCTCTACTACTCTAATAAAGGCTGGGTTGTAATTCGAGGCTTGCAAGCTAGCCAAGAAGTGGAGAGAGAAGCTGTTAAGATACTTAGGCCTAACTTGTAATCAGTTCACAGTTACTATAAATTCTTAATAAGCATAAGTGGCATTCATGAGCAAAGGAACACATGAAACACCATAAAAGGCAATAAAATCCACAAAAAGCCAAAGTTCACAAATGGTGGTTACACTATGCATGTGCATGCCTTGGGTAAATTTTACCAAAACATCAGAGGTCTTGAGCAATGAGCACTATCAAATTAATTTGAAGTTTAAAGCCAGTTACTAAAATAGCAATTTAAGTGAATGGTCAACTCTAAGCCATAAAAAATATCTACTAATACACCAGAAGTCAATTAAAAAAAAAAGATGAATCAAGAATATACTACTTCTAGTAGCCATCAAATGACCTAACACAGGCCACTGATATAACTGTCACTTTAATAGTACTACTAAACAAAGAATGAAGAGACTTATGTCTGTGTGTGTCTATGGGGAGACATACATTATAGAAAACATGTAAAATGTCCCATCTAGAGTACAAAACACATTACTTGATTGATAGGCCGGCCAACATGATGCTCATGCTGTAGAAAACGTATAATGAGCAACACCTGCAAAGGAGCGGACAGCAAGGTAAGAAATGCAGAACTGAAGATATCCACTCACATCAAGTCAAGAACAACCACAAGAGAGCATCCATTTTCACCCAACCACAAATTCTGAACAAGTGCTTGGATATCCAGCCCTGCTAAAGCAAAGAGAGAAACTTTGTAGTCCAACAGATGAGATCAGTTGACTTCCAATGTGCATTTCAATTTACAAGGTATGATGAAAGAAAATACAAGATTTAAACAATATGACTATAAAAGAAAAACAAGGGATAACGACGGTTCAGCATTTTGAATAGACAGAAAACTTAAAAGATTATTAAAAAGCTATCAGAAATAAACTTGTACGAATAAACAACATAAAACCTGGGCAAAGCCTCTAGCATGATCCAAGATTGCATTGCAATCATTAGCAAAAAAAAAAACGAGAGGGTGAGAATTTACGTTGCCCTCTTTTAGTTTGCAAAGTGTGTATATGCACATGCAAGCATGCATGTATGAGTTCAGTCTGATAATAGCATCACCTATTAGCTCAATAAGAATCTGAAGGAAACACTAACTACACGGCAATTGAGTCTCACGTGTACTTGAAAAGTGGTAAAGATACTAGAATGGCATGCAGTATAAATTACCAAGCAATAGGAACTTAAACCTCCAGAATAGGACTGGTCAAGGCTACGATCTGCCAAGAACTGCTTCAGTACCAAAGCAAGAGGTGTTGCAGCTGGAAATTGTTCCGTGAGATCTTTAACCTGCACAAAGATTATTTATAGACAAGAGAATAATATCACCATGAGTTTCAATGTAAATGTAGTTAAAAACCATCATAAAAACTTAAAAAGAAAAATTGTATCAAAATTCAAAACAAATGAATCACAAATATGACTCAATTTCTAATGTGGTAGAATTAGCCTCAATAGGAAAAATCACTAATAGACCTCCCATGCTCAGAAACTAGTTGAGAAGTATACAGTTTTGAAGGATAAGCCATAACTAATTTAGGGTTCAATAAGGTTTTTGGTTTCGCCCATCATCTAAGAGTTCTGAGAAAATTTATGAGGAAGCATGGGCTTCATTCACAATACATTCAGCCGACTGTAACAGAATTTAAAATAACAGAAAAAGAAAACGATTCATTTCTTCTTTCCATTGCATTGCATTATGTTTCACCAAACATGCCATTCAATTTTGACAAAGCTGATCTAATAACCAGGACACAAGATGTGTTGACACACAGATTTGAGTAGAACGTCAAATTTCCTTGTGGAAAGCACAAATGTCAGGGTGCACTTAAGTTTTAGCGTGCTGATAATCTGATATCCAACATCAAAAATCAGTATGTATCTAAGCATTTAAGCAGAATATCAACCTTTCATTGATCTCCAGTATCGAATGCTTAATCTATCTTAGCAACATTCACCTAGGGTTAAAAAAATTATACTTGTAACATGCCTCTCATAAATTCCCAATCCAAGATGCACAAACAAAGAATTCAATTTGTGTAAAAATCTACCTAAATTGCCCTTCACCCTGTCAAGAAAGAGGCTAAAGTTTGGAATAAAAAATGATGTAGAAATCTGAGAAGCCTCCATCATGCTACCATTGCTAAATGGAACAGGCAGGAAGAGATAATAGCCTCCAAATATGCCTAGACTAGTTAAACTCTTTTGACAGAATTTAGAGGAAAATCACGTGTAATTTATAGCCATCATTAAAATTTGAATTTATGAAGCAATACGTTCTTAACGAAGTATACCAGTTGAGTTGTTTGGAGCCCCGTATGAGATGGAGACTTGAAACTGATATCAAGACGAATTGATTTCACATCCCTTTTGCTATCACAATTAAGTTGTGTGCACTTAGGTGAAATTGAGTCCTCTAAAACAACCATATTGGACTGGACTTGGATGTCATGTTCACCAGTCAAATGAATTGGCTCCTCCTTTGGTGATTGTACATTAGAAGCAGCAGAGGTGATCAAATCAGTGGGAACCTCCACTACAAGCATAATAACAGGTATCTGCAAGAAAAGGAGGTACGGTAAGAGAGGAAACATGGAAGAAAAAGAATAAGATAAAAAGGCAAGGAAAGCTCAAACAGTTTTAAGATACAAGACATTACAGCTGTATTCTCCACAGTCTTCAGTGAATCATTTTTTACCCACTCCTGATTGGCAAGATACCGAGCTGCATGCTGGAAAATTAATGGAGAATTTAATTCTACAAAAGGCTATGGGAAAGATAAAAGTTAAAAGTTTTGTCTAATGATTAGTTAAAAGCTTCAAAATAAAAAAGCATATTCCCAAGTTCCATCTCAACAAAAAAGCCTAACCAGAGATCAAGATTTTTTTGGAAATCAAAGTAAAAGTTAGAGATGCAAATATCACCAGCAATCCATAACACAATTGCCTCATCTACTGAAGTATCAATTTAGAAGGCCATCAACATACCTGAAGACAAGTTTCTTTAATACCATTACGACCCTCTAAAATCCCAGCTTCCTTGATAGGTTCCTAGAAAAAGCTCTGCAATAAGTTTCTCCTCTTAAAAGTACAAGCATAACAAGTCTATGTGATAAAATAAAAACATAAAGAAAGTTATTACCAAGTTCCTCACTGGAGGGAGGCAAACCACAAGATCCACATCACTTGTTGGAAGGGCCAAACCAGTTGCACTTGATCCAAAGATATTTATCCTGGACCTAGGCCATAGAACTTGGAGAGACCTAGTAACCCGCTTGACAGCCCAATTAATGAAAGGTTTCCTAGCCATATTTGCTGCAGCAACCTTGGGTACCATCATGTCAAACAAGTAATCAATGACAGTGGCATACCATTAATGAAAGGAAACAAAAGCTCAAAACATGATACTACAAAATTCTATGAAAAAGTTAAGGTAATTCCAGGAAAAACATGAACAAATTTAAGCCCGATACCTGCTTACAAAAAGAGTCAATTTCATCATGAAGAAGGCTCTGTACTAAGCAAAGAGAAGCCTTTCGTGTAGGGCAATTCTGTATCTCAGCTCGTTGAAGAGGAAACAAAACATCTGGCTGCATCAAAATTGTATCAAATAATCAACTCAAAACACATCTAGTGATACACTTACAATAGCACAGTACAGAAGCACACTCACATGATCCTGATCACGGGCTAGGTGGGACATTGCAATTAGACGGTCTTGCAGCAAAGCCCCAGGGAGTGGCTGCACCATTGGATGGGTTGAAAGTTTTTTATTTCTCCAAGAAGGCCAAACAACTTCAGCACCATCCATACGTCCACAAGCTTCCTCCAAATTAGTTCCGTCATGGTACCAACCTCTCACACCCCACTGTCTTGGGCTGGAGCTACCAGACCTAACAGTTGGAAAACCCCTGTGCTTTCTAGAGTCACTCACAGGAGAGGGTGGTGGAGGACGGGGAGCCCGTGGAACACAAAGCACTACAGGTGATGGTGGCCGCTTTATCCGGGGATGTTCCCGTCTAGTAGGAGGAACACAAGGGCTTTTGTGATCAAGACTACGCTTGAAATCAGATCTTGATCTTTCCCTTGACATATTTGGAATGATAATAGGCCGCAAAATTGGGTAAGGAAGTGAATCTCCTGCCTTGCCTTCAACATCACTAGATAAACTGGCCAAAGATCCAGAGACATCCTCCTCTGCAGCAGCATCTGTCACGCTTGATGAAAGCATAGCTTTACCAGGTACTTCATTTCCTGACATAACATAACCAAGTGCCTGGTGTCCAGGGACCAAAGGATCAAAAGCAGAACAGAATGAAGCAGCAGTTGGGGAAGTCAATCCAGTTGTACTATAAGAAGACGAGAAGGCAACCATATCATCAACTGCCCTATTCAGCTCTGCTTCATGCCAAGGCCATCCGCTATCATCAGAACTAAGGGAAGGTGGTCGAGAGAAACCAGTACCTGGATGATCAGAAGGATCCCAGTACATCACACCGCCACCGAAGTGCTGATTATAGTCTATCCCAGAAACTGCATGCACCTCATATTCTTCCTCTGATATCCAATGGTTTTCGTATTCATCCATTAGTTCCTGTGAACTTGTTGCTTCAGTAAAGTCAATTGCATCCCCAGAACACCTCCTCTCGTCATCAAAGGTTTTTGAGATGTACTGCATGTTCTTAGCGGTGTAACTTTTCTGAAAAGTAGATTGCCACCTCGAGATAAATCCTGAATCATAATTGCATGTCATAGTCGGGGCTAATCCACAGTTGCTCCTAACCATTGGAGGCCAATCTAAACTCATTGGCAATGGTTGAGACAACATCCTATTGGATCCACCTTCAATAGGAGAATTTCTAGCCTGATGCACCGTAGGTAAAAAAAGGTTGATGAATGTGATTATGCCAGTTGTGACCAACATCCAGATGCAATCTATATGTAGCAGGTGGAAGATGTGAATTTATAGATGGAAAGTAGACGGGGCCTAAACTAGGCCACTCATATGAAAGGCAATCTGAAAGGCCTTTGGATCCACTTTCATGAAAATTTTCACTCTCTTCTCCCCGATTTAAGGTGGGTACCTCTTTCACTTCAAGGGTTCTAACTAATTTGTTGCCAACATCTAATTTAACCTCAGTTTTTTTGTTCAAAAAGCCGGTGCCTTCATTGCTAGAAACAGTTATTAGCTCCTTTGTGGTTGCAACTTGATATATTATATTCTGGCCTACCCCACAACGTGTCTCTCTTCTGGATGGCATACTTTTATTGTCAACAAAACCATTTGAAGATCGGTAACGCTCCAGACCTGCATCAGAGATGCCTTCAGTGCAACCAACAGCATGATCCTCTGGAATGCCAAGGGCATCTATCTCCTTCCTGGTGGGCTCATTAATTGAAGGATCAATTAAACTATCATTTGATGCTTTCTGTGTAGTCAAATTATCAGATAAGCTACAGAGCTTTGCTTCCTCGTCTGATGAGCAAACAGAAAAGGAGGGAGCCTCTGAAACAGCAATTTCAGGTTTTCTTAATTCAACTGGATTGCTAAAGCTAGATTTTTTCTTTTTGTTTCTTCCTTTCCTGTTCTTCCTTCCAGCAGTTCGTTTTTTTTCGTGAACCAATCCTTGTGTGTGTTCCTGAGGATAGGCCACCAGTTATAAACCATTCAAATGATGAAATAGAAAGATTATCCAAATGAAAAGATATGTAACCATTTCAACTGTTGGAGATGATATGTCTTTGTGATTTTCATTCTCATGAGGAATGCCAGGCATCTCATTGGACTCCATCAACTCTGTCTTCTCAATACAGGCTGGCGCACATTTGATATCCTAAGAAATATCCGTACCATTCATAACTAACTGATCTTAACACATGTTTAAAAGCAAAAGTACTTCTAGAAACTTAACAGTAGGGGAAATGATACCTCGGCAAGTTTCTTAAAGGAAGACTCGTCAACACTTTTCACTGGTGTGGGGTTCATCAGCTTTTTCATATTGTGAGTCTTCCCCTTTTTTCTACGACTACCTGCACCGAGCTTTTCGCTAGGTTTATTGGCTGAAGAGCTTGATGTTCCCTCTCCGAGAAGTTCAAGCCTTGTGCAATCAAGTGAAATAACCATCACAAGTCCTCGTAGTTTTCTTAATATACAATCAGAAAGGGTGCCAAGAGAACCCAGCATGCTAAAAAATATATGTGATGTATCATACTCACTACCCTGATCTGGCAACACCAAACTAACAATATCCTGAAGCACGAATAAACTATTAAATATATTTGCAAAAGAAGCATCTTTCCCAGAAAAAGAAGGCTTTGGGGCCAAACCAAATTCCGCATCAGCTGGAAGTTTTAGGAAAATCCTTTGCCGTGATTCAGCATGCAAGTCCCTCCAAGGTCGCTGCACTCCTGCTCTAAACAGTGACAGCTCATCCCCCGATACACCACTAACATCCTTCAGAATTTCACGAGTCTGAGAACTTGTAATGACCAAAAATTAGGCCACAATATTTATTATTTTATGGAAAGAGCTCAAAAGGCAAAATGTCATCAAAACATTAATTTCATTCTCAAACATTGCATTTCCACAATCTTGGAGAGTTATAGCAACTCACAAAGTTTCCAAGGCAAGCTTTTTATTAATGGGATTCACATATTGAGTAAAAGCAGTACACAATGGGCAAATCCCTATGTCCCATATAACTACGTTATGCAATTTACTACAGCATTGAACAATAATGTACAAGAGCATAATCAGTCACTCACTTGAAACAGTCACTACTTTGTCAATCAAATTCAAAGAATTAAATACCGCTAGAATATTTTGACAATGAAACAAAACAATAAAATTTGCAAGAGTAAACGTACCAATGATTTTGCCGCCTTCCCAAGCGCAAAATTTAAAACCTTCCTCCTTACTTCCGCATCCAAATTCCTCCACCAATCAACACACCCTTTCCTCCTCCAAAACACATTAGCTGCCACACCTGCGGCACTCAATTTCTCTTTCAACTTCACCCCTCTTTTCTTCCCATTCCCACAATTCAACCACGCCAGCCTCAACGCCACTTCTAGCTTGTTCGCTAAAAACGCCTCGATACAATAATAACCTCTTGCTTTTAACCACTCCAATTCCACCCAATCCGTCCCTAACTCGCTCTCTTCCCCTCTCAAAAACCCCCCATTCGAAATGTCATCCATCAACTCCACAAACTTTTCAACATTTTCAATTAAATCCTCGCTAACCGTGACCGAATCCAGACCCTCAGCTCCACTCCTACAATCGTCCACTTTCTCCCCTTCTCTAGAACTAAACAACCGAGTCGACTCAAAAATCAGTCGTTCCGACTCGTTAGACTCAGCGACTCTGGACAGCAGCCCACGTGATTTCTTAAAGCAGAGGCTAGGGAGGTCGCGCGAGAGGAGATCGGGGAGGATAATGAAACGGCAGTGGCCGTGAGAGTGTAATTTGGCTAGCATTTGAAGGAGGATTTGAGTGAATTTGAAATCAACGGTAGTTAAGTGGGATTGGCGTTGATGAACGGAGAGAGATTTAAACCATTTTAAGATTGACGATCTAGGGTTAGGGTTTGGAGAGGAGGGGGGGTTGGATTGGGAGTGGTAGAGAGAGATGTGAGAAGTGAGTGAGCCGATAAGGTGGTTCTGAGTCATGAGCGCGTTAGGGATATTTTGGTGCTTTGAAAAATTATTATTGGGGTTTGGTACGGACATTTTTGTTGCAGGGAGCAAGGAGCATGAATATGGGAGGGAGGGAGAGAGAAGAGGAAGGGAGAAGGAGATGATGTGGATTGTGGAGAGAAGTTTGAAAAGGAAGCATGACAAGTGAGTGATAAGCGCCAAAATCTACCTTCCAAGGCCTAACATCCTTCGACGCGATTGGCTCGTGGAGAAATTGTTGGTGCTTGTCTGAGTAATTGACTGTGTATAACATCATAGTTGTTGTTGCTTCAACTCCTGGATTATTAAATTAATTCATGTAAATTGTTTTTATTTAAATATCAACATTTTGTTCTTTTTTTTATTCTCGGGTTCAATTTGCATGGAATTAGTGAGTTTGATTGATTCGTTAAAAATCTAATTTAATTAGAAACTCAATCACTGTCATGATATATTTAGTTATGGTTTGTTTTTGTGGTTCAGCTGTGTTTTTTATAGCATTTAAGTTTTTTTAAATTAATTTTTTATTATTTTGATGAATTGATATTGAAAATAAATTATTTTAAAAAATAATAAAATATTATTTTAAAAATATATATTTAAAAAAACAACTTTACTCTAATATTCAATATTATATTAACATGATGTGCAGCACTCGGGCTAAGCTTATAAATGTGTGTTAGATAATTTTTTAGTTTTTAATTAAAAATATATTAAAATAATTGTTTTTTAAAAACATTAGTATATTTAAATTATTAAAAACATATATAAAAATATTTTTTAAGCAGTAAAACACTTAAAAAACACGAAATGAACCACGTTACAAAAGAGCATATATAACAAATAGTGATGGGCAAGGATGTAAATTAACATAACAGTTTACAAAAGAGCAGAAATGAGAAAAAAATTGAAAAACTGATTAAATTGAGAAAATAAAAAAAATACCAAAAAAAACTAAATCGTAAAAAACCTAATTAAACTGATTAAAATTAAAAAAAACTGACCGGTTCGATTTTGTAAGCTTGAAATCGAAAAAACCTAACTCAAACCAGAAAAAAACTTGAAAAAACAGAGTCAAACCGAGTTAATCTGAAAAACTGAGCCAAACCAGTTTGAATTGGTTTTTGTCATAAAAACAAACCGAACTGAAACCGGTCAGTTTGAATCGGTTTTGGTTTTTTTAATTCAGTTTGGTTATTTTTTTATATGAAAACCGAATCAAACCTAAAATAATCATCTCTAATAAATAGCAAAGAGTGATGGGCAAGAACGTAAATTAACCTAACAAATTATTATTATTATTATTATTATTATTTTGGGAGAGGGGCAGATAATATAAGCTCCCATCTTTGACGTTTGAGGATGGTCTGTCGAGATCGAAAGTTTTTATTTATTCTATCCATCAACCTACAAGATTAAACTCGCTAGCTAAGTTTACGATGACGAGACTTATTGAACGACACGAATTGCATTCAATTCTTTTTCATTCCAGTGATGGGGCTGTCATGTTACAGCCACGTGGAGGTTTAATTTAAACTCTTCTCTATATTTATTAATTGATTTAGATGAATCAGGATTAGTATAAACTTGGACCATGCTTGTGTTTATAAAAAATTTAAAGAACTGGGTTTGAAATTTCATGCAGTAGTGTGTGCTGTTTTATCGCTAGCATTTTCACTGTGGTGGGATCTAAATTTTTTAGAACCTAAAAATAATAATATTTGAACCATAAAAGCTTTTTTGCATTGTTATAAATTTTAGTATAAAGGTTCAAATTATAAAAATTATGATCCCTCTATTTTTTTAACTTGATTTTAAATTAAATTATATAAAAATTACTTTGATATGAACTTATTCATGGAGCATATCAAAAGAAAAAAAAAGTAATCCGACCCTAAAAATTAAAATAAATAAAAATCTTATATTATATGATAAGATTAAAAAAAAATTATTGGAGGATAAAAAACACAAAAATCAATTTATCATCACCTAGTTTTATATTAAAAAAAATCAATAAAAACTTAACATTATAAAATAAAATTGAGAAAAAAAATGTGGCCAATTAAATAAATTCATGGGCATGACATTAAAAAAAGCTAGAAATAATAAATGATAAAAATAAATAAAAAAAACCCACATTTCAATTCGAAAAAATACATCAAAAATATTATATATATAGAAAAAAAATGCCCAATTAAGATAAGCCACGGCACTATTATAAAACAACCAAAGTGTGTGGGCTAAAGTAAGGCCCACAAATCTGGGCCCTTATTCCTTCTTTTTATATAATTCTCCCAAAAAACAAAAGGATGGGATCATATGTCACCTGAGCTATAAATAACTGGACAAATATTTCAACCTAATTTACTTTTTATTCGAAGAGCGTTTAATTGTTTTGACAACGACGAACCCTTTAAAAAAAAATATCTCCACAAGTTTGAGAATTTGAATCTCACATGCCACGTACGTGCAAGCAAGTGACAATGATAATGATAATAGCTTTCCTTAAAGAGACTTTTAAGTTTTGTTCTTGATATAAAGACGATGAAAATCCTTTTAAATAAAAAATGATGCGATATAAATATAAAGACTTTTAAGTTTTTTATTTTTATAATCCGGTGGTCGCCAAGGTTTACGCAGCATTACGACTAATCCCGAATCCACTAAACATTCTACAAGTTCAGTAAACATGTAAGGCACCACGAGGATAACAAACATATACGCAAAGACTCGAACCCAAAACACAAAGCCTATCAAAATTACTAAGCTGCAAGTGGGGTGAATTTTAAGTTTTTATACTATATGTTTTTTTTGATAATCTGATTCATTTTATTCTAAAAATAAAATCTTTATAGTGTTGACTTTTGATCTTTAGGTGGGCACCACCTACCACGGTCCTAAACTCTAAGCCGAGGCTGCTGGTTTTGCATCAAAATATTTTCATGGACACCCACGGCCGAAGCCACTAACTATACCCTGTAGCCGGTTAGGCTAACAAACGATGGGCCGCGGTGTAGGTCTATGTTTCCATACCCAAAAACTTACCAATTAGGTGAGTATCTGAGCCTTTGAGCCCAAATGTTTTCTCGTATCGGTATATGGAGCATATCTATGCCTTATCTATCCTCAAGACTGGGTTGATGGGCCTCCCTTTCGGCTCAAGTGGGCCGCAATTAATTCTTCCAACAAATACAAGCGAAATCATCCCCTCTCACCCTAATTCAAATTCAAAGTAAAATCTAAAGAAGGAAAACAACCCACCTCCCTCCTCCAAAAATAAATGAATAATCAAATACTACTCGTGTAGAAGAAATTCAGTAACATGTAACTACGAAAATTAAGAAGCCTGTCAGAAACAGCAAAGTCCCCCTTCGGCCAAGGTGGTTTCAACGGAAGTTGCTACTGGAATATGTTTGAAAACTCAATGTAAATGATGTTTGAAATGCTATGTAAATGATGTTTTTTAAAATTTTAATTTTTTTATTTAAAATAAATATTTTTATGCTTTTAGATTGTTTTGATGTGTTGATATTACAAATAATTTTTGTAAAAAAATTTATTTTAAATATTTATAAATAAAAAGTATTTTGATTATTTTTATTGCATGTGCTTTAATATATAGGCCAGGGTTTAGGCCCATGAACAAACCCCTTGCGGGCTCACCATTTACTAAGCGAGAAATTCCGCAGGAGGCCCGATATCTGAAGTTTTCACAAATTTGTCCTCTTTCTTTGCTTTTCTTGCTCGGGGATGTCACTTCTCGGTCCAGTGTCTGCCTAGCAAGTGACATCCCTACTTGTGGTTTCACTTTAATTAAAGTCTACAAACTGACAACCATACAAGACTTAAAGACACTGGAAATTTGGAGGCAAGTCCACTTCAAATTCAATGCCCAGTTGAGCATAAAGTCCTTGAACAAAATCCCACACCAAGACGTTTGAAAATTCAGCAGAAAATGCCACTAAAACTTAAACAGTTGTTGACAAATAATGGCAGCCTCACATACTTTCTCGAGGAAAAAACAAATGAAACAGCTGGTTGCATTCAGGAGTTTACAAAATTCTCTGGATAAAGGATACATGCTTGCTAAGTTGAAGCTAGCCATGTTCTTGAGGCATAGATTCTGCACGGGTGTCGTCGAGTAAATTTCTTTGATTGCCATACATTTGTCGCTCTGAATCAATTACACTGTTAGGGAATTGTATTCAAGCACCCATAACTTTTTCCCAACAAGACAAAAAAAAAAAAAAAAAGAAGCTTCAATTATACATGTATTTAGATTCTTAGATACTGACAACATACATTATACACATAACTTTTTATCTTGCACTTTGCTGTTGTTTATGATTTTAAACACCACCATCTCCAGAATAAAAATAAATTAAATTTAGCGTGTTTCGCTTGACCTAAAGATCTGGATCAGTGGAAGAGTTAGGGATTTCATGGTGGAGGTGGGATAAATCTACCAGGATGAAGAGGTCATTCATGCGTAATAAAAATTCATTTTGAAGGGTCATTTTATATTAAAAATTAACAAATCTTAAAACATTATTAAACTTAGGGACCTTCTTGAACTTTGGGAGGCCATACCCTAGCCAAACCCTAGTTTCACCATTGGATTAAGACATATAATACATTTTTAAAAGACTTCCAAACACAGTTTGAAAAACACAGCACCAAAAAGGCAAGTCCGGTGGCGTTGGGAAATCCTTCTGTACAGGAGAATTGCAAATTAGACCCCTCCAAAGTATTATAGAATTATCAGTGCTCAAGTAGTACTGTTATCAAAGAAAGTTCATAAACATTGCTCAAAATCTTTAATCATTAGTTAAACACAATGAGCGGTGCCTTGTACATTTATGGTCAATTGACTAGTTGAAATTTTGACGGGAGAGCAAATTAGTGGCACTAACATAGGAGAGAACTTCTGATAATTTCAGGCAAGTTCGCCTAACTTCACGACCAATCGTGCATAAAGATAGATGTTTATCTTGGAATCTTCACCCCTTTCTTCACGGTATGCTCTTGTAAAGTTGAGACGAGATAAAAACTTAAGCACTTAAACTGCGCAATGCACCTTTAACTACAATGTTGAGCAATGCCGACCAAATTGACCATTTCTGATTCAAAAATCATTAATTGTAACAAAAGTAGTCCACAACTGTTCATTGTTAGAGACGATATGCTTTGAATTATCGTGGAAGCTTGAAGATATAATGGAGTTTTAATCTTGTTTCTGTAACTTTCTCTGTGCTAATACAATATTACAAATCAATGGAGGAGGAGATTACGTTGGACCGAGAATTTCCATGTTGAAGATTAACTGAATGAAACTTGAACGAAAGTACATGTACACTATTGATATTTGATGAGCACATTGTTTTCAATCTTGCAAAATTTGGGTTTGATTATATTGCCCTAATTTTTCTCGCATTTCGACTCAAATCCTTAGCATTAGATTATTAAAATTCTTCCAAAAGGCGAGGTCTTTCTTCTATTTATTTATTTTTAAAAAAAATTCAGATTCTTGTACACATGATCACATGCTGAATTTAAGAGAAAACGATGATAAAATCAAGAAAATATAAAGAACATGATAAAAAAGGGTGAAATTTCCATTGAATTTTATTAGTTATTTAAGAGTAACACTAATATTGAAACTCTTGGAATCCAGTGACAGCTTTATTTATAAACCTATAAAAGCAAATTAATATAATTGTCATAACCTATTGACTAAGAGCTCTATTAGGGGATCAATTCTGAAACAATATTGTTTTAGTAAATTTAAAAAATAATTAAAGTAATATTATTTTTAAAAAGAATAATAATCTAGTTTTGGACAAGATTCTTTTTAAAAAATTTATTGAAGTTGACTGATGAAGTTATCTCGGTTATAAATTAACTTGTCAAGTTATAAATTAACCATCCAATATATTTAGATTTGATTGGTCATTGTTTAAAATAATTAAAAAAAAAACTAGCTTAAACCAAGTTTGAATTGACATATTCCGGTGTTAACTCGCCGACCGATTGAGTTTAACCATTACAATAACAAAGATATACTTCACCTGATCGTTGTTATATTAAAAGTAAGAGTGATTATTTTCGGTTCGATTTAATTTTTATCAAAAAAAAGTAACCAAACTGGTTTTTTTTAAAAAATAAAACCAAACCTAAATCAATTCAAATCGACCAGTTCGGTTCAGTTATTTTATAACAAAAACTGGTTTTTTTAGTTTGGCTCGAGTTTTTTTCTGGTTTGGCAAGGTTTTTCCAGTTTGGTAAGGTTTTTTTTTGTTTGGCTCGGGTTGTTTTCGGTTTGGGTTCGGTTTGGTTTTTTTCGATTTTAGGCTTATAAAATCAAAACCGAACTAGTCGGTTTTAAAAAATTATAATCAGTTTTTTTCACGGTTTAATTTTTTTAATTATATATTTTTTTAATTTTTTTAATTTAATTAATTTTTATTAAATATTTTTACTCACTTCTAGTAGAGTTATTTCATGTTGAAAATAAGTGTCCATGATCATGAAACTCAAGACGAGAGGTAAACATTATTTAAAAAAAAAAAACCCGGGGGGTGAGTCATCCACCGGCGAAGAATTCCGCGGATCCATTCTCTAGTATTAGTATAACCATAAACGTGCACTCTCACAAACAAAAGAAACGGAATAGCTTGTTAGTTAATCACTGGGTTTTAAATTGTGGTTATTGCTTAATCCTTCATATTTGAAAATCTATAACTTAATTTCTTAATTCTTGTTGATTATTGTCCTATTAAAACATTTTTTTTTCCTGAAACCCATTATGCTGATCATTCGATGTGAATTTAGATCGCCAAAGGACAGGCTTGGAATTTACAAAAAAAAAAAAATGTTCTGATAAGACATCGACCAACAAGAGTTTGTAATTCAAGCTATAAATTTCTAAACATGAAGGACTAAGTTGTAAGAGGGTAAAAATCCAAAGCTAAGACATAATTTACTTGCCAATGAGTAGCAGCAAGGAAAGTCACCTGCCAATGAGTTTTTCTTCTTCTTAGTATATGATCATTCTGAACAAGAAGTCAAATGTCCAATCCATTTGAAAGAGCATGACTCTTGGTAGCTGCGGCCGACATCCCAACAAAGAATTAAAGTAACCGAAAAATTATTAGATATATACTATGTTATCTCATAAAAATATAAAAATTATTTTAAAAATAATTTATGAATTCTATATTTTCAAGGGAGAGGGAGAGGGAGAGGGAGAGGGAGAGGGGAGTACATTAATTATTTCATTTATGAAAATCTTGGTAATATAATATTATGCGTGGTCATCTGACCATTTTTTATTTTATTTTTTGTATGTTGAAGTAATTATCATTTAGCAAACTTGCTCGCATTTAAGTTATGGTGTCCTCATCAAAAATCGAATTCAGAATTATAATAATTATAAATTACGTTATAGAATGATCATTTTGACTTTAACAGTAGTAGTAATACCATGGATCCATTATTTGGTGTTTTGTTGTTAATTTCTAGATTTATTTCTATATTTTTAATTTAGAATCTGTATATCTCTATATAGAGCTGTATCAATATTTATATTTTAATATTAACGTGTTACATCAAATTTATTGGTTTGCTATTTTATTTAAATTCAATAATTTTCAAAAAAAAAAAAAAGGCATTCCATATTCCTCCATCAAGGATTTAGGTCTTTCCATTGTGAAACACGGTTTATCATGCCTATAAATAAATGGTTCGGTGCGGTTACAATCATGTAAATCGATTTGTTCTATTCCATTTAATTGAAAAATATTATTCTGTGTATCCATTCGAACCAATTAACTACGCGTCCTGCAGGTAGAAGTTGAGTCCAGATCCCAAGGAATTTAACAAGGTTTTTAAAACAGCACCAAACTTCTATGGTCATAAATTTCATGATTCTTATGCCGGATTAACGCGGTATTTATTTTTATATTTTAAAAATATTTTTAGAAAAGTTTAAAATTTTTTTATTTTTTATTTTTATTTTAAATTAATATTTTTTATGTTTTTAAATATTTTGATATGATGATATTAAAAATAATTTTTAAAAAATAAAAAAATTATTTTAATATATTTATAAATAAAAAATATTTTAAAAAACAATCACAACCACACTTTCAAACATATCTTTATAAAATTATCAGTGATGGATTATAATTTATATACGAAGCTAAGTATAATTAAGAGAAAGAAGAAAGGGAAATCTCTCGTTGCCTCACACATATTGATCTGGGTATTTTCGAATCAACTGTTAATTTCCACACGATAAAACTAAATTTGTACTAAACCAGAATTTAAGATATTCATATATAAAACTGTACGTGTGTTGCCATAAATTGGCTTTAGATATAATTGATTCTCTGCTAATAGAAATTAAATCGTTATTAATTTTTTCTTTGTTAATATAATTTCATTTAATATCAATCCTTCGTCAGGTTTCTTTAACCAATTGAGATAATAATGTCAAATCAAACTCACTTATATCATTTTAGTTAAAGGCCGATATATATGTTCAATTTTGCAATATATTATTTTATCAAGCTCTTTCATCCAATTTGACATGATTATATTTTTATTCAGAAAATACCCATAAAACTATACAAGAAAATAATTATATTAAAAAAAATATATTTATTCTTAAAATTCCAATGGCTAATTAATTTTTATATTTCT
Source organism: Populus deltoides (assembly GCA_015852605.2). Taxonomy (NCBI): domain Eukaryota; kingdom Viridiplantae; phylum Streptophyta; class Magnoliopsida; order Malpighiales; family Salicaceae; genus Populus; species Populus deltoides. The sequence goes on from CM027583.2 coordinate 4,775,899, forward strand.
TAAGAGATTTGAACAATAATTATTATATCCTTAATTATAGCTTAATGATGTGTTTAACATGAAAATATACGTCAATTTGAATGGTAAAAAAAATCGACAGAAAAATATTATATTGGAGATTTTTATACTGTACAAAAGAACATAATAAAAAATCTAAAGATATATTAAAAACTTACATAGTTATATAAAAACGATATTGAAGGTGCATGAGTTGTTCTATTAAAAATACATTAAAAACTTATGTATTAATTATATAGGGCCATTTACCGTTAGTTACAATATGGGTTGTTGCCGTCACCATGGTTTACAAAGATGGGAGACACAACAGCAGTGCTTGGTAGTGTGGGAGGCATTTGTGTGTATGACTTGAGGGAGGGGCATGGAATCATGGTGTTTGTGGCGTGAACCGAAGGCAATGTTACATACATACATAGAGCATGCAGGCATAAAGAAGGATGCTAATGCAATAAAAAAAAAAGCTCATGGTGTTTGTGGCGTGAATCAAAGGCAATGTTACATAGAGCATGCATAAAGAACGATGCCAATGCCAAAAAACAAAAAAAGAGAGTTAAAGTTCACAGACAAAGAGCCCAGAAAGAAGGAAAAGGGCTGAAAGAAATGCGTGGAAGAAATAACGCAACCCAAAAGGAAAGGATTTATAGCGTCGTAGCTATACCTTCAATAATTTCACAGGTGGTTAAAGAGTCGTTTTTATGATTAAACACTAACCTAATCTTTAAGTTAGAATCCTTTGTTTGCTTGCTGATAATTAAACAAGGAATATAGGTGAAAATTTAGATACCTCTTCTTGTCATATATTTATGGATATTGTCCTCTTATGTCACTCAACCTTGGATAAATCCAAGCCGAGGTTGCAAGGTTGTGTCAGTTTTCTAAGGCTCGGCAGTTGGGGACTTGCTCAACCACATGTTAATTAGGTAATGGAAATCATGGTGTCATAAATTCATGCAAGGTCTTTCGATCGGCTTATTGGCAATTAGGTTGTAATTAAGTGCTTCTTAGGGTATGAAGTAGCATACACCACCACAAATGTAAGTGAAACCTGTTTGACTTTTTTCTTGTCTTGTCGTGCACTTTGGTAGTGGCCAGGAATTGGACAGCATGATCATTCCTAGATTTTGCGCTACTTGTTTGTCAAGCTCAATATTGTTAATTATTGCTACATGTTACCTGCAAGGAATTACTACCTTTGATTTAATATTTTTATCTTCTCAGTTTGTTTTATGTATTTTTCCTGAACAACGTTCGTTTTGATGCATGGCATTGTAGAGAACTAAAAAAATAAAAATCATTGCTGTTAAGGCAGTGTTTAGTTACTGTTTGACAACATAAGAAATAGAGGTTGTGAAGATAAAATATATATATATATATATATATATATATATATATATATATATATATATATGTTTTATAGCTTTTTAATAAATTTTTATATTTTCAAAAGATGAATTACAAGAAAGATATGTCTCCCTACTTTCCTCGTCTCACGAGGGCAGGGGCAAATACTAGTTGGCTGGAAAAAGCACTTCTTAGAATAGTCGGATGATATAATTTGGCGGACCGCGCGGCCATCATATCTATAATGAGTTGTATACTTTTTATTCTATTGTTTTTATCTCAAGATATATAATAATTAAACACTATTGTAATTAGAGGTATAAAATTGACATGTATTTTGAGAATTTTGATTTTTGGTATTTTGCTACATTAAATATACTTAATTTATTCCAAATATTGCATTAACCGGGATTGCATCTTATTCCTGAATTTTGATTTTTGGTATTTTGCTACATTAACTATACTTAATTTATTCCAAATATTGCATTAACCGGGATTGCATCTTATTCCTTCTCGTACAATTTCTATCTGTAAAATAGTTCGGTACAAAGAACATCCACTGGCTACTACATCAATAAATGCCATAACCTAGAAAAATAGCACATGGTATACTTAGCAAGCTTCACAACATGGTGGAATGTCAAATATGGGTACACCCTAGAATACCAACAGATGCACAAGGAGAAAGTCATGCCAAGTCCTATCACAAATGCTTTATCTAGCTAGTGGCTTGGAAGTTAGACTGTTCCACCATGCCGCGTCAAATGGACTAGCTTTCTGCCATCAACACACAACAAGAAATTACTCACTGTAATTACTATAAAGTGAATTGAGTTGGAGGGGAGAGTCCTTTTTCAACAATGTTAATGATGACGATGATGATGGTGTAGTGCTTGTTGTAAGTTCGAAGAAATAAAGAAAAATAGAAAAAAAATCACAATGTTGACTCGTCGTCCTTTTTGGAGGCCATAAGCCGGCAAATTAAGGGGATCTTGTTCGTTTTTCTTCTCTATCCCATCGCTCAAACTTCTACAATCCCCACCACTAAAAAAAAGAGTGGAAGTTAATATAAAGTGGCACTCATTCATATAATCTTCACCCTTTTTACCTTCTTCTGCTAGCCTTTTTGGTTCCTTTTTTATTTATTCAGATGGAACCAAAATGACTGACCCAGTCACTCATATGGCCATCTCATTTTCTCAACAATAAAAGCCAGCCAGCCAGCCAGCCAACCCAATCTATCTTGGCCATTGTAATGCCTACAGTTTTGAAATAGTTTGGCTAATGAGGTCAGCATTAGAGATAAGAAGCATCGTGAAATAGTGAAATGAAGAAGAAAGGTACGTCATGCGACATGGGAACGCGTTCCTTTTCCCAAGAATGGCTATGGAAAGCCCTGGTGAAAAGTTACACTTGAAGTGGACATATCCTAAACAGGTGGGGGAATCAAGGTTACTTCAACTTGAGATTTTAAAATAATCAATTAGTAAATATCAATATTTATTTAATAAGCTCTTTTATACACACACACACACACACACACACACACACACACACTAGAAATAAATGATGTTTTCATGTAGAAAGTATTTATATTTGTACACAAAATTGAGTCGATATCGACTCATATCCCTCTATCTCTTGAAAGAAAAATAAGGATTCAACGAAGGGATTTGATAAATAGTTTTTATTCTTCTTGCTACACATTGGAGGGATCCCTTCAATCCCTCATTGAATCCTTATTCTTCTTGCTACATGTTTTGATTGAATGAGGATTCAATGAAAGATTGGAGAGATCCCTCCAATACTTCTCTTTATCATTTCAACCCGTGGATTGTCTCATATCCTGCCTTTTCTTTATAATTTTTTAATGTTTTCAATTTGGATGGATTGATTATCATCCTTCTTCTTCTTCTTGCTTGGTCAATTAACTAGTAGAATGATAGTGAATCATGCATTCTCCCCCTATCCATCCATTCAATTACCCAATTCATCCCCTTTTTTCTTAAAAAAAGAAGAAGAAGAATATCATTTGAATTATAGGCCATGGGCCTTTTTCTCACGATGTTAATTAATTAAGAGCATACTTTTTTTTTTCTTTTTCCTTTTTGGGAAGTGGGAGGACTATGATAAAGGTATATATACGGGAATATTTTTAAAGCGTCATACCAAGGATATCAGTCTGATAATGTTGACCTAATCACCAAAAATTCCTAGCTAAAACGTGGAGATACAAAGAAGCAGAATACATGCCTAGCTTGCAAGATGGACGCAACAGTATATACCCGGTTCATTCCCAGACAAGCACCATTATGTTTTTACGTTTTTTTTTTTTATTAGAAGTAAATAATACACAATGACATGTGATACATGATAAAATTCCTATGTGCACGCACTCCACAATGAGAGCCTATTTTCAGGCCACTGATTCCACGCACCCTGTTTCTTGTCCAAAACTCATGTTTACCATACGATGGTTAGGCACGAAACCAAGATGTGGTATTTATTTATTTAGTAATCTAGAAGGGGTCATTTCGTATAGTTAATTTAAAAACTCTCGCAAAATTAGGGGAGATTTTGAACATTTTTAAGAAGGGGGGTATCCCGGGCCCTCCTTAAACTCGTCCTTTGTCGAAATGACTAATTCATTCACGTGAACATACAATTTTTTTGGTGATGATTTTTTTTTTATGAGGGTAATTAATGATATTAGACATATTTGACTAGGGATTTGTAACGTGATCGATGGTGCCTAAATAATAAATAAATGCATCAACATACAAAGTACGGAAATAAAATGAACTCTAATCGTGCTATTAGTGCTTGATAGGGTGTGAAATTTGTGTTGATAACTTTTAAGAAATAATAGTAATATCCCGGTCTCTAAAAATCAAGCACATCAACTTTTTTTCTTTTTGGATGAGCAAGTACATCAACGTGTTCCAACAAAAATTTAAAAAAACAATAACTACCTAGTACGTAGTTTAGAAATAAAAATTAAAAATTAAATTTTTTTTTTTTTTGTAGTTTCTAATTTGAATTTTATGATTGCTAATATAATGACCACTAGAGACTTACATGGTCATTAACTTTAAAGCTCGTGGAATTAGTCGAGGTACGCGCAAGTTGGCACGGACACCCACATTAATAAAAAAAATCTAAAAAAAAAGAGTGGTTTTGTACTTTATAAAGAAAAGGAAATTATTTATATATATATATAAAAAAAAAGCTAATTCTTGTTAAGATTGCAAAGTGTAGCTTAATTATAAATAATTTTGCTTGAGACAAGTTTGAATGGGAGACTGAAAGACAGGGGTTACATTCAGTTTTACTTCATCATAAAACATTAAAAACTGCTATACAAACTAGAGTTTATTTATATAAAAAAACAATAACCACTCTAAATTTTATGAAATTAAAACGAAAATTTTGACATATCACCAACACAGCATTTCAAGGGCAGTACTAAAATATTAAATTATATTTGATTATTGTCCCTAAAACATAATAAATAAATATGAAAATGATATGAATGTTTTTAGTTGTTGAGATAAAAATAAAAATATAAAATAAATTTACATAAAATATATGTTTCAATTATTTTTGTTTGTTCTGTTACAAAATATTAATCAAACATTATCTAGATACTTATAGCCATTTGACCAATATCTAAATTTTAGCGACGACATTCTACACTCCACCCAAGCTCTCGACTTCGATGGCTGAGTAGGACCCGTGCATATGAAGCCATGCGATGGAATTCTAAAACACACTCCCGCATGGTTCTCCTTGGGATCGGGGCTTGCTTGCCTAGCTAGGAAAACAAATCACTTGAAAACAAAATATTAATTATGATGAGTAACTTGAAATTAAATTGAAATGATAATAGCATTTAAAATTAAATTAAACAAGTCAGAGTGATTAGCCATATAACCAACATTTCTGCTTAGCCAATCTTGGCCCTTCCCGTCGAAGAAATAAAACATTAGACCTAATCTTGGGTTGTGGGCATATGCGTGTGTGTATTGTCATGGAAAGTTTACAAGGACAAAAACTTCTCATCTACCAATTCTTGATAACCTGCTAAAAAAAATTATCATGTTAAAATTTTTAATAATGAGTGTTTCGGAGGATTATAGCTTTTATTTTTAAGTATGTTTTAAAAATAAATTTCATTTTAAAAAAATATCACATTAATACTTAATGTTTTTTTTTACAGTTTTGATATATTGGTGTAAAAAATAAAAAATATATATTTTAATATATTAAAAAAAAATTTCTAACACCATATTAAACATAAACTTAGCTTTTAACTCCAAATCCGCATTGTCCCCAACATCATGTTACTCATTGAATCATCGTAAATTGGCAAATCAATGTGATTCTCTCCATTAATATCGATAAGGAAAAGCAATCTTCCTTAAAAAGGAAAAGAAATCATTTTTAAAATGATTTTAAAATCCAAAAAAAACTTAAAGTAGCCACGGAATTAAGATAATGTTTAGGAGTCTGGTCGTAATTATTTTTTAAAATATTTTTTATGTAAAAATAAATGAAAATAATATTTTGTATAACAAAAATATGAAAAAAGATTAGAAATTTTTATTTTTAACCAAACTCGGTTTTAACTGAAATCTCATACCAACCCTTTGACAAGATGACAGTATAGTTTAGCATCCAGAAGAAACGACAGCGCCTACTGAACTGAATCATGGATTATGTAACTTACAAGGAAAGTACAGCCATTCACTTGGTATGTGTCAAGTGAACGGGCCCGAGTGCATGCTTTTTGGCAGGATTTATGACCCCTGGTTTAGCAGTCCCTTGTCAGAACACAACCCTGTCTCATGGTCATGGACTCATTCTAAATGCCCTCCTGCCACTTCCGAAGGCTGGTTGGTTATTTAGCCATTCAAGGCTAAACACCTATTTTCATGCTCCATTAGCTTAATTACGTCACCTATTTTTTGCAAGTTGAAAAATATATTCCCCCCCACGCCCCAAATTATCTCCTCTCCTTTCAACTTTTTGACCCGAACTAGATGGATCAAGTTTCAATCTCTAGATAAAAACACTTCCACTGTTGGCTCTCTGGTTTTGTTCTCCGAATTTTATCTTTTTTAATTTAAATCTAAAATGGACTCTTAAATAATTCCTTTTTTTTTTAATGTACTGGTGTGGAGACAGGTGATCTCCCTAAAACCCAATTGGGACAACCTAACAGTTAAAAATAACTTACGATAGCTGGCAGGAAAAAAAACTAAAAAGAATAAATATTATACATAATTTTTCATTTATTACAAATTCAATGAATGAGATTTAAGTTTCCATATTCGTGAGCCGGCTCGACACAGTGGCCAGGCCGACCCTAAACAAAACAAGTTATTTATTCCTTGCGTAAGAAAAAGAAAAAAAACAGGGGGATTTTTCAACTTTTTTTTTTCTCAATCAGCTTTTCAGATTTCCAAGGACCAACATTAGGAGAGTTATTAAATGTAAATCAGATGCAGCTTCAAGGCTATTCAAGTCATTAACTAAGTGCTATCTCCCTCCTTAGTCCCACCCTCTCTGGAATAGCTTAGCAGATCTGTTAAGTGAAAAAGGTTGAAACTGTTTCAGACAGACAGGGACAGAGAAGCGGCAAGAAAATGCTGAGAGAGAGAGAGAGAAAAGAAAGGAACAAGATACTATATTATCAATTTATCATGAAATGAAACAGTTCCATGAGGCAGAATTTAAGCCTAGATGGCTTCCTTCAGGGCTCAGGCTAAGCTTCTCCCTCTCTCGTGAACTGTACAATGGCAGCATTGACAGTTGGTGGAAGTTACTTTTCCATTAATAAAAGGAGAAGAAGATTAACAGGTCTTTGATCAAACTTAATTAGAAAATAACTATTTTTAAGAAAATGACCCGTGGGACAACTGGAACTTTGAACAGAAACAGCCAATAGTAGTTACAGCAATGCTTACCACTTTATCAACAAAAATTAATCACTAAAAATAAACAAAACCCAGAATTTATAGCGCTAAGATATATGTAAAAAAAGAATAATTGAAGTAAAAATTATTCAGTTTCCTCCATTCATGGATGCTGATCTAACTCATCATCAGTTTGTTACATAAACAGAACAGGAAACAGTACTAAAAGAAATGAATTGCAGTTAGAAATTTTGAACTAGGAAATAGTGATGAGATAAATAAGAAGCATGTAACTCAGTTGACCAAAACAAATTTGCATAGTTTTAGATCCTGCAAAAACGCAAAAGTAGTCGAAAATTTCTTACTTTATGGATCAAACCCGTTACTCGTGTAGAGCATACTAAAATTAAGCAAAATAATCACCGTTTGATGTAGCTAACAAATTCTGCATCAGACACAGCAGAGAGCTTATCAGCTTGGCTAATATCATCATCATCAACTGGAGCAGGAAGATTAAGATCTATCAAACCCAAGTTATTGTCTCCAAACTTTGTGGAACTTCTTGCAGGAGTACTTGAAGAAGCTGCTGCACCAATTACATGAGATCTTTTGTGGCCACCAAGAGCTTGCCCAGATGAAAATACTCTAAAACAAAATGGACATCCATGGATTTTCTTCTCTGGCAGAGAAGTAGAAGCACCTGCATTTTCTGTTGGCTCCAAGTTTGGTTCTTTACTTGGTATATAAGCTTTGAGTTTCTTGTGACTTGCTCTATGCCCACCTAAAGCTTGATAAGATTTAAACACTTTGTTGCATGTTTCACATTTGTACTTCCCTCTTACTTTTGTCTTGCAAGATTTGAACTCACCAGAATCATCTGTTTCAGTTTCTACTTCCTCTTCAAGTTCCCGATCTTCGTCTTGATTCTCTTGTTCTTTTCTCTTCCATCTGTCTCTTGAAAGCATCATAAGACAGAAAGCGACATCTTCTTCTGTTGTAGTGTCAGAAATTGAACTCACCGGTTCAGGTTCTTGACCCGATGATGACTCAGCTGCTGCCTTAATAGTACCCATTTTCTTGAGTTCAAGCTTCTTTACTATGTTGTTCTCTTGCTCTTGCCTTGGTCTTTGCTGATGATATTGATGGTGATGATTCTCTAACAATCTCTCAGTTCTCTTGGATCGTCTTCTTGTTGGGTTCTTTGATGACTCGGTCTCACTTTCTCTATCTTGAAGAACAACAGAACCAGCATCAGCCGCAGCAAAACAGAACTCAGGATCAACCAATCGAATACTTCTTTTGGGGTTCTCTCTGAGCCCATAAAGAACACCCTTTTCTTCCTCCTCCTCCTCCTCCTCTTCTTCCTCACCTTGTCCTTCTTCTGCTTCTTCTTCTGAAGATGAAATTGATTCAGTGTCTTCACAAACTTCAATATGTGGGAATTGATCTTCTAGTTTTGGAGGAACTGGAAGCTTCAACAAATGAGACCTCATGTGACCGCCCAAAGCTCTACCGTTAGAGAAACTTTTGAAGCACAATTTGCACTTGTGCTTCTCCATTAACTTGAAAACAGAGCAAAAGAAACAGAGGGATTTTTCCTTCTTTGTGAAAAAAGATTGTGACTTGTGGATTTTTCTTTTTCTATAGGGGAAACTGGAAAGAGTTGTAAAGAAGTTGAGGAAAAGAGTGGAAACTAAAAGGAGTAGGTGACAAGCATTCCTCCACCAAGAGAGATGTATACAAAGATAGAAAATAAATAAATAAATTTATTTATTTATTTAAAAAAAATAGCTTTGATTTTGATTTTTTGAGAGGATTAATTGGTTTTCTTTAAAACGGTATATATTAAAACATTAAATAAAATTTAATTAAAGCTCTTGCATGAAGGGAGAAAGAGGGACATGTAACATGCGAGGCTTGCCCGTTTCTGAATTTATTCCCAGCCATTCTTCTTTCAACCTTTACCTCTCTTTTGTTTCCCAACTTGCCCTTTCTACCTAGTGATATTCAAAAAAAAAAAAAAAAAACAGTATGCTACAACCTACAATGGAAATGAACGAAAAAATATATATTTTCATAAAGTATTTTCATAAGATTTAAAATATTTCAATGTGGGTTTTAGGGATATAAAAAGCAGAGTATAGTTTGTCCAGAATATCATGAAAAATAATTTAGTTTAATGAATTATTTAAGAATTTAAAATTCAACGTGAAAAAAAACCGTCCGGAATATTTGTATTGTTTAAGAATTTATGTATTTGATTTTAATCTTGTTACTTTCAAGTGTGAGAAATGAAATCCCGTGATTTAATTTAGTAAAAAATAAAGGCAATTTAGGATTAAAAAAAGAAGAAGAAGGTTACCAAAATAAACCGGTTGCTTACTCGTACCAGTCAAGAAAACTGATGGGTTTGTTGTAACGATGAGACACGCTATACGACTCCACTCTCTTAACATCCTCGAGCTGTGATTTTTAGGATGTAACAGGCAAATAAGATCCAATCATATCTCATATTTAATAATCCAAATAGTGGTGTTATTATTTATCACTGATTTTGGTAATTAAATTCATTAAATACTGAATTGGAAATTACGTTTCATACCTTATTAGCTCCCTCCTATTATTGTTATTATTATTATTATTATTTCTTGAATTGATTTTCCTGAAGTAAATGGGTAATATACACGTGTATTGATTCAAATCGGGTTTTAGCTTTTCTTAGGAAAGTTTCCTTTAAATTTGGATCTTTTGTTGAAACGTCTTGATGGGAAAAAATACTTCGTCCCTTCCTTTGAGAAAGGAGTTTTCCATGGGAGAGCAGTAAATGCCGTTTTGTTAGGGGTTGGTAGACCCCGTCCTTCTAACCCTTGGCACCACCCGTTTATTCTAACATTGAGGCGGTGATTGCTTAGTGCAGTGATGCTTTTTTTTTTTATACTTTTTTTTTAATTTTAAATTATATTAAAATAATATTTTTTTAATTTATTTTTAACAGTAACATATTAAAATAATTTAAAACAAAATAATTTAAAACAAAGTAAAATTCAAACCTTGTGAAAAGTGCGGTTGGACCCGGAGACAAACAATCTTTGAACAGTTGTTATTGCATGCATGCAGCACTGCTACTGGGATTCAAAGTTAATTTCTAGCATGGAAAGAGAAGATGTTGATATTATAAAAGGATATCATAAAATTAATTATTTAATGAATGAAAAGACAAAGCATGCATTTAATAAAATAAATTCAAAAAGATGTAAATTGATAAATCATGAATTATGAATAATAATTAAAGGCTAAAAGCTTGAAGTTGATCTTTTTATTAAGAAACAAACGGTAGATGTGTATGTACTTATTTTATAAATTTTGGTTATAAAAAGTCATGCTAATTAATGATAATATGTGTATGGTAAACTTTGAAATACAGAAAAGAGCGGGGCCACTTTCAAATCCTATATTTATTTAATTCTAGCTATATAGCGATTAAAATAAATATTCCAAAGAGATTGAAACATTAAAATTATGGAAAAGATGTATTTATTTAGTCAAAATCTTCATTTTTTTCATTTATGCGTTTTTTTTCAATTCTGACAAAACATCCTTTTTTTTCTTATTCTTATTTTTTGCTAACAACATGATTTTTTGAATGTCCAAAACCTAAATTTCAACTTGTTTTAACAAAAAAAAGAATTCCAAATTTTTTTAAGAAACCTCATTTATAGCCCAAAAAATAATATTTAATCAGTCTAAAAATTAAAAATAGAAAAAAAATTACTTTATAATCCTTGGTTAAAAGACAAAGCCACGTTTACTAACTCTCATGTACAAGATGAATCAATTGGTATCAATGTCAACCTTTTTTTATGGTTGAAATGCGATGAACAAACACTATTAAAAAACTGATAGATACAAACAGAAATATCGAGTGAATATTTTCATCGGTAAATTTTCGATGGATTTTACCGACGGAAATATTCCCTCGGTATATACCGAGGGAATTACGGTGGGAAAAAAAATTAAAATAAAGCAAAAAAAATGATGACGTGTTAGGCTTTACCGATGGAATTTATTCCATCGGTAAATTCCGTCGGTAAACTTGTTTACACTGTTCATCATGTCAATTACAAAGGGAATCACTGACGGACAACATCCGTCGGTATTTTCCAAAGAGCTCCAGAACTGTTCACTTTCCAATTGCACTGTTAATTGTAGTTATTTACGAACAAAATCACCGACGGAATGAAAAGTTGTCGGTGTTATTAGGCGGTTTTCTAAAAAAATTCAATTGATTTAAAATTTTCATTTAAATATTACAGACGGAATCACCGACAGACTGAAAAATCGTCGGTAATTGTTGGCGGTTTTTAAAAACTTTTTACGAAATTGAAAATTTAAATTAAATATTACCGACGGAATAATTAAAAAATATTAATATTCAATTATCCATCGGTAAATCCGTCGCTAACGTGCCCCAATAAAAAAGCCTGAGTCCCTTTATTTCACAAGAGACAAACTTATTTCTTCTTCTTCTACTACTTCTTCTTCTTCTTCTTCTTATTCTACTTCTACTTCTTCTTCTTTACTATACGTAAAAAACGTCAATATCTATTTCTTTCTCTCGTTTTCTCTCCTCATCTCCTTCTCTTTTCCTCCATGCTCGGGTATGTCTTCTTCTTCTTTCTTCTTTTATCTACTTGGTTTTTTTTTAATTAATATGCTTTACGAAATTTTTTTTCTCTCCTTAGCTTCACTTGCAACTACATTAAGGTAATATTTTTCTTCTTTTTTCATGATTTTTTTTCACTATATTTTTTTTTATTTTATTTTTAATTGTTTTGTTCTTAATAATTGTATAAATGTTGTTGTGAGATTTGTTTTTTCACATGAGATCAATTTTTAGTTGATTTATTTATAGGATTTTTAAATTTCTAGCAATTGCAACTTCATTTTTTCATATGAATTTTTTTAGTTGAATTTATTTTTTCATTTTATTTATTTGTTGCAAATTTGTTTGAGTTAATTTTCTTTTTTTTTTCAAGCATTTTGAGTATATATTATACAATGTTGATTTATGTTAATTTTATTATTTTATAATTTTATAAAATGAATTTTTTTAAAAAAAATTTAAATAATTACTGACAGAATTGCCGATGGAATTTCCATCGGTAAATTCGTTGGTAATAAAAAAATTATTACCGAGGGATATACCGACGAAATGAAGCGGGTAATTTTATTTTTTTTATTTCCGACAGATTTACCGACGGATTAAAAATTACCGATGAACGATTCACTGACGGAGCATTTCCGTCGGTGATTTCGTCGGTTAATTAATTACCGACGAAATATGTGTCTTACGCCGACGGAAAAATTCCGTCGGTAAAACTGTTAAATCTTGCAGTGAAAGAACTTTCCCTTTCATTTCTATGATGAATTCCTCTCTTCTTTGTCAACATTCAAGGACCAGAGTATGAAACGCGAGAGAAATGAGGTTTTGTGATCAAAAAATAAAACCTAAAACTACAAGGATGAAAAATATAGAAATATATAACTTTAGGAATGAAATTGAACTTTTGTGAGAGCTTCAAATACTAAATTGAACTCTCTCAACATCCAGTGACGTAATTAATATAAGCAAAAGTAATTTTCATGACTGAAACATAAATACCTAGTATCATAGGAAAGAAAATGCAAAATTCTAAAAGTTTAAGGACTAAATTGAACTTTTTAAAAAATATCATGGAAAAAAGAAGAAGAAGAAGATCAAGATCAGATTATGAACAGTATATTAGAGGAATCAAAATGTAAAAATAAAAAAGGAATGAAATTAAATTAAATTCTTGCAAAACTTCAAGGACTCAATTGATCTTTTTTCAACATCCAGGATGAAACATGAAAAATAAAGTTTTAGGACCACAATATAAATACCTATAATTACAAGGATGGAAATATAGAACTTAAAAATTCCAGAGACCAAATTGGATTTTCGTGGACTTTAGAGACCATGTTAAACTTCTAGGGGTTGCACTATTGTGTAGCTTCAGGACCGAAATGTAAATGTTTAAAACTACAAGGATGAAAAATAAGAAATCTAAAAGTTTTAGTGATTGAATTGAATTGTTTTGAAAACATAAGGGACCGAATTGAAATCTCAAAGATTGCACTCTACAGTGCAATCCACAACAACAGCTGTTGTAGTAAAAGTAGCAACTGAAATAAATACATCACACGAGATGTGAATGATCCTTTTCTAGTTTTAATTTTTGAAAACTAACTAAAAATATAGTTTAACCATTTAAAAAAATTAATATATTTTCATATATTGGAGCATCGTCAATACCTTTGATTTTTACTTTTGCTTGAGATCACATCGAACCAGCAAGAAATTTTAACAGGGAGGCACAGAGGAGAGGATTCTTTACTTTATTCAACGCCGTAAAGAAGGATTAATTAATCAGTAAAACATAATTATGAATTTAATCACAAATTGAAATACCAGTTCAGTGCTTAACTATGTCATTATTACGAGAGTCCAAGACCGGGACATATTAGCATATCCAGATTAATAATTTTATTGAAGTGACAACCATAGTATAAATATATTACTCGTTGTGTATATGGATACATTAATACGACTACGATATCAGTGTATATATTAATTAATATGTTGATTAATATATAAACAAACTCATTGATGTTGATAAATTGACTTGTCCAATGTCCATATATTGAGGGATCCTGTGTCCAAACTTAAAAAAAAAGTTTTTGTTAGGGATTTATAGTTTGGTCCCCAATCAACTGTTCCTGCAACAAATCAAGATGTTCTAGCTTAATTCAAGCTGGTTTAATATATAAAAAGTTAAATTTTTAAATTTAAAGATTAGAAATTGTTTTTTAAAGTGTTTTTTATTTAAAAATATATTGAGATATTTTTTATTTTTAAAAATTTATATTTGACATCAACATATTAAAACGATCTGAAAACATAAAAAAAAACACTTTAAAACAAGAAAAAAATAAAAAATATTTTTGAAATGTAAAAACTAACAAGTTCTTGTTAGTTAGACAAACAAATTTATCAAGATATTTAAAAATATTTATGCTTTTCATAGATTAATTTGAATAATTCAATACCTGACTCAAAATATCTCGTGATTATAAGATATAGTTTTTCAATGATGTAAATATTACTATTCAATCTTATAAAATAATAAACAATATTAATCTTTTAATTATTTCAAGGGGTTACTTTACAGATTATTTGAATTTAGTGCCTAATATTTATGTTTATATATATATATATATATATATTTACCAAGTCAGAAAATTATCATTAATAATAGTAAAAGCGAGCAAATTCTATAATCACAAAAAAGACAGCTGTAATAACACGCAATGCTAAAACACACCGAGTCAACTCCACCAAGACCTTGGATTAATATAAAAAATAAAATAAAATAAAATTCTCGTGTTGCAAAACAGGTGCTTTAAAGACTTCCACGAAATATATCACAAGAAATAATTGTTCATTAGTCACTTTGTGAATCCTGTTGGATCTAATGGTCAAGGATACACATTCTTTTTTCTTTTTTTTTTAATTATCATTATTCAAATTCCAAACCAAGTTGTGGAAAGTTTTTTTTTTAATAAATCATGTAATTATAATTACAAAAAAAAAAGAATTTGGGATAGAATTAGACTTCACTATGTTGGGACCACGTTATATTCTCGTAAAATTACGAACCAACCACTGCTGGAGTTTGATGGAAATACAGTAAAAAAAAAGAGAGAGGTCTGGTACCAATTGTTTAGCACTGGCACTCAATTTGGAGTGAACTGAAGCTCACCACAGTGCACGTTAGCAGTAGAGACAGATTGAGCAAGCTTTCAAGTACAAAATGTATATCTATTGTACATATCCATCATGGTTATTCGGCTTAACATGAGCAGAGACCATACATATAGAACCATGTTGATTTGGCACAACATGAACTGACCATGTACATGCGGTTAGATGATAATATTTCAAAAAATTTATTATTATTCTTTATTTTAAATTAATTTTTTTAATATTTTACCAGATAAAAAATATTTTCAGAAGCAGTATTTAATCACTGGAGCTTCTATCTAACAAGGACACGGTGGGTGCTTTAAGGAGGAAGGACCCACCAACTGGTGAGACAATCCCATCAAGCCTTCACCTTCACTAGTTAAGGTTAAGCAAGAAGAGCTGGTCTAATCACATATTATGATCACTTGTTAAGACTCTAAATTTGATTATAAGTCGAGATCAGGGAGACCATTCGGGATTTCCAAATGATTGGGCATTCGAATTATTTCGACTGTGGGAGCTATTGACCGCCGAGTAAAAATAAAGCGGAGGGACGTATAATTTTTATCTCTCGTGAAATTGCAAGTGTACAATACCATGCTTATATACCTACGATTTTATTTTAGTTCTTGGTTTTTTTTTTAGCAATTCATACATTGATTATGGCAAAATTTTATCTTTAAACATTTTTGAAGGTGAATTTCTCGTTCTGATTTATATATTAAAAAAATAAATTTAAAATTTGAATCAAGTAAGGAAGAAAATGAACATTCTTTTTTTTAAAAAAAAACCACTAGACTTATTCTTTGAAATTGCATGTATACATATAATTAATATTTTATGGAATTTACATTTTGTTAGGAGAAAAATATTATCGAATCCACCCTAGCAGGTAAAGCCGATTTAGCTACCACAATTTGTTAAAAAGACTAATTTTGAACCTGTCACAGGTCTTGATGTTTTTTTTTTATTAAAAAAAAACAATTTCACCTTAGATAATGGATTTTCAGACCCCATTCTGGTCCATTTTCCATGGCATTTATAAAAATTAAACTCATGAGGCAATTAACTTAACATCTTATAGGATAATTTTCTTCATTCTTCATTATTAGAAATCTTGAACATTTTATGTCATAGTTTTGAAACTCGGTTCAGCCTGTAGGGTTGATTCGGGACCCGACCGACTTAGAACTGGAACCAAACCAAATTGATAAAAAAAAATAAAAATAATGATACAGTTTTACCTAACTAACAACTTTAGATCTTCAAAATCTCATTGTGATTGTGTGAGGTCCCTCTTTTTGTTGAGGGATTAATTAGGTACAATTTAAACATACATGATTAAGTAGAAGGCCTCATAATTACTCTGAAGAAAGTCTGCTCGCTAGTCCAACGCCAAAAAGTTTTTTTGATTAATTTCAAGAGAAGAGTTTGTGGTCAACTGTTTGGGATAGCTGGACTCATTTATTTAAGCTTCTTAAGACATGTTTGGAGGATCGGTTAGGTAACCTCCTAAAGCATGTTGCTATTAATTGGCCCTTATTTTTTAAAAAAGAAAATTATGCTCATCACCATGATTCCAGTTAATTCGAGATTAAAATAAGAGAATTTGACTTGAATTAATGTAAGATAACATTATTAGTGACAGAGGGACTACATTTCAACGGACCAAAAGTACAGGGATGAAAATAATAAAAATAAAACTAGAAAAACCATATTAAGAGAATTTAAAGAGTGGAGGGACTGAATGAGATAAAGGTTGTAAAGTTACCTACACCCGGGGATTTGTTCTTGCTTTTCTTTTTTATCGGTGGCAATGGTACGCCAACTGCGAAAAGCAAGCCTTGCTCTTGCCGCCATGTAACGGAAAGCACTTTTTGGAAACTTATTTCCAAAAGGCTCGTTTTCATGATATTCAATAATATTCATATAGACTATATAGCTGGATCATTTGTACATAATAAACTAATTGCTTAAAAATACTAAACCAAAGCAGCTATTTCTTTCTTGACATTTTATTATTATATGGTGTGTTGAACTAGCTTTGTTATTGAGATTAATGTACTGTTTATTATTGTAGTCTAGTCTTATTTTTTAGGTTTTTTGACTTTTTTTTAGTGTTTTTGAATTATTTTTATATATTGATGTCAATTTTTTTTAAAAAAAATAAAATAAAAAATTATTTTAATACATATTCAAATAAAAAAATATTTTAAAATATAATTTTTCCCGAACTCCTAAATAAATTCTAAATTGAAAATACACTATCTCATATTTATATTGGATTCAAAATTTATAAAAAAATTACTTTGCACATTTTAAATTTGAATTTCAATAACAAAGGAGAGGGTATACATTCTTAAATTTAAGTAATCACACTAACCTTCTAGGATTTAAATCAAATTATGTATCCACAAATCGGATTTGATTTAAGCTTGGTGTAAAAAACAATTTAAGCAATTAGAGAGCTTAAAAGCTAGTTATGATGGACTGGGGCTGTGATTGGATTGATGGGCCCTCGCTGAACAGGAAATAGTATCCTTGCGCCATAGTTTTCAATTCCACGTCATTCATAATTTCAACTGTTGCTTGGCGAGAAGGCCAACAAATACTTGAGAATTCTGCTGGAGTGAGAGGACCTGGACGTCCACCCGTCTAAATCCTGGTTTTTTAGTTTATTATTGATTGTTTTTTAAAGGTTTTTTTTATTTAAAAATATATTATTTTAAAAAAATATTTTTGATATCAATATATTAAAATAATTTTAAAATAAAAAAATTATTATTTTTTAAATTAAAATTTGCTGAACTTCAGTGCAAACACAGCCCCGAACAAGCACTAAGGTTATAGATTATTGGAATAAAAAATTTTTAAATATAAAAAATATTCAGGTCTTAGAAAATTTTTTAGCGCTATTATTATATGATAAAATATAGTCCCTTTGAATTTTTCTTCCATCAAAATAATTTTTTTAATATATCTTTTATTTATCTTAGCGAGTGCAATGTTTTTACATGGAATTATTATTGTTTTTAAAACACAGTTATTTTATGATTATAAAAATAAATTAACAAAAAATATTAAAATAGTATATTCATATTTTACTGTGTAATTAAGAGAGTGATAAAGTCATGTTCAAAACCTATTTAAAAACTTTAAGAATAAAAAATAATTTGAGTCTAATCTTCATGAATAATTTATTATTTGTATTATTATTTTCATATTAGAAAAACAATAATTGAAAAAAAAATTTAAAATTAAAATACAAAATTATAATATTTTTAAGAATAATATCAAAATTAAAAAGTAGGTGAATCTAATAAATGTTTTTTGACGTGTCAAAATAAATTAAGAAAAAAAAGAAGAAAAAAGAAAAAGAAAAGGGCCAAGCCTCACAATTAGCCTAGCAATAGTAGTAGGCTTGGAGGCCAAGCTCGCATGCAGCGTTGCTTTATATTTTTATCAAGGGGATGTGTTAAAAACTGAAAAGACAAGTCGTCTATCTAAAAATAACAGTGCCAGTGCAATTGAACCCGCGACCTCGTGGTTGTGACTTACGCGCTAACAAATTGTGCTATGACAGGCTTACCGAATTTCTAAAATATTGACCCGTAACCTTATCTGTGATATCCATTTTTTAGAGTTTTTAACCTATTATTATATGCTATATCTAAAGTGTCCAATTTTAACGGGTCGAGTTGTATCCGAGAGGGCAAGGAGTACAAATAAGTTCATTTTTTCAACACGCCTACCATAAATTGACATATATACGTGGTTACAATTTACAAGGTGATTTGAACTGACGGAAATACTTACTACACAGCAACTCTAAAATGTTGCCAAATCCTACTTCAGCAAAATCGAGAATCATTCACTACTCCCCCAGTCTAACAAAACGGCTACACTTTATTGCTATCAAGACTCAACAGCATCAATTGTTAAGTAAAAAAATACCTTATTTTTATTTGGTACATCTTAATAGCTGATCCCTGCATAGTTGAAGGAAGAGCTAGCTAGCTAGGGTAGGGTGCCCAATCAACATGCCAAAACATGGTTGCGAGTGCTGGAAACACAATGGAGTATTTATAGCCAAAGTTTTTAGTGGCATGTACTTTATTGGAAGATTCTAACTCCAAGATAAGGAGGGCTACGAGTTGACAAAGAATCCATTAATCTTGTATTGTTCTAAACTTCAAATCAGTTTTCCTGATTTTACAATAAGATTCACCCTTTGAAAATGGGTGTCCTTTTGAGAATATTTTTTTATAACCACAGTTTCTTGCCGATTTTACTCTAAAAACTGATTTTGAGCTAATTAAACTGGTGTTTGGTTTGATCTTGATTATATTCTCGAGAAATAATATCTTTTATTCTGGTTAGATTTTTTTGATTCAAACCGGAGCAGACCGGATCGTGAACACCCTTACTCACGAGTCATTATGTAAAGATATGTTTGGAACACTTAAATTTTGAATTTTATTTTTGTTTAAATTTTATTTTTTATATAAATTTTTGATTATTTTAGAGTTTTGATGTCAAAAATATTGTTTAAAAAATAAAAAAATATTTTATTTTAATATACTTTAAAAAATAACCGATACAGTAGTTGCAATCACCTTTTAAAAACTTAAGCCTTAAGTGATTGAAATGCCGGTTAAGTTAGCAGAGAGCATTTATATCACAAAGTTTTCGATTCCATTGGCGGAAACAGATTGATGACTCCTGAGGTGGAGGAGTGGTGGCTGTTCGTAGTGAGTTCTAGCATGTTTTCCTCAATTAAGCTTATTACCCGGTCAGAGATACCATGCACTATTATTCTTGGCAAATAATCTTGATTGTTATGTCAAGATATATTGTGCAAATCTTTATGATCATATATTCTAATACTTTTTAAACACGGCGTATCTTCAAATTATATGATGGTGGACAAGTTGCGCAGTGGAATAATTAAATATTTGTGTCTTTATACACGATTCCATCGTTCATTTGCAGGTCTTCTTCTTCCTCTTCTTATATATATATATATATATATAATCAATTAAGGTCTTCTTTCTTGCTATTTTTAGTTTTATTTTATTTTTAATAGGACAGTTCTTACAAATTGATTAAGAAATTTGATTTAGGACTCACCAACACCAACCCACAAGATTGATATACCTTCCATCACGTTCTGATCCCAGCAACAAATCAATTTAAACAAGAGCTATTTTTATTTTTATTTTTTTTTATGTTTCGAACTTTAGATTCGGTCGTGAGAAATGAAATTCTCAAGAATATGCTAGATCTAATTAATAGGGTGTTTTCTTCTGACTGTATAGAAAAATGAACTTAATTCCGATTATTTCTTTTAGCTTTGAAAAATGAACTCAGTGTAGTACCAAATTTATATATTTTTTTAAATTTATAAATTTTATAGATTAAATCTCAAATATTTCCCATTTTTATCAACTCTGGCATTTACCAATTCTTTAAATAATTTGTCTGATGTGCACATTTTATGTTCTAAAAATGACATTGATTTAAAGAAAATTTGATAAAAAAGCTAATGAAGGTTAATGTTTTGAAAACTTTTACAATGTATATGAATAATAACTAGTGACATCTTATTAATTATTTTTTACAATCTACTTTAAAAAATATATACAAAAGTATGAAAGAGAATATATATAATTTATAATTCATAAAATATAATAAAAATATCTTCACTTAATATTTATCTTAATCTTTTCAATTTATATCTTTCTATTTTTTCAAAGAAAGGGACACATACTAGTTTGAGAGAAAAAAAATCTATGACTCATAAAAATATCTCTATTTAGAATATTTTTTCCTTGTATCTTTCTATTTCTTCAAAGTGAATTGCGAGTAGCTAATAGGATTATACTAGTTATTTTATAAGCAAAGTTGATGTATTGAAATGGTATTAATTTGAAGAAAATTTAAAAAAATAATAAAAAAACTTATTGATTTTTTTTTTAAAATCATTTAAGACTTAATTGATAAAATTTATAAGTTTAGGACTCAATAAAAAATAAATCTATAAGTTTAAGACTAAATTGAGGTTTCTTAATTCTTTCTTTGATTTTTTTTTATAATCATACGATCATTTTTTTCATACAACAAAAATAATTTTTAACATGCATTTGTCTATTTTTTTTTTCAAATAAGCCTGGAGGGCATCAAAAAGTATCATACAAATGATAAATAATATTATAGCATGTGGCTATATAACAATTGCTGCTTGTATAAGCTGTTTGAACCCATTTCCGTGTTTAAAATTCTTTTGGAGATATTAATTTGAACTTCAAATAGAATTTAAATAATAAAAAATAGTAAAAGCAAATAAGAAAGAAGATGCTCTAATTTATTACGGTAGTTTCAAATAAAAAATTCTAAAAATACCCTTTTCTTTTCTGTCAAAACCCCTATAACTTCTCTTTACCATTTCATATTTTACCGAATCCAAGAACTTCTGTGCCATATATACGTAGCTAAACTAAAGCATCCCTGCTGTCTGAAATGACAATCAACCAGGTGCTATAAGAGTAAGCCCATTTCATGCTCAAGTTGGCAGTAGCACCTCAAGCAACAAGGACAAAACCCGGGTTTCTAGTTTCAACATTTGAAGAAGAAATATCGAAGCTAAAAATGTTCTTTGCCAATCAGTGGGATTTTGACAGACTTTTTAATATCAGGTAGTTGAAGTGGGATTATGGTGGATACTGCCTTGTTTATCAGGACATCTTCAGCAAAGTCAACTCCTTTGCTGGATAATACTAGAGAGATGTATCCTTCTTCATTGGATTGTAGATTAGGGGCAGTTGCAGCTAGAATAAATACAAGACAGTAAACTAGAAGTACAAAGGGTCTGCCATGAAATTAACTGGAGCAAAGAATGATTCTTGTAAAGGCAAAACAATTAAAATTGTTAATTTAATTCATTTCCACATCTATTCATCGATGTACCGACAAAAGGCAAAAATTATTTGAAGGGCGCACATTACAGCCCAATGAACACATAATTGCAGTGATTAGTGTAACAATTATAGTTACAAAATTTTCTTGTAATTACAGTTTTTAAATACAAAATTGGACAAATGAAAAAAGAAGAAAAGAAAAACTTGAAACCCGGCCCGTGTTGGGTCTCAAGATTTTATAACTGGTCAGCTCTCACATCAGTAGTTGAACCAATTCCCACCTGCAACCATGGAGATGAACTTCCACTAGTGCTCATGTCTTTTAATTCACTAAGTTTTGCTAACTTCACCTTACTATCTGCTTCATCATTCACATTCTGGACTGAACTATAATAATTATTATTATCATCGTTATTGTTGTCTTTGGTGTCACGATGATCCTTTTCATTTTGGTGCTGATGATTGTTGTCATCCTTTACTTTTGCATCAACTCTCGTCCAAGGTTGTAAGTAAATCTCAGTAGAAACCGCAATATTTGAAGGGTTTGCAACAGGTGGATGAGCAGGAAGATTGAGATCAAGTGTGAGATCTAATGGCTCAGAATTGTTGATAAACTTCGGTCGTCGTTGAATTTGGTCCAAGTGATCCTGAAATTGATGGAACTTGGGGAAAGATGAAGTGTCTGGAGAATTTGAAGTGAGCCAATGACACCTTTTATGGCCACCTAATGCTTGTCCGGATGAAAATACACGATGACATATGGAACATTCGTGCACTTTGGATTTCCTTTTCGAAGTGGAAGCCAATGGAGGAGTTGAACCATGATCGAATTGCAAAGTCGATGTCGATTTTGTTGAAAAGAATTCATCATTTGTGATGAAATCTTCATCATGATCAGCTAGGCTATCTTCCATGCCTTGATCAAGCCGGGCTGCATAACATCCTTTAACCTTCTTGTGGCTAGCTCTGTGTCCACCCAATGCTTGATGTGAATTGAAAACTTTCTTGCATGCTTTGCATTCAAACATTCCTTTAGCAATCCCCTTGGCCTTGTCTAACGGTGGCTTATATTCCACATGAGCCATAAAATTCAACGGATTTCTTCGCTCTTCTTCTTTACTAGCAGATGCACATGACTCCTCAGGCTCGGCTTCTAAGGGATCAACTGTTGCATTAGATAGCATCATGAGGCAATTAGCAAGATCTTCCTCTTCGCTTGACGGGCAACTTGAGTTAAAATTGCCAACTTTAGCTCTCAATGATCGTTTTCTCTTAGACCAATAGCAACCCCTTCTTGGAGTTCCACCCTCCTCGTCCGATCCTGGAGAGGAAACAAGCAATTGATCTGCATCCTCGGACGTGCATCTTCCATGTTCAAGAAAAGACTTCCATGACAAGAATTCTTTGCCACAATTTTCACAAACCCGACAGCTCTTTAATCGATTTGGATTCGTTCTTAACGCATACATACGCCTGGTTCCAGGGGGCACGGTGGCTCCCAATTTATCTTCCCAGTCACTAGCAGGATCTTCATCTTCCATGTTGACATTCTCATCACCTATTCCGTGTGCTCTCATGTGCCCTCCTAGTGCTCTTCCACACATAAATCCTTTCTTGCATATTTTACAGAAGTGCTTGAAGTTTGGTTGTTGATCCACAAGCAAAGCCATATAAAGTGGGAAAAAAAAACAATAAACGAAAGAAATGAAAAACTAAGAGAGAAAGAATTAATGAATATTAATCAATGAAGCGAGGTTAACTAATGATGTAAGAGATCGAATGGGGCGAAGTTTGTTCTCGTAGCGGAACTTGCTGTAGGGTTGTATGGTTAAGAGGAGTGCTAACCAGACCTAGCTTCTAGATATAGCCATGGTTAAGAGAGAGATAAGAGTAAATAATAGTTGAGAATATGGTGCCAAGTGGTGGGAGGTTAAGAGGGCTAGAGACTTTTTCTATAACATTGTGGTGGTGGCGCCACCGGTCAAACAAACCAAAGGAGCTTAGGTCCGTACGTCTGTGGGAGAAAGAGAGAGTGGTGAGTGAGGGAGTGAAAGGGGAAGAGAGTAGTGGTTCTAACTGCCATACCTATTCATATCCCTTCAATTCCAAGCCAAGAAAACTAAAAACTCATGCTTCTCCCTGTTTGTCGGTTGGTTCAAGCTGCCTTTCCACACAAATATTATGTCATTTGTCTAATAAAAACATTTGTGTGTTCGTTTCCACTTTTTTAGTTTCGGAACAACTCATGAAATCTCCGAGTACAATGCGGATCAATTTGGATAAGTTTTAGGGTCTGCTTGATCTTAAGTCCACCGAGGGCAGTGTGTGAGAAGTTAGCTAATTCAGTGTGATCTTCGTTTCTACGATTTAAATAAAATTTCCCTAAAAAGTTGTGTTATTTTTCATAAACACACATTTCTTAAATTCAAATTAATTATATATAATATATATATATATATATATATATATATATATATATATAAAATGTGTGTGGGATGTCTCTTTCTATAAAATTTGAGATTTCCATAAAAGATATCTCTATCTCAAATTGAGAGCAAACTACCTCTAATTGTAAAGAAAAAAAAATGCGCGATATTAGGTAATGTTTTGATAAAATTTTACTCATATTAGAGACGGAAATATCTCATGAAAGAAGAAAAGGAAGGGCTGTTCCTATTTTATTTTGCCTAGACCCCAATAAACCTTCCAAAGAAAAATAAATAAATAAAAAGAACTTGCGTCTTTCCCACGCGATCGTTTGTACGTATCAGAAATCGCTGAAGCATGGAATGAAAAGGATGATGAAGAGAATTTGAAAATTACTCCATTTAATTTATGCAATAAATTGAAAACATTGATGAACGGATTAATTCAATAAACAAAAAATGGGAAAAAATAATATTATTTCTGTGTAGCGTTACTTCGCTCTCGCTCGGTTGAATTTGCACATCAATCCATTTATAGTATTCAGTCGGGTTACTGGTTCAGCAGAAGATTTGGGCATTGTTGTTCCTATGCATGTCGGTGTTTATATTGGAGCTTCATACAGTAATGCTATAATTACCTAATACATCTAAAATACTTAGAAAACATTATGGTGCTTCACTGTTTATATATGGATAATAAAACACCTCCATCTTTTCTCTTTATTTTTTTTTTACTTTGTAGACTACCACCCTTCATAACCGAATTTAACCTAATTTGATGAAATTATGCTTTTTATTTTCTATTTTTTTCCACTCTCCCTTATCTATATGAACTCAATTTTGTTTTTTAATTTCTAAACTGTTTTTCTTCCGATTAGATCCTTTTACAATCTATTTTTGATGAAATTAGGCTCTTCTTCTTCTTCTTCTTTTCTTTCAATTCAATCTTTTTCTTGTTTTTTTTCCTTCCCCTCATTTTTATTTCAATTTCATTTTTTATTTTCTCAATTTCATCATCTTATATTTTTTTAATAGTCATCCGGGTTGTTCTTAAACTAATTAACCAAGTCAACCGGATCATATCTTAACATCTCTAACATGATTTAATTTTAAACTCGAGCTAGATAAAAAATCAAGTTTGAGGTTTTTTTTCTTTCAATTCCATCATTTTCTTTTCTAAATTATGACTTCAAACCTTTTTTTACCTGTCAACGTGGTTGTTTTTATATCAGTCAAGTCGATTTGGTTATATTAAGACAATCCTCACATAGTTTAATTTTAAACCCGGGTTATGTAAGAAGTTTTGAGATTTTTTTCTACCAATTTTTTTTTCAATTTCATCCTCATCGTTTTTTACCACTTGGGTGGGTTGTTTTTGAACTGACCAAAGTGATTGGGTCATATCGAGACAACTCCCAAATAATTAAATTTTAAACCCAAGTTAAACAAGAAGTCGAATTAAAAAATTTCAAGATTGACTCACCAAACCAAGTTTATAACAATTCCAAATAGTTCATAATGACCTAAATTTTTTTTGTTTTTGTTATGTTCAATTAATTTTTTTTATATGACCCGCAACATAATGCTAGGGTATAAACTAGTTATCTCTAAGCTATATTGCTGCTATATTATGATTCGTTGATATACGTTTGGGTTGGTGGTTTCTGCTTCACGAGGTTGGTTATTTCTACGAGTATGAGAGATATTATCAGAACTAGACATATTATTTATCTCATTGGTGAATCAGTAAATTAAACTGCCAAATTGGTTTGGATCTCAAATTGAGTTGTTTACGCAATTGACCCAGATTTGGTTCTCAACTTGGGTCTTTTAAGAAATCGGTTTGATCAAACCCTATCAAACCAACTTGAACCGAAGATCTAATCAGTTTGAACGAATCTAACATAACGGACAAGCCAACCCTACCAAAGATGTGTCATCAACTTTTTTAAACATAAGTGACAAGTCATCCCCCAAGCAGATATGTCATTTACTTTAAGGGAAAATAATTGAAAAATGCATCATTGTGTTAACAGTCGAGTCATTAACCTCTTACTTGGGAGCACTTGTGTGACCATCAGGTCATAACAAAAAAAGTAAAGCTGAAGGGGTTTTCACTGTACACATATATAATTCACTTCTCACTATAATATTATAATTATGATTTTTCCCTTTTTTAAAAACACTCAATGGTGATCTATTAATCATTCAATTCTTTTCAGTATGATTAAATCATTTAATTTTTAATTTTTTTGTTATTTTGTTAAAGTTATTTTTTAATGTTTCTCTCCAAGTAGTTTTTATCGTTATGTTCTCTCCCTGTTGAAACCTGAGAGCTTAGCTATGATTTGAATTCTTATTAGTGATCTGCTTCCACGGGTTGTTTAATGGAACGCTTCGAAATGGGTAGAAGAAGAAAGATATCACTCATCACTCTTCAAAATAGACCAGTAATATATTTTTCAGTTTCAACTTCAAAAACTGATTTTGAGTTATTTTTTTTAGAGAACTGTATTTATCAGTTCGGTTGGAATTTTAATCCCAAAATCAGACTATATAACACCCCTACAAGTAAATATAGAGTAGGTTTTGAGTTTAGCTCAACTGGTTTATTTCCAGAAATTACCATTTTGAATGCTAAAAAGAGAAAGGGAGAGAGTCGGCCCGCATCTCGCCTTCCATATTACCTTCCATTCCTCACTGTCTCACTATCACTTAATAAAATTATATAATCAAATTAACAGTCTCATAAAAAAAACGATTACCTTTATAATTAAATAAATCAAATAAATAGTCCCGTTAATAAATAATTACCCTCCTAATCAAATAAAAAATCTTGTAAATAAACGACTATCACAGAAACTAGATTTGTTTTCTTAATTTATGTTGATAGAATTGTCAAAAGACGAAAACACCCTATACAAATAATAACCTTAAAAATCCAATTTCTCTTCCATCCGGTCACCACTCATAACCCCCCTCTATCTCCTTCACCCGCCACCAACACCACCAATTTTACTATTTCACGACATTGATGGGAAGTTAGCGTGTTGGAAGACTTGTCATTGTTGGGATTGATGCAATGGTATTTATCACTTTCTGAATTGTTTTGATTCTTATCCTCTTTTACATTGTAATTCAAATATTTGTTCACCTTTTCTTGGTGATGTTTTCACAATGGCTGTTGTTGCTGCTCTTCTTCTTCATTTTATCCAGCAAAAATCATGGTTGGTCTTGTTTGTAATCTCTGCAGAAGAAACAGAGACGAGTTGTAAAGGGCAAAGATGATGGTCTCCGAGGGTTTTGGTGAATGGCAGAAGAAACAGAGACGAGTTGTAAAGGACAATTTAGGCATACAGATTATTAAAACATATGTTAAATGGAAACTTGAAATAATTTAGACGTCATGTATGGGCATGGATTAACGTATGTAAATAGTCAGAAAAGTTGCCGTGACAATTTCAATTAGTCAATGAACTGTTGGCTAAGCAAAGCTATTAATTGCTTCCATGAGTGAAGTGAGTTTAGTCTGTAACCCATCAATTACAATAATTAATTTTGCTTCGATTTAAAGCATCCATAACTGGGTTACTTAAGTAGTGATGGTGATAAGTAAAGAAGCTTACTTGGTTAGTGTAGGCCTTGAAGCAACCAGTCCACTTTACAGTCCTAAGATGATCGAGACCTCTCACTGAAGAAGTTAAATTGGGTGATGAACTAGCACTACCAACCACTACACCAAAGAGTGTGAATTAGCCAATGTTTTTTTTTTAAAAAAAATTTATTAGTCCTCATCTTTGCTAGCTAATCCCTCCCAAGTAGTCCAACTTTTTCTTGGTTTTGGTTACATAATGGTTTAAATTGCCAAATATTTTTTTTATAAATATAATTTTATCAAGTAAAAAGACATTCTTTACAAACCAGTGAAGAATTGTTGGTATAATTTATAAATAAATAAAGAATAAAAAAGGTTTTTATTTCATTTTGAAAAAAACATTTTCCCCTACTTGTTTATAAATATGAGTTTTTACTATATAATATATTAAATGAAAGTTACAATGAAAAAGCTCTTCTAATAAGTTTTTTATTGAGTTTGTTTTCATGCCTCTTAAACCACTAAATTTTACTCTATATTTGTTTTTATACCCAAAATATTACTAAAAAGTTTTTACTTTTACATATTTTCCACTAGAGTGTTTATGCGATAGTGTTTGAAGTGTATAGTAAATTATAAATCTAATTTTATAGATAGAACTATTACTTATTACCACCGCTAAATTATTTTATGATCAGATTTTAAATAGGTTATTCCTAATTAAAAGTTTAATTATTGACATAAAAAAATCCACATAACCTACTCTTGATTTGAATAAAATATGACAACTTTAAAAACTTATCACCTCAGCCAATATTTCAGGATATCTTACATAGATTATAATAATTTTAAGTTAACATACGAATTTTTCGAAAAAATTTGAATAAATATTTTTATTCTGTTAATCACTCTTGATGTGACAAAATATCATTATCTACTAAAAATCCAGTTGATATATCCAGTGTCTTGTTTCTTATTATCTCACAGTGTTATTGAACTAACATGTGAAAACTACCTGTCGTCTCTCCCATGTGCACGAAGAAAAGGACTGGATTTGGGAGAGGGTCCTTTAGAATCGACACATTTACAAAAAAAAATTAATTTTTTTTTTGTGTAATGGTCGGGCTTGGTTGTATAAGCAGTGGCGTGATTGCCTGGACGAAGAATTTTTTGTCAGGCTTTGCCGCTTAAAACAAGGCCGCGACTTCGTGGAACAGCCAACCATTACATGGGCTCAGAATTCAGATGCGACCCATATTCTGGCAACCCGAATTTCTGCCCAAACTTTATTTATTTAAGAGTACTAAAAACAAAAATATTTTATGATCTACAAAGCTACAAGCCGCAATTAATTAGATCCAAAAATTTTGTAAGTGTGAGGTAAAAATCAATGATATAATATTTACTTTATGATAAATTAAAAAAACCAAGCAGGATATATATATATAATATCAGAAATTAATTAAGGACAAATTGATAATTTTCAGTTCGTGTTTATTTTGTATCTTTACTTAATTTACTCTTGATATTTTTCTTGGATTATTGTGTGGGATAAAAATACAAGGGATCATAGACATCACATGAAAATTGAATATCGATTCCTCTATATATATGAACACTACTTCCTCCCAGGAAAAACATCGAGATTAACACTATTTTTTATTAAAGAAATTATTTTTATTAATACTCAAAATAAGAGTACAGACACATTGCGATTTTCGCGACACGTGAATAAAAATAAAAGTTGAAGAAAAAATAAAGAGAAAATAGTATTCTCCAAACCCTTCATCATAAAATCAAGGTTATGTGATTGTCAAACCTTGCTCACGTATTAGCCCGTAAAATAGAGAGTTTAATGCACATTATCCTCCATTAAAGTCTAATGTGTTATACAAGCTTAATTTCTGCACTATTTAATTTTATGTTTGGAAATATATTTAGATGTATTTTAAAAATATATTTAGCTTAAAAAATATTAAATTAATATTTTTTAATAATTTTAATCCATCGATGTTAAAAATTAAATGAAAATTTAAAATTAATTATTTTAATATATTTTTAAATAAAAATAATTTTTAAAAATATTATATACCATATTACCAAACAAACAGACAAAATAAAAGGTACCATGACGTGATGACAAGTTACTTATGTACCTCTCAGTTTAAAGACAAGGTAAAAAGTGATGAAAGAAATGCCCACGTGGTAAAGCTAATCATTCATCCTTTATAATAAGATTCCATGTTCCTTGGAACATACATACATACATTCGCACATGCATATGATCTGCTCCATATGGAACTATAGCTTTCATGTAGCAATTAACCACTAATTAAAATTAACTAGTGATCTATAAGTTTGTCCGGGTGCCCATCCTGCCGGAATCACACCGCTAGCTACAATGGTCTTGCCGGACTCTAGAGATGTTAGCTTAATAGAAAGCGGGGCACGTAACAACGAGCCTGCGTCGAGCTTCCAAACAGCACCCCATGATTTTTGCATGGGAACCCATGAATCTGAATCCAATGCCTGTTTTAATTCCACGGATTTAAGCTCACCATCTCCGTCTTCGTATTCAACTACAGTTGCAAAGTAGTAAGGGTTTGATCCAGAATCAACATGGAAGGTCACCGTCTTACCAGGCCAGTTGCATGGGACCCTGCAAGCCAATAACGATGCATTATTAGACAAAAATTGATACTTAAAACAAATCGATCGATTCTGATAATATTCTAATAGAGATTTTAATTAAAATCTTTTTAAATTTATCTGGGATTAGTAATCATAATGAAAAGTCCATGCCCGCAAATTATGATAATAAAAAACTCAAGTTAAATATGCTTGACTGGATGTATGCTTGAATAAATTAAACAGAAGACTTTGGTTACAATACTAATTATAAAAATTGACTAAATGTGCGTAGGAATTATTTCCCCCTCTTCTTTTCTCCTCCCCCATTTCTCTCACAAATTTAAGTACCTTTGATGTTGAATTTGCAAGACTCCAGCATTACGAAGTTGATCTTCCTTGCCAGATATTGCCATGGCCCCAAAAGCAGTGCCACTTAAATCAAAATGAAAGGATTCCTGGGCACAGGGACTCCCAGGACACTGATCTGTGATAACCACAGTAACTGGATTCCCTGAGCATGCAGCATTCGAACTCGACGTGCATTTCACCTAATTAATTAAAATTGGACCAGCATATTAATTAGATAAGGCACAAGTTAAAGATAATATTTATTGCTAACAATTAAAGAATCAATCTTCATTCAAATTAATACTTGTTAAAAAAGTATTTGGTATATATAGAAATCAAACTAGCAAGTTGTTATTAGCAAACATGGTTCACCTGATAACAAGCTCCACATCCCTGGCCTGATTTGTATATAGAATCGCCTCCAGCTGATATAAATGAAGAGAATGGTGCTTGCTCCACAGCATTCCCATAGCCACAAGCTCCACCTACACATGCACACACAAAATATGAAAAACCTAACACAGTAATCTCTTTTTAAATTGGAAAAAAGGCAGCAAGGATTCATTCATTCATGATGTTTCAGTCTCTATTTCAATTACCATCACTTCCAGCACCAGTGGGACTGCCATACCAAGTAGCCCCAGCTGGCGACCAATCAGAATTGGATTGTATCTTTGAGACATTGAAGAGCTTGGGATGGAAGCAGTGGCAGGAGTTCACCAAAAAGAAAGCTAGAATAATGGGGAGAAGGAATGGATTTTGAAAGGAAATTATAGCCATAGTGAATTATGGATGTATCAAGGAACTGCTACTGTAATCAATAGCAATGTTGTTGTTTTGATGATGGGTCTAAATGGAAAAATAGACTCGTATTTATAGAAAAAGAGCTCTGCATGGTTTCAAATGAGTACAAGCATGATTGGGCACGTGGCATAATGAGATTGAGTTCCATTTTTTCAAGGTACAAGACAAATTGTAAGATACGTAAAGTGCACGCTCTTAAGAAGGACCAATATTATATATATATATATATATGAAACAATCTTATATTTTAAAGATAGATCTCACATATAGATAATATATATTTAGAAAAATATGTTTCTTTGAAAGTTGACATTAAAGATTAAATTAATAAAATTAATAAAAAGAAATAAATATTTTTAACCATCGAGCTAATTAATGTTTTGGTCCTTTGGAGCTGGACAACAGATTATATATATATATATATATATATATATATAAGATTTCCTTGACAGATTTCAATTATAAGTTTATTCAAGACGAATTAAATATTATGTCGTGTGTGTAGTAATTTCTATGTGTTTTCAATTATCAATTTCTTTTTCAATGCATGAAAAAGGGCCTAATATTTGAAACTTATTAGAGTCAAATGCCACCTAAAATTAAGTATGAGTAAATTGTGAAAATGATACCTGAATTAATTTAAGGGTTTTAATTTTTCCAATTTTTTGGGATTAAGCTTAATTAGCTGGTTTTTACTTAAATTGTTTCAATGCATTAGCAGGCTATTTGAAATTAAATTTGAGAATGAAAAAAAAAAAAGGGAGTTAACTTTGAAATATAATGCCCTTTAATTCCTTCTTCTGATGATATTATAAAAAATTAATTCGTTTCATTTTTCAAGTTTGTTAATTACGTAATATTCAACATGAATTATATTTAATTTATTGTTTATCAGAGACACAGTGCTAATTAAATTTCCATACAGGGCAAGTTTTCTAATTTAATGCAGTTTAATTTTCTCAATCTTTCATTAATGTAGATTTAAAAGGACCTTTCTGATTATTTTCGCAGGCAGTTTTCCTTTCCATTTCCTTTCTTGCTTTTCTTTGTTTTTTAATAGAACATCTTAAATTTATAATAATGCTAGAGATAGCTCTAGTACCATTGCACATCATTAGGAGAATGAGACGGATGAAGAGAATTATTTTAAAATTTTATTTTTTAAAATATTTTAGTTAATCTTTTCTTTTAATTTATTTTTTAATGAAAAGAATTTAAAAAACGCTCATGTCTTGTTATATTAATGATTTAGCCTCTGTTTGAGATTGCGACTAAAATGAAAATTGATTAAAATTTAATTTTTTTATTTAAAATTAATTTTTTTATATATTTTTGAATTACTTTAATATGCTAATATCAAAAATAAATTTAAAAATATAAAAATATATATTATTTTAAAATATTTCTAAGTAAAAAATATATTTAAAAGTAATCACTACTCTACTCTCAATCACTCTACTAATATATCACACAAATAGCTCATAAAAATTAAAAATTTTATCATATTTTTTTAATAGAAAAATCTTGGAACTAGTTTTTACATATTAATACTAAATCTCTATTAATCAAATTAAAAAAAATAATCCTAAATGGATGTATTTATATGAAAATGTTCCTTGCAATTGAACATTTTAATTCATTTTTTATTCTTTCACGCGAATTTAATAAATGCACAATATTGCCTACTTTTAAGAAATTATTAAAATAACACTGAAACCTCAATTAACTCTCAGCACTGTCATATCTCTTAATGGCTTCTTAATTTGACTCGTAATCTTTTCTTATTGGGTCTCTTTACTGTAAGAATTTAATCAACGACAACTTGATAAACCATGACGGTTGCTAGTTGAGACGGTTATTCTGTGAGATGGGCCCACCAGGCCGTTATCATGGACCCGTTTTGTTAGTGGGTCCTACCATGTTTTGTGTACGTTTCCTACGTTTTCTTCCAATGTGACAAGGTTCCGTCTTCAAGGGGATACGGTTCTTCCTCGTAAAGATTTTGCAGTTGTAATTTGAAAGCGAAAATTGCTCTTTGATTTTGCGGTTAATGGGGGTTCTAGGCCGTTGAAAAACATACCTGAATCTTGATCGAATGGTCGAGATGAACCCACATACTTTCCACAGGAGCGTCCACATCATTCGAAAATAACAGCACGTAATATTTGGCGGGGATTGGGGGGTTTTATTATCTATTTAATTGTTTTATTTGTGGTTACACTTTTATTCACGTCGATGATGCTATCTTGACATTGTTTTTTTTTTTTTTGTAATTATTTTATTAAGAAGTTCATTAGGTTTGACTAAAATGGTATATGGAAATTCTCTTTCTTTTTTGTTTTATTTCTTCTTCTTTTTTGTCACTATAATAATGTTAACCATTGAAATTCATGGAATACATTCATTTCTAGGATCCCTTTATGGGAAAAAGAGATTGAAAATATTGATGATATAATTATGTTTTATCATAAATACAATAAGAGATTATATATAGTAACAAGCTAGTTATATTCATAAATAATCAATTCTCTCTTGTCTTAACATATGGAACACAGTCGATCCTTTCTTATTTTATTTTTCTATAGAAAGAAAGTATTAAGCAAGATTATTTTTTAACAAGGATGTTAGAATCATTTAGCCTGACTAATTAATTAATTCTGCGCAGACCGGCTTGATCAAATTAATTTTGGACTAAAATTATATCAACTTTAATATGTGATTGTTAATTAATCAGTGCATATATTTTAATTTAAGTGGATGGGTAGTTTTATTTTTTTAAAAAATACTAGTTGTATTTATATCAAATCCAATATTTTTCCAAGATTATATTAAGCAACCAAGCTACCTAGTTAACATCCATCAAGTGACTCACTCAACCATATAATTTGAGCAAACCTTGCATTGCTACTGTTAAACCTATAATGTATAGAATTATCAGTGTTTTCTTTTAACTAATTAACTTGAATGAGATTAGCATACTAAAGCTGCTTTTTTCTTCTTCTTCTTTTTGTGTGGTAATATATAGGAGCTCGTATATAAGATCAATTGCATTGATAACAGTGATTTGATCGTGGTTTCTGCAATAAATGGGGTTTTTGTTTTGACTAATTTCTAGCATGAATCAAGCAAGACCCACACGTGGCTATCATTGTCAAGATTAGACTTGAAAGAGAATTAAAATAGAATTTTCTTTTTTATTCAACAAAGGGACATAGAAGCGCACATGGCCATCGTTTTCACTTGAGGAAGAATTAGACAGGGCTTCCAAAGTGGCGAGGAAATTATCCTCATGGACAAATTGCTGGTAGGCGAAACAGAAAATCGATCTCCAAAAAAATGCACATGCAAGCATTTAACACTTGCATCAAAACCCTATTGGGCAAATTTTAATGGATGAAACAGAAAGTAACTCAAATAATTTCCAGAGGAGAACAAACGCGATCAGGAGATGCCTATGAATGGAGATATACTTTGAGGCAAGGAACTTCTACAACCACCAAAAATGATATTTCTGGGCCTGGTGACATATGGAAAGTCAGAAAATGCACATAAATGAATCTTTTGAGACAGGCGTTCAACATTTTTTGTTATTATGGACGGGACAGAAGCCCAAAATAGCTTCAACGTAGGATTATCCCAGTTAGAATTAAGAAAGCAGCACAGAAGACATCCTGAGATAGGTTTTGAAAGACGAAAGTATTCACGCCCCATGCACGATGGTTTCCTTCTCCAATATTCAAAACTACTAAACTAGTTCAATCTCTCTTTCTTTTCTCTCTTTTTTTTTACTACGATTTGTATAAAGAAAAAATGGTACCGAGTAATTTTAAATCATTAATGAGGTTTTTTCCAATAGTTTATATTTTTAAATTAAGATTGTTTTTTAACTTAATAATAGAGCTTTTGTGACCAAACATTAATGAATTCAAATCTTTCGGCCTCACTTTTTGTTCTAAAATTAAATATAAGATTGTGATAGATCTGTTTAATTTTAAAAATATTTATTCAAAAAAATATATTAACATATAATATAAAATTATTAAGAGCTAAGCTAACAACTCAAGAGACATGATAAAATCACAAACTTTATCTTAGAAAACAAGTTTCCATGTGAAAGTAACCTAAACTTTCAAATTATCCTTACAATATTCTCTGTCTTTCAGTAATTGCAGCCTAAATTATTTCAAAGACTAGAAATATGCAAGACATTCATCAACGAAGCGATTGGTTCTTCATTCTTTAGAATTTGAATAATACAACGCATTTTGTACATGGATGTTGAAAATGTAAAAAATATGGTCCGATTTCCGAAGTCACGAAGAAAAATTGTTGATGGTTTGTCTTTTGTAAATGTTTTCCAGGAATAAGTCATGCATGCTCCTTCAACATACTAACATGTTTTTCTTTCCCCCAAAAGAAAATTTTGACAGGTCTTCAGTCTACTTGTACTATTTGGTTCCGAATCAACTAATTTAACAAAGATAACTAGCTATTCGAAGCCTAACAGTTGAGGTATTTAAGGGTTGTTTATTTTATTTTATTTCTTTAGTTTTTTGTTTTTGAAATAAATTGAAAGTAAAAATAGAAAACATGCAAGTTAATTGTTAAAATTCTAAAAAGCTAGACGAAGTGGTTTTTATAAATTATAAATATGATCTTCATGATTAATTTTAAGATCGAACTAGAAATCGAGTCGGTTCAATACTAGATTACAAGTTGATCAATAAATCAATCAATTATATTAAATTATAATTTAAAAAAATAAAATCAAAAATCATTTTAATAATAAAAGTACAGTCTTAAATAAGACTCAATTTCGAGTTGATAAATCAACATTTAAGGATGTCAACTAGATTTTATAACTATGTTGCTAGTCATTTAATTTAGATTAGATTATGTTTTGTGGATAGCAAACATAATGCTCCGTATTCTATTTGTAGTCGGACTCCTGCTCTCTCTCTCTCACTAGTTTTGAACCCTTCCCGCTAGAGCTTATCGATCGCATGGTAAACATGAAACAAGAAGGTACAAGGCAGGATAATATATACAATGAACTGATCCAATGGTCTCAGAAAGCATAGCAAGTTAGCAAAGGCCAACGCCCCCATTGAATCCATAGCGCAGCAGGCATCCACTTCTCCCTCTCTTCAAATTACTTCAGATTCTAATCTTTCCTTCGTGACCAAAAATTAAAAAGAAAACATTAGAATGTTAGTTGTTTTTTCTTGGTAATGAAGCATGCTGGTTACTTATGAAGAGTATACTCCCTTCTCTGCAGAGCCAAATGGCCCAGGATATAAACATAGACCAGGTTCAATGGGATTTGTATTGGGCTTGAATATCGGTTTGGTAAATCGTTCGACTGGGTCCAATCCAGCTGCGTCTACCTGGGCTTTTCCTGGACCTCATTTTTAGTATGACTCAAATATTTTGTCTTTTTTTTTTCCTCTTTAGATTTGTTTTGGGGACGGCTGCAATCTTCCTTTTCTTGGTACAGTAAATTAGGACCAACTAAGGCCGCAGGAAGGCCACACCAGCAGCATCTGCTAACAAAATAGAGATGTCCAACAGAAACCTGGAGGAGAGTTAGGTCAGTGCACGAACGGTAGAGATTGGAGAACCCCGCCTTGGCAAGAAAGTCTGCGCTAGAATTACCTTCTCCGAGGACATGCAGGATTATATATACAGACCCAGGATCTCTGAAGGATGAACGAAATATCCCTGAAGTTTAATCGATGAACTACAAAATTAATCGGAAGTTGCATGTAAAATAGTTATAAAGTACGTGTTTAATCGATGAACTACAAATGTGCCCCCTAAAGTTTAGCTTATTCCATGTA
Source organism: Populus deltoides (assembly GCA_015852605.2). Lineage (NCBI taxonomy): Eukaryota > Viridiplantae > Streptophyta > Magnoliopsida > Malpighiales > Salicaceae > Populus > Populus deltoides. The sequence continues at coordinate 4,813,562 of CM027583.2, forward strand.
TGTATACGACAACAAAATCAAATGATTAAGTGCCTCCCATTAATATTTCTAAAATTAAACTTATCTGATGCCAGGAGCTGTATAGTTCAACTTATCCAGTACTGCCCATTCAGCAAATTTTCGTTCGTGGCTGTGATTAATTTAGAATGGAAGATTGTGATTAACAAATTAATACAATGGGCTTGTGTATTTGCCAAAAGGCAGCTTGGCCCTTCTTCTTTCCACATTTGATCAAATAAATACTCAATTTAAACCGGATTAAATCAACTCCTCTACTTCTAACTAAAGACAAATCAGAATCTTTCTCCAATCAGGTCGTAAAACAGAAGGACCATGCGTGATTTTTTCTTGCCTTAAATACTGTCTTCAATTGTTTAACACATGAACCAGTATGTAGTAAAAAAAAAGATTATCATATGAAGTCGAGATATAGTGAATATATAGACTAAATGTGATAATCTCAAGTTACACGCAAAGGAATTCCACGTCAGAAAAAAGCACTCGTCGTAAGGCAGAACAAGAGCTGGGTTAAACTCGAGTGAGTTGAGGATGAGATGGGTGGAGCGGGAGCTTGGGAAAGGAGCTCGGTCGAGTCACAGAACATCATTAGAGATTACTAATAACGAAATAAAGGGGTGTTGACAGGAGACAATCTTAGTTGTGTTATCATTAAAGTAAAGAGGTTTAGAGTTGAAAATTTGATAAAGAGGTTTAGAGTTGAAAATTTGATTCCATGTAGAAAGTGGTAGTAAACAATGATAGCATGTAGCGTGTTTATTTTTCGTTTTAAAAGCATTTGTAAACAAAAACTTAGAATTTATTTATTTATTTATTTTCAAAACATGATATTAAAACTAAATTTTAAAAAATAAAAAATATTATTTTTATATATTTTAAATAAAAAAATACATTAAAAAACAATAGACTAATTGTACACCAAATACAGTGCCTCGGCTATTTTAATTTCATAAACTATACATTACACAGCACAACACCCAGGTTTCTTCCTTCTTTCTCCTGCCCTATATTTTTTTTTCCCAGAAATATTGCCACTCAATACTTTATTAATCATGCATTGGGATTTGGGACTGTGAAAATTGTTCGATTTCATTCAACAACAAATCGATGGGATGCCTCCAATTACAGGATCCACCACCAATCATGTCCCATTTTAATTTATGGGCAATCCGTACATCGAAATCATCAACTGAGGTTAGAGAGAGGTGCCCTTTACGCCAACCAGCTCCTTGTAGTTAAGGGAAAAGTAGTTGCTTTTAGCCCCAAAATAATGCACACAGTATTATTTGATAAGCAAAAGATGCAAGTGTTTGATTAGATCTCTCATGGGACCTCGCCCCTTTCGCCCACTTGAGCTATTGATTATTTTTGTAAATTGATTTAAATTATTTTTTAGTTTTTAACTCAAAGAAGTTATGGATTTATTTGATTATAAATACTTTTATTTAAATTAAAATTTTATTATTCAATCGAGTCAAAATTCTGATTTGATTAAAATTCATCATTTATAACTTATACTGTATTTTTTAAAAATTATTTAGAGCTATTTTTACTAAACATATTTTTAAGTTAAAGTCATTTTAGTTTATCTTATTATAAATTATTTATAGAAAACAACTTTTGAACCATGAGTCTCACTGGAAGTCAAAAATTAATGTAAAACAAACTCTAAAACCCCATCTAATTTCCTTTTCTCGTTTATATTCTTTAATACATAGATGGAAAGGATCGATGGGCAGCCAATCAAACAATTAGTGAATTTGTCATAATTAATTATTACAGCTAAATTAAGGGGGAAATCTCAATGTAATTAACTCCTAGTGTGTTATCATTTGAGTCCTAGATCTAGATTTTATGATCAATCTTACTCCAAGTGCAATATAACTCCTCTGTTCATCAACTATTGTTGGTATTTGTACATTGGTAATTAAGAATTTGCATCTAATTTGCATCTAATTTGTATGTTCTCGTTTTGTTCTTCAATTCAAAGAGCCAAAATAAGTCCCAATTTCTCATAAAGAACAATTTTAGCATTAAATTATTATTAAAGTGGAGAGTTTTACTATGATTTGATGTTAAAATTGTCATTTAGAACACATTGGGGATAAGTATGGCTCGATCCATTTGTAGAAAAACTTATACATCACATCCAAATAACGTACAAATTTGTTGAAATGTTTTAACTACCATTAACAACGGACGAATGAAGGGATGATGTTGTCTAATGTTGATTATATTTGAGAAAATTGATAAAATAAAAAAGATTTTGGACTAATTGATATTAGAATAAATAAATAGTTTAATCAATGATTTGATGTTTTTTTTATTAAGTGGGGAATATATCTAAACTTACTTATACATCAATCAAGAATAATTTTTTAAAAAATAATTTTTCGGATGCAACCTTTATAGCAGAGTGAAAAAAACTTAATTTCAGTATCTAGAAATTGCACAAGGTAGCTCTAAATCTTCACCTAATAATTGGACCAAAATATACAAATCTATATTTGTGAAATTAGATTGGGAGCATGAAATACATAGGCAGTTCGTCGGTAGGTGATGGAGCCACTTCAATTTTAATCAGACACAAACAAACATATCATTATTTTTCTCGATGCGCTAGAACAGGACAAGCTGCTTGCTACAACATTATAAAAGATCAATTCGGTGCCCAATTGATTAATTACCAAAAGCAGGAGACGCTTCTGTGATTTATCTAGTATTTGTTTTTTGTTGCTTCAGTGCCCTCCTCCCTTCCTCTTTCCCACCTGTCTTCTGCTGGTAATACACTATAGTTTAGTTTAATGTATCTTCTGAATGTTCTCTCATAAAATACTGCTACTGTTGCCAAACCAAACAAGAATCCAATAAGGTAGGTCAATGGTTGAACTAGCTTTGTTGGTAATGATACTTGCATTGTTAGAAAAATCAAGGGAACAAAAACAATTGCCTTACTTTATATTATCCATGATCAATCCAGAAGAATTTAGGAACGAGAAGAGCTCTGGTTTTGAGATTTTCACTCTTGATTTGTGTTCTTGCGGCTACTTCTTGCTTCACCAATATTTTTTCTTTCACGCCAAGTTTAACAATCCATCAAAATGAAGTTTATATTAAAGATAAATAAATAAATAATCTATATAGGATAAAGGGATTCACATGATTTATTTTTTAAGGATTTTTAAATCTTAATAGCTAAAAATTTAGTATATCTACTTAACTATCACGTTAATCTCATAGTGTTATTTTAGCTTATAAATTGGTACGGCTGCCATAGCCTGCCTCTGGCGATGTTTCTACATGAAGGGACGGTGCTCCTCCTTAATTGCTGCGTATCGCCATCGATGTCTAATTAGTTAGCTATTCTTTAATCAAGTCTTTTTTTTCTTCCTTCCTAATTACTGTAAAGACAAAAACAATTAAGACGGACGGTGATTGATTACGTGGTTGTACCGAGTTTTTTTATTTTTTTAAAATTTAAATTATTATTTTTTGATATTTTTAATTAATTTTAATATGTTAATATTAAAAATTAAAAAAATATTATTTTAATATATTTACAAACAAAAATTCTTTTTATTAATATTTCAAACAATCTTTAAATAATTATATAATTATAGAGATATGCTCCTTTTCTCCATCCTCGAGTTGGTTACGGAATCGACAAACTGGTAGATGACAGTGAAATGGCAGCTGAGAAGGTTTTTCTTTCAAAACAAGACAGCTAATAAATGCAGGCTTGATTCAGTGTTTCGTGGATTTTATGCTAATCTCATTAAAAAGAACCTAGTTACTTGCTTTCTTCCGTGTACAACACAACAGGGAAGAATGACTTGGGTTGATTCAGTGTTTCGTGGATTTTATGCTAATCTCATTAAAAAGAACCTAGTTACTTGCTTTCTTCCGTGTACAACACAACAGCGAAGTATGACTTGGGTTGAAATTTTCAAGTCATGTTACACAGTTGCTGAAATCAAGTGATTGTGCGACTTTCTGCCGGTCAATGCCACTATTTCTGGTACTTGATTATAACATGAATTTGATATTCAAAATTCTTTTTTAATGAACAAAATTGAGCAAATCGATAGCGATTTTTCTCTTTCAAAAACCAAATTATAATTCTACATCACTCTGCAATCTGTATTTACTTTAAAAGTAAACCCAAGATGCCAAGAAATCATGATATATTTTACACATCAGCATGTACAAACAAGAAATACTCTACTCGGTACCCATCATGGCAGGCAAAATCGCAAGAGCAAAATTACTCTACAACATAATTCGAGCAATCTGATTATATCGTTTCTCTTCTTGTTGCCTTGATTTGATTTCTTCTGCACATCTCAGAGTCTTCTCTATATGGTACCCACCTCCAATGCTTACTTCCCTTTCTAAATGACAGCAATAGCTCTCAAAAACACTTACATTCACATGCAATTTGAAACCCATCAAGAACAAGAATTCAAGCTCCAGCTTGTTCATTACATTTGCTGTCAATCCCCCAACTCTTGCAAAATAAGAATTCCTGTAATTCCTGTTCAATAATAGATTCGTTTATATTAGAACACTAAACCCAAGAAGGACCTCAATGTTTCGAAAGTTGTTTGCTTACAATCCGAATCATTTCCAAAAATCAGCACAAAAACAGGAAAGAAGTTTCAGAAAACAAGAAGGAGAAAAGGAAAGACAGGGATAGAGATCTCACATGTCCTCAACGTATTTAGAAGCCACCATGATAGTAGTAATAAGAAGCCTATGTACATTTCTTGCGTTGATTCTAAACTCTGGATTAGCCTGACAAAACCGATCAATGTAAACATAGGCAACAACATAAACTGAAGGTCCTGCACGAGTGTATCGAAAAATTCTCTCAAGATACGATTGAATTGTCAAGTCTGGTGTCTCGTGGCAATCAAAGACTCGAGTTCTGGTATCTTTAGATAAAGCCCAAGTGCAGTTCTTGACAATTCTTTCATTCCTTGCCATGGTTCTCTCAATAAGAGAAGCAAGAACAGCAATGACTAGTGGGGTGTTTGAGTCATTTTGGTAGGAATAGGAATACAGATCAGATCGGAGTTTTCTTGGGGAAATTGCAAGAGAAGATGTAGCCATTAGAGACTCTGGCTAGTCTCCAAAAGGCAGAGAAATAAAAACGATGGAAGTTCTGACTTCTTGTTGTGGAAAATGAAGGGTCTTGAAAGGGATTTTATACCAGAAAGACAGATTTAAAGTTCGGTACTGTCGGCTTGTGAGAGAGAGACGGTGAGGGAGAAAAGGTATCGGTCTCGTGAGGGTTCACTGCTGTAGGAAAGTATTTTTTTAAAAATTTATAAATGTTTTATTTTTTATTTTAAATTAATATGTTTTTAAATTATTTTAATGTATTGATATTAAAAATAATATTTTTTAATATATTTTAAAAAATAACTGAAATAATTAGCACCAGAAAAAACAAGGTTTTAGATGGAGGGAGTAAGTGCCCTTACTAAAAAACAACACCTCTTTTTAACTTTTTTATTTTTTTCCTTTCCATGGGACAACAGGAAAGTCTTGAAGTTGTTGCTGGCTCCGTAAGTTAAATCGGAAAGTCCAAACAACAGGAAAGCAAGATGATTATAAAAAGATTCAATTAATTTGTCGCTTTTTCTTTTTTATTCGAACAAAAAAAACTTGTAGTTTCTTATGAATAATAATTTTTTCCCTGTATCATATTGGATTTTTCACCACAATCATGTGTTAAATTAGAAAATCCAACTGGCTTAGCAGAACTCGGGACAACAGGGACTTGGTAGAGACTATTATGGAATGTGGCTTTTCTAAAATTAAATTTTTTATTTAAAATTAACTTTTATATATATTTATAGATTATTTTAATGTGCTAGTATTAAATATAAATTTAAAAAATAAAAAAATCATTTTAATATATTTTTAAATAAAATATACTTTAAATTATAACAGTATAGATGCATGAGGTACGAGAATGAATAAAGAAAAGGAGAAATGACATGGAGTTTGGGCCATTTGGAAGGTGGATGGAAGGAAAGACAGTATCATAATTATCTATTAAAAGATTTTACTGCCTCCTATTTATAAAGCAAAAGTACAGACAAAAATGATGGTGTTTTATTACTCGCAAATTTGTCCATCTGTTGACCTCACCGACAGCGGGCTTGGAATAGTAAGGGATCTAGTCATCGTCGCGTAACGGACTGCATTAAATTTTTTTTTTTAAGTTAAAAAATATATTCACGAATTTGTTAATGTTCTTTTACTAGATTTTTTTAAATATATATATATAATTGATTTGATTTGATTTTAATAACTTTACGGGTTTAAAGATAATTTTAGTTTCACAGCCAGTATATTTCAAAGAAACTAAAAAATCTTTGGGATTTATTGTAGAAAAAAAATAATTATTGTGAATTGTAATATTGTCATAAGTTTTTTTTTTCACACTCAAGTTTTTATTTTTTAATTTTATTCTTTTAAATTAGATTAATTTAAAATTAAGTTTAATGATTTACTTCAATTGGCTTTGGCTTCGTATGGCTCTAACAATATTGAGAAAAAACCGACACTAAATTAATGCTTGATTTGATAAAAATATATATATTATATTAATTTAAAACAATTAAATATGATAATTTAAAATAAATGCTCATAAATTGATGGGAGTAAAAATTGAAAAAAAATGATGAACACATATGTCAACATGTAAGAGAGTCCGCCCCACATCAGAGATGCGCAGAGTGACCATACCTTTCTCCATTCGTGGCAAGCCATTGGTTTGTTTCAGTGTCAATCGGAAGCCATTGTTTTTGTCCAAATTCAATGTTAATGATGTTTTTTTATTTTAAAAATCTTTTTATACCAGCACATCAACACTTGAAAACAAATATTAATTTAAAGTTAATAAAAAATAAAAATTTTCAAATTTTATCAAAGCACTTTTCTTAATCTCTTATTTTTCAGTTTTTGTGTTTTGTTCTATTAAAAAAAACAAAGTGAGGATTCAATTTGTTTTAACGTAAAATTTGGTTCTAATTATTTTAGTTAATATGTTCCAGCAACAATATTCAGCAATAATTAATTTTTAATTTTTTTCTATAAAGATATCCTTTGTATCATATGCAGCAGGTGTCTTTGAGGCACTTCCCTAGCAGATATTCAAAGGGATTGGAGTGCCCTTTTATATAGATTTTATGTTTATATTCGTATCAAGAATTTTAGGTAGATATTGGTAAGAGTGCAGTAACTAAACTGGTAGATGTTACACAGGACTACTTGGACAACCGGAGTTTGCCATCTTGCCCGGAGCATGAACAGCAGTATTTGTGAAGCTATTTTCCTCCAGAGACTGTCCAAGGTTAAGAAGACATATTTGTCATTTTATTTTATTTTTTTTTACTAATTTATTTTTTAAAAAATATTATCTTTCTATATTGTGATGGTTGACATTTGGAGATCGTAGTCCTTTTAATTTTTTTTACTGGGTAATCCAAGTCTTACGAGCTAGTCGTGGATTTGAAAGGATTTGAAAGGTTAGTCATAGATGGCTTAGTTCAATTTTTTTTTAATTGAATTTTTTATATATAATTTTATCATTTAATATAAGGTCAGCTAGAAATTAAACTTTGTAATTTTTTGGTTTTTTTTTATGGAGATATTATGTTCTCATGACTTCGATTGCGTGTTTGATAGATTAATCCAAGTTAACTCAAGTTGTTTTTTAAGTACTTTATTTTAAAATGAAAGGTTTTACCTTGACATTGTTTTTATTAATATATATTTTTTTATTTTATTGGATTAATAAAAATATATTTTTGATGTTATTTTATTAAATTCTATTTAACTTTTACTTTGTTATAATTGAGGTTATAAAAATATTTTCAAAATATTGTCACGTGCTTTTTGGTGTACTTCATCATGATTTATATTTAAAACTTTGGTTTTGTTAGTTTGTGATTGTTTTATTATTATTATTATATAATTGAATAAAATAAACTTATCTTATATATTTTTTAATAAAATATTATTTTAAAAAATATCTTATACCACAATTTAAAACATCTCATTAATATCTTCATTGTGGAAATATCCGACAAGAAGACGAACAACTTTCCACATTGACAAGGAAATTTTGTAGGATTGCCGTGAAATTGAGGGAATTTTCTATCATTTTGCATATTACTCATAGTTGCAGCCAATAAGGGATTTTCTTTTCTTGTCAGATTGAAAAAACATCTAATTTGAGCCTCGTCATTAAACCTCTCTGATTTTATTTTTATTTTTTTGCTTGATTTTCCTTTGTTTTATTTATTGTCAATTTGGGTTTTATCTTTGATTTTATTTTATTTTTTCTACCAGATCTTTTTTTACACTTAAACCCTAGAGTTTGGAATCTGGGTTTGGTCGAATTGCTCGTGTTATTAAATTAAGACAAGGTCAAACACGTTTCGTTTCAATGCAATGGTCAATTAAGCAAATAGATGTACAGAATTCTTTCCTACATGGCAGGTTGGAGGAGGTAGTATT